>VYXC01007461.1:434873-507404 GCA_013397175.1 Platysteira castanea | reverse complement strand
AAACCATCATGGCATCACCAGCAATGAAATACCCCTTTTATCGTACCTTCCTTCTGTGCAGGATTCTTTTGGAACTTCCACAGTTTCGCAGTTCCCCAGACCGCTGCAAAACCCCGTTGTAAAATGCCAGCAAAGTGTGTGTGGGAGGGTGGGGTTGGGATGGCTCTCAATCCGAGAAGCTGTATGCAGAAGTCCCTCCTGTCCCAGCAAAGAGTCACCAGAACTGATGCCTTTTTCTCTGGTCCTAAAAATACAAGCCAGACACAGTCACGGTGATAAAAAGGGATACCTTTATATAAGGATCCTCAGGTGCACAGCTTGTTAGGTGGAAAACACCAAAGATTCATACCCCGCATGACACGTGTACAATTTCTACAGATTCTACACATTAGCATATTTGACAAGAGTCTCTCAATTAGCAACGTGCCAGGTAAAGTAATCCTCCCAGTTCTAGTACCTTCTGAATTTCCACCCTCCTCAGTGAGGGCCAAGCCCTATTTACAAAAATATGCCTTGAAAAGCTGGTTTCAACCTTGGTTTCAAAGGACAACCAAGATAGCATAGGGATCCTGGAATTCGTTCTGTCTTCTGAAGCTAAGCTACGATAAGAAACTACAAAGCTACAAATATATGCGTAAAGAATACAGATAATATATAAAAGAAGAAAAGGTAAAAACCAAAACAGCATCACCCTGATAATGGTCTGGGTTTCAATTCAGCAGAAGTCTACAACAGGTATTGTCTGGCCTGATACTCTTATATCTCAGTAAGTGCTGACTGCTAGATCTGTAACAGCAGCACAGTAGCCTAGCCTTAAACAACATTACCCATTTGTAGATTTTTCTTCCAAAATACTAGTTTTCAATGCTTTTCTCTTTTGTTTTAAACATTCAGAGCGTTTGTGTGTGTTAGGTCATCGTTCTATTTTTTTTAACAAAATGGCAAGTAAGTCAATTAATTTCTTGCTATATTTTCTTTGTATATATTGCAGTTAACTATTGGAGAACACAACAATTTCTATGAAAATATTAGAAGACATGCATGGCTTTGTTTTATTCTCAGTATAGCCCAGCATTTGCTATAGATAGATAGACAGATAGATAGATAATTTGATTGATCAATAACATGCATACATATAAATGCAAAACCAAGAAGAAAAGAGTATAGATAGATTATAATGTATAAGAAATTACAAGATACTTTTCAGCTGTTACTGTTAACTAGATACCATTGAGAGACAAGGGGCAACCAAAATAATTAGCATTAGTTTCTCACACTATCATTTGTATTGAGATGGCTCTCTGTAGAAATTAAGAATGAAATCACTTGCTTCAGTTCCTAGAAGTCTGGTTTTCATTATGGACAAGTTGGGGACATTTTCCTTTGCTAATTCAGGAATTCATGAATCTATGACAAACCTCTCCAGATAAACTTGGGAGATACACTTAACACAAGACTACATGGGCAGATAGGTTATTTTGTCTCAGCATGATTCTGGCAAAGTAGGGAAAGACAAGAAAAATGCCTTTAGTTAAGGGCTTTATATAAAATTAGAAGAATAAATATTTGATGCCTGCTTTGATATATGATGCTCTAAAGAAAACCATGCTTAGAGGGGGTCTTTTTACTTGTATGCCTGCATAAAACCTTAATTCTGGGGTTGTTTTTATTTACTTGTTCTCATGGCTATCGTTTCCATATGCAAATGTGAGGCTTCAGAGCCAGATAAAACTGCTGCTTTTCTGCATTTTCTCTCCTTCCCAAGTAAACCCATTTCCCTCACAATCAAATAATGGCCAGAGAATGGGTTGATTACACCTAGCTTCTTGTGCCACTTACTTCAGAAATGTTTTAATGCTGGCCTTGTGCCCTTTCATTACTTCGATGCCAGCAATTTAAACATAAAACAGTTTTGGTTGTGCTGTATCATCACCACCTTTCATCCTGTATCATGTGTAACAAGACTTTCAGGCCCATCATGTGTTGGGTGGATGAAAGGTCCTGCTGTAAGGACATTACTGGGGTGGAGAGGAGCCTCCACAGATATTTGCTGTGGATGTGGAAATAACAATCTCTTGGTGGGATGTAGTGACAAAAAATTAGTGGCCATGTACATGAAAAAGCAGAAACCATTGCCTAAGCAGGCAAAAATACTGGTGCAAAGGATCTTTCAGGTGGAAGAATGTTGTTATCCAACCCACCTGGGATTTCTCTGACTATGGATGTACATACTAGTCAGCTGACATGTCTGAGCACATGTTGAAAACAGAATGGTTATAAACAATTAGAAAGACCACAAATAATGTTTGCCCTGAGTAAGCTAGCAATCGCTTCATCCTGGCCACTGCACTATTCCCAGTGGAGCTGGC
Organism: Platysteira castanea; assembly: GCA_013397175.1. Lineage (NCBI taxonomy): Eukaryota > Metazoa > Chordata > Aves > Passeriformes > Platysteira > Platysteira castanea. The sequence goes on along the minus strand of VYXC01007461.1, from coordinate 505,035 downwards.
AAGCAACCCAGCTTGGGAGGCCAGGTGCCAAGGGGTACAGTAGGAAATGGTCTGCATCCCCTTGATCTGGGGAAGAAAGAAAGAAAGAAGAAAATCACCAGTGTATTTAAGTCACAAGTGCAAGAGTAGCTTCTGGCTTGGGTGTCAGGCCCTCAGTCCTGGGTGATGTAACACAGGGGAGGAGCAGTGTTAAGAGTGAGCAGTGCCAGGTTTACCTGAGCCCCAGATCAACCACCTGCCTCGTCACAGTGGGCCAAGGCTCCCCTTCCCACCCTGGTGGCTGACGTCTGAATTCTACTGCAAAGTATGTTTGCACAAACATGCAACTGGTTTTTGTTCTTATTCATAAAAAAGTATGGCTCCTTCTTTAAACAAATTCATTACTTCCCTGGTATTGTGGGGTAAGTAATTTATTGATGTGTGAAGGGGGAAAATCTTTTTATTGGTTTTGAATATGCTGGGTTTTAATTTACCTGAGCAATGTGTGACATAGGAAAACAGAAGAACTTGACTTTGCCTTCTTTGCGTGTCCCACAAGTTACTTTCCTGAGCCAAGCAAGACATTTTAAACTTCACTCTTTTCAAGTTTTAATGGGGCCATATTTCCGTATACCAAATAGTGTGTGGCAGCTTTCTTTAAAACTCATTCACCTTCAGAGGTCATTTTCTGGGAGAGAGGTGTGACATGCAACAAGCACATACAAGAAAGCATCACCTGACACATCCTGGCTTCATTTTCTGTATTTCTCCTCATCTCACTCCATATGTACCCTGGCATCTTGTTTGTTTTTATCTATAGCTATATAGTAAGTTCAGCCAGTACATGTTTGCAGTGTTGTCCACAATGGACCTCTAGGCAACTTCCCTAATAGCCATCACTGAATTTTAGGATCCTCTAAAGCCTGATGATTTGGGTTGGGTTTTTGTTTTGTCTGTATTTTCCTGTTTCCCTCCTGCCTTCATTTTAATTTTTGATTAGTTATTCTGTGAAAAGTTACTGCTCCTACTCAGTATCATGGTTTAACCAGGAGGGAAATGCAATAAAAATTCTGACAGTCCCGACCTTCTTCAAAGTTCCGATGGAAACAATTATCATAATTATCATGAGGAAAGGACAAAATTAAATAGTTTCCTGACTGTACCATATGTTGTAACAATGCTATAAGAAAAGAAATAGTATCTTTATTTCCCAGTTTCTCAATTGTCTTTGGTTCTTGTTCTAGTTGTCACCTTGCTGATGTGTTTAACAAAGGAACTAATTTTTCACCCAGTTGCCTGGGAGTCCCTCTGCAATGAGGGCAGTGAAGTACCTAAGAGACGTGTCAACCTGGCTGATAAGTGTAGAGGGTTCATGAAGTCAGACTACTCTTAAGCAGGGTGATAGCCACATAACTTGGCCGTAGTTCATAAAAACAGAGTACTCTAAAAACTTTTTCAAAGTTGATGACCAAAGATTCCTACCAATGGATGCTTAGTTATATCCTAAATAATAATTTAAAATAACAAATTTTCCTAGAATTTCAGCTTCTTGCCTGTCAAAACTTGAGACTACTACACCTTCTTGGCAACGGCCAGTTGGGTGGAACAGCTATTTGGCTGCTCCTGGTGCGTAGGATTGCACGAGCAATCTCCAGCAAGGTCATTTACAGGGCACAACTGAAAATATGTTCTCAGTACATGTGTTTACTTGCAGGAATGGAATATAAATTTCTCATAGTGTTGACATGCACTTCGTTGGTTAAGTGCATTTTTGAGGGAAAGCAGTTCACAGGAGCACAGTAAGAGACACGGGGAGAGAATGTTAAATATAATTTAAAATACTAAAAGTAACTCTTTTCATTCAATTTCTCATTTGTGTTCTCCAAAGGACAACAGGACAGCATGCAAACAGTGCACCAGAGATCTGAGTCCTGAAGCTTATGGTACCTCTCCCACTATACCTGTATCAGCTATCCTCAAAAAACCCTGAACTTCTAGAAAACTGAGTAATTAGGAAGACTTATGTTTCTTCACTAAACAATTGTAATTGATCTGCATCATTTTATCAGCAGAAAAAAGAAAACCAAACCCAGGCAGTTCATGTGTGAAAAGAATTTTTGCTGGAAATATATCCTCTAACATCTGATTTTTGAGGAAAACTTTATTCTCCTTGACAGAGCAGCCTTGTGCCTGCTTCTGCTGCAGAATGTATGCTAACCTCCCTGGCACCCGAATTCACCAAAATAGGCCTCACAATTAAATTTATTACAGATAGCAAGAGCTCTGTGGTTCTTTATCCCACTCTCTCCAAGTAGCTCGTATTTGTAATTAATCTTCCTCCCATTCAAAAAGTGCCTGAGAGGGGGATGATTCAAAAGTAATTTATGCTTTATATATATATACACTTTCATACAATGCGTGGGAGAAATTAAAGTAAACTTAAAGCCCTATTTAAGGATTGCATGAGCTATCCAGAGATCAAACAGTGCATGTTTGATGAATGGATCTCTTGCCACTCTCAAATGGAAGGGATGCATGGGAAAAATACTAAAACAGCAAAATTCTGCTGGGGAGGAGGAGTGGGCCTTCTTTCTTTTCCAAGAACTTTTTACCAGTATTATGCATATTTGTAAAAGAACAAGTGCTATTTTGGGGGACAAAACTTCCATCTAAAGATCAGGATGATACTGAAAAATGTAAAATTATTTTTCCTTTTAACAGTTGAATACTTCTGGTAAGTATGGATTTAAGACAAGATATTTTAAGCAGGTACTGCCCCACTGAAGCTACTTTATTCAACACTGACACTTGACCTATTCTCTGAAGTAGTAACTGCTTAGGGAGGTTTAGAGTGATATTTTCATTCAGTAACTCTAAAGTTCCCGTCGGATATGTAGTGGGTACATTTGTTTCCCCGGAAAGCAGGAACATAGGTATTTCTAAGATGTTTGCTTCCACCAGTTTTAAGCTAGCCCCCTGCAGTCCCCGGCACCCGAAGCCGACGCGTGCCCATGGCACGGACGGTGATTCACGGGAGCGCAGGTGTGCCTCGGCAGCTTCATTCTCCGCTCCCTATGTTGAATCCTTGTTTCCACAGTTGAATCCTTGTATCCCGGAGCCGCCGCCCCCGAGCAGGAGCCCATGGCGGGGCGGGCGATGGATCACACGGGCATCTCCAGGGGAAGCGCTGCCTGCAGTCCCGGCCTCGGCTACACCCGCAAAGCAATTCCTGGCACAACTTCCTTGCGCAACTCGCTCTCCCCGCACACACCCCTCAGTTTTCCAGCAGAAGCAGCAGCCGAGTATCACTGAGTATCTCCAGTGAGCCTCCCTGACTGGAGATATTCCAGAACCGCGTGGACGCAGCCCTGTGCTCTGGGAAGGCCCTGCTCGAGCAGGTTGGACCAGATGCCCTACTGTGGTCCCCTCCAGCCTGACGCACTCTTTGATTCTGCTGACCCTGGCCGCCCCGCCTCCTGCCCCGTCACGGACACGCCGCTGAGTCGACCCCGACTTCAAAGTCAAGACCGAGGCGGGATGCAGCGCGGGCAGGGAGGGAACCTTCCGTCACTGACCACCCTTGCCCGGAGCCATGCCGTACCACCGCTCCTCGACGGCGGGACTACAACTCCCGGCAAGTCCCGCGGCAGGGAGGGCGCAGGCTTCCCACGTGAGCCATAGAACTGCACGGCGATTGGCGGCGACAGGGAGAGAGGCGGGCCCCCGGGGAGCGCTTCCGGTGCCCCGCGCTCGGCACTTGTTTGGATGCTGCCGTCACATCATGGCGACGCGCGGGGGCGGCGGCGCGGCGGGACCGACCCGGCGGAGCCCNNNGCGAGCCGCGCTTGCCCCGCGGGGTCGGGGGCTGCTCCTCCGCGCTGTCCGAGGGTCGCGGGGCGGTCCCTGCCGAGCGCGGGCCGCGGGGGCGGCAGCACGTGGCGGGCCCGGTGTGCGGGGGGCGGGAGCTGCAGGGCGGGGGGAGGTTCGCCGCCTCCCCCGGGTCCCGCCGGCGGCCCCCGCGTACCCTCTCGACCCGGCCGAGGTGCGAGGCGGGAGCGGACGGGGGCTCTGCCCGCGAGGGTGGCGGGAGCGTTTTCCTAATCTCCGAAATAGTAAAAAAACCCAAAAGGCCTTTTTTATTTCTTTTTCCGTTTTCTACCGAAACCGCACTGAAAACAGGGCTGTCCCCGGTGATGTTACAGTAATTTCTGGTTGCCGATCCGCGTAGGAAAAGCTTAAAATACCTGTGCTTGGTCACCCAGCGGCAAAGACTTAAAATATGCTGTAATTCAGCGGCTGTATGTAATATCACCAGCTCGGTATTTTATGTGACAGAACTGCCTTGCTAATCACATGTGCTTCTAAAGTATCTCATCTCATGCGCTTACATAAATTCAAGTGGCTTTTTAGTGGTAACTTCTTTTCATGGTACAAAGGATAACATCTCAGAAATAGTAACTTGGTGGTGGTGGATTATTTTGGCTGTTAGAGAGGTCTAGGAAGCTACAGAGCTAGTTATCTTCACTGCAAAGCACCGGTTTCTGCAATGTGTTTTTTCTAGTTCTTTACTAAGAGGTAACTTGTAAGTAACTTCAGTGTCTATTATGAAAGCAGATTATGATGATGTTTAAAAAAGCCCTGCATTCCATATTATTTCAAATACAGTCAAAAGGAATTCAAATATTTTAAATTAAGAGGTGAAATATGGCAGGCAATGTTCAGCAAATTTTACTTTGAACTTTTTTTTTGTGAATTAAAAATTGTTCAGCACTCTCTTGCAGATTTCCCTCCCCCTGCCTCGATATTATTTTTAGGTTCCTTGTGACCTGTTTGTGTTGGGAATTCAGAACTTGTCTACCCTGCTTTTTCCAGAATCTTACTGTGGGTGACTACAAAACTATTAAGTTTATAGTAAAAAGGAAGTGAAACCCCATTGGTGGAAGTGATTCATGCTATATTAAATGTTTTCTTAATTAGCACCTGTCTCGGACGCTTACATTAAAAAAGGTCTCGTTAGACGTGCAGCACTTTGTCCTGTGTGTAACTGCACTGAAAGCTTCCGTGTAAGCTTTGGGTTTCTGCAGTGAATTTTTTGCTATAATTACAGGAGATGTTTGTCAGTAATTTTTTAAGTTGCTCAAAGAATCACCACCAAAAGCAGATTTAATATAAAAGCGAAAGCACAACAGGGTTCCTTGGCGAGGCTCACACTGCTACTTACTGTGTGGTTAAAGCATGCAGAGAAAAAAATGCAATAAAATCTAAAGTCAGTCTAAAACTAAAATCAACCAAAATGATCAGCGTGAAGGTTGGGGATGGGAAAAGGGTAAGGATAGGAAAGGGTAAGGATGAAAAGAAATAAGGGGGACCGTTCTGTTGAGTCAGGAGGCTCAGAGTGAATCCCCCCCTGCCAAACTTAGCCCCAGGCTTGAGTGATTGTTTAGGCACAAAGGTTTTAGAAGCACTTATAACTTAACAGCACTTAATTGATGCCTCAAGTTAACCAATTTGACAACATTTTCTATAGAATTTACTTACTTTACAAATGTAAAGTACTTAATAATCTCTGAAAGCAGCATTCACAGTACATTCACTATAGCATATTCACACTCGAACAGATACAGACTTGAAGAGTATGTACCAGGTACATATCTGTGAAAAATTCCCCTCAGGTCCAGGGAAGTACTCACGTTGGATGCCTTTGTCTTCTCAAGGGGCAAAGAATTAAGCCTTGAGGAGTGATATCAGCCCAGGCTCCATCACCAGCATTCGGCAGTGGTCCTCCAAGAATAGCAAACTTGGGAATTTGCTGGATCTGAGAGGTGCCTCCTGAGAGGGAAGTGCTGACCACAGCCTGCTACAGTCCAGGAGAGCTCAAGAGATCTCACTTGAGAACACTGTTTATAGGGTTGCAAGAGAGGGCTTTAGTCATAATAATTTTCCATCCTGGCGGCAGTTTGGGTTGGTAACTTTCTCTGAAAGTTCTGTAACAAAAATATTGTTCCACTTGGGTTGTTATTCATGTAAGAAAAATAAGTTTTCAAGGATGTTTGTTAAAAGCCATGAGCTTGTTAGACCTCACTAGTTCTGGGAGCAGACAGTGTTTCTGATAAGCTCCAGATGAGTTTATTCCAGGATGCTGATTATCAAGGCAAGACCTAACAAGTAGGCCTTGAGATCATGGTGTGGCCTGGGGTGGGGGTGTGAGGTGCACCAACACTGTTTTAATGTCTTAAGCAAAATGAGGGAAGAGAGGGGGTTTTTTTTCCCTCTGTGGTTGTGTTTGAGGTAAATTAAAAAGCTTTTCTTAAAAGCAGGCATGTCATCTGTGTCAAGAGGCCACTGAAAGAGCAAAAAAACCTATTGTGGTTAAGCGTAACAGGAAAGAGTAAGGACCGTAAGCAGGGATCTTGTGAGAATGCTTCTAAACCAATATGGAAGACCAGGTCTTGAATTATAAGGCCAGGAATCTTAATGGTGCAGTTCCACTAACAAAGAGTCTGTCTTGACTTTTATGAAGGTAAAGTACAAATTTAGGAGGTAGGTATTTCTTAATAGTCCTCCTGCTTTGTTGAGACTTCTAATCTTGCAGTGCTTTGAAACTAAGGATGAGCAATACTGCAGGTGCCTCAGTCCGGTGTTTTGAAAGTAGATAAATGAGTGCATAGAACATAGTTTTTAATATAATGACAGAACATGGTGAAATGATTGTTTGAAATGACTTTCAGATCTCACAGCTAAGATCCTTTTTCAGTGGGGAAGCCACCTCAGAGGCCATTAGGTTTTGAGAAAGGTATAATTAGACTGCATGATCATTCAGGTCAGTGAGCACAGTATAGGGAAGTATTGCATGGAGAAATAACCTTAATAAGCTAGTAGTGTGGTCACAAGCATCTGAATAATAGTGTCTAGACCAGTGGATGAAGGTGCACCTGCTATAAAATTCAAACCCAGATTTTGTGACGTCCTACAATGGTGGTTTTCATGCAGAAGTTGTAAATAAAATTATTACCAAAAATTATGACTTTATTTATCGTAACTGTTTGTTGAAAAATCCATCTTGAGTATTGGCACTGAGGAAAAGTATATTACATACATGTTTTCAAAATAAGCTTTTCTGTGTTAGCAGGGAAAAGTAAATTGCTGGGAGGAAGGAGGCCTAATATTTGTATAAACCATAAACATTTGTGATAAATATGACTTAAGTTTTTGCCACAATATTTTTTTTTTACTGCAGTGGGTCAGGATAAGGGGTATAAGGTTTTAATGACCCGTTACATGTGCAGTAAGTTTGAAAATGTTCAAGCTGAACAGTCCTCAACAGATGTTGAGGAATTGGTTATATATTCACTTACATAGTTAGGTTGTCTTTACAGTTGTAAAACTCCGGTTTATGTACATATGTTTGTTCCAAAGCTTCCAGGATATTTCTTGAAAGTATTAGCAATTCCAAAGGCTAGGGGTGGAAGAGTCTTTTCACAGCACAGTCCAGCTGCTACTATGGGGTATGTAGGAGTTGTTTTCATAGATTAATGCTAGTGCTTATGTTTTTTAGGATAATTAGCTAACATACAGGAGAAAATGGATTCTGGTGCAGCTACTAATTAAGGTTTCTTTTATTAAAAGGTACAGAGAAGTGTTTTCAGGTTGTTTAGGGAAAGATTGCATATGTGTGTGCACAGGAGTATGGAGTACAGGTAAACATGGTGCTGATAATAAGCACAGTATATTTTAGGTAGCATTGCGTGCTATAGACTTGTGTTGCTAGTAGAACAAAAAAATAAATGAGTTTGTGATATGTTTTGGGGTGGTGGTAGGACAAGTTCTGTAGGACAAGTGTCTGTTTTATCCTTATGTGAAGCACACGTTCCTGAAGCTGTACTGTTTGAAGGAGAGCTGGATTAGGTTCTTGGGATCACAGCCAGTTTCACAAATAAGATATCTGTCTTGTATGCTGATCTTTTAGGTATGAAATAAGGTAGAGTTTTCTTGATGTGCATCTTTTTTGATCGAGGTATAAGTTGAAGGAACAGAGCAGAAGACTGAATGAAACTTTGGGGTGAGCAGGAGCAGTGTTGCCAGCAATTTTCCTCAAGTGGTTTGTCCTGTAACTCCTAAATAGCTTGAAGATGACATACTTATTCAGAAATCTCAGCATCTTGTAATAGCTGGTTTCACAGCTAGGTGGGTAGCAAATCTCTTAGCATTTTTATAAATTTGTGATCTTAGGAAGTTGCACGCTACCTGTGCAGCATATTCTTTTTGCCTCTCTCTAGATCTTTCTAGGCATATAATAGTCCGACTCTGGGTTGTCAGATCATGAGCCACTTGTGGTTGAAGATGGCTGGAAGCTGAGAGAGCATGGTAGCAGCTAGAAAAGGTAGCGGCGATTTCAGTAGAAGGTCTTTGCTGGGGTAGTTTTGTTTTGGTTTTAGTCAGTCAGTACTGAATCAGCACTCTTATACAATGTGCTGTGGGAAGTGCTCTGTTCTGGCTGGAATGTTAAACTGAGAAGTGCACTAGTCTGATGAGCACACATTTGAAGAGATAAGAGGTAAGAGTTAGGGTTGTTCTCACCATTGCCTCAGTAATGAGGGAGCAATTTCAGTGATTAATATGTGTTAGTACTTTCTCAATGTGTTGTTTATTATTGCTATACTCCAGCTTGAAGCTTGATACAGACCAAATCTGAAACTACCTGTAGTTAAAGTGTTGCAAGAACAGCATTGAGTATAAGAAGGCTGTTTACAGACTTCTGGCTAATGTTTTTAATATCTAAAGTTACAGCTAATGTAGGAAATTCTTTGTTGGTCATAATCAGGAAATTATCTAGGTGTTTGTGTTTGTGGCCCTTGTCAGGCAGTAGCAGACTTCTGGTTTTTAAAATAAAAACACTTTCTAATTCAGGTAAAATAAATCAGAATTTTAATATGTCATACCACTACTGTCAGACTTGCTAGAACTTGCAGGCTACAACTTGACAGATAAAGTTTTAACTAAGAAAGGTTTTTTTTATTATGGTTTTTTGTGTATGCTGTCAGATTGTTCTAGCTGCTGGTAAAACCACTTTTTAGAACACAGTATTTTAGCCTGTGGTCAACAATTTGTAATTGTATTTAAGATAAGAAAACTGGATATTTTTACAAAACCTGCCTGCTGCTGCATTGAGCTTGGGTTTTGCGGGGAGCGTACTTGCTTGTCAGTAAGCTTGGATTTGTTCCATGTTCACTGGAAAACCAAAAGAAGTTTGACAAGTTCTATATATTTTCACCATCTTTATAATTTTCAAATGTGTTAGAGACATACAGGACACTTGCACACAAACCTTTTTCTTCAGTTCAGTATTCTGATAGGTTATTTCTGCCTTTTCTGTTAGACTTCGGAGAATGAGTCTGAAATTCTAAAAGTCCTTTTGGCTTATTTGACAAAGAATAGAGAATACTCAGTTTAGAAATTATTATTGTCAGTAAAAAATCGAACTGACACCTAATTTGACTTCAACAAAAAGCTCTGCTGAATTAATGAGGTGGTGGTGTTCACTTCGTGAAACTTCCAGATGCTTTAGAATATGCATGTGAATTGCCAGCTCTGAATTGACGTTTCAGTTACTGTGATGATTTGCTAAAAAAGAGATGGGCATTTCATGACTTACTGGTCACATGTGTGCCCCTGCTAGTAGTTGTTCTTTTTTACACTGGAAACAACAGAATTTTCTCAGATAAAAACCAGTGAACATTTTTCAGTTGACTAGGTCTGAAGCAGTGCTGCTCACAAACATGGTCTTGCTGATGTCCCAGTCCTTCAGTAGATAGTGTTAACTGCTTACCTATGCTGAGAATTAGATATTGTGTGTTTAGTTCCTTGTGCTCTGACTGTGATTAGATTGACTTTTAGAGGCTCTCGTGCTTTGGCTTCTTTCCAGTCATCCTGCTTGCGATTCTGTTGGCAGGATCACCTATTGCTGTGCAGTGAACTGGGCTGAGGAACTGATCTGGCTGTAAACTGTGTTAGAACAGGTTGCACGAATGTTATTGGTAGCCCAGAGAAGGCAGATATGAAAAAGGATAATGAAATGATAGTAAGAGCTGCTTGGGCACTGCTGCTGTTCAGTGTGTGACTGCAGCCACTCAGACCTCCTCAGCTCCTGTTGGAGCTGCTGGCAATTTTATGCTCTGCTTTCAAAGGAAACTCCAAAGTATCTTTATGGCTATCAGAAAGTCTGGAAATGCTGTGCCAAACCCAAAACTTTAAGTTTAAAGCAGACTTCCCCTTTGTTTTGCCAGACTTTTTGAGTATGGGTATCCGAATCAGAAGTTCATGTTCTATGCAAAGAAAAATCTGCAAGTTTCAGCTGTTCTGTTGGTACTGCAGGTACTGTTGGTATCATGGTGTGGTAGAATAAGCTGATCTTTCTTGTCAGCTTAATGTGACACAGTGTTTTCAGCTTCCGTGTGAATCCTGGGTTTTAGACAACATCTGTGCCATGGTTTCAACCATTGGTACATACAGAGAGGTGAAGTGAGCTGTGTTACCTTCACATTTCTTGTTCTTTTGTGTTTATTTGGCTGACCCTAGAAGGGTAAGCCTTTCCTGGAAGACCCACAGCTTAAGACAAGCTGAGGGGAAAGAAATACGCATTTTACAGATGACTTTTTAGAGGTGTAAAATGTTGTAATTGGTTATTAGTTCCAGCAGTTCAATTACTGCATGACCTTTGTAGGCATTTATCAGTATATTGTCTGACATGGTTGGAGAAACAAACTGCAGTGCATTTATATTTGTCCATAAAACATGTGCATCATTTCCACACTTGTAAAATCTGTGCAATGTGAATCTTCCTTGATAAGTCAAAAGTCGCTCCTTAATGTCTGGACGGATTATATGCAGTTAAAAAGCTTACTGTCCTTTCAGAAAGACACGGTGTGAATTCCATCTACTCAAGAATGAATCTACCTTGAGATAAGGTGTAAAGAAGGGGACTTGCTTTAAGAAGAGAACAACAAAGCTATTATGCATGAATACTGCAAGAAAATATATATTTGTTTAATGATTTTTAAAAAAACTTTTTCAAGCATGCTGAACAAATTTGGAGTTGAAATATATTTCACTGGCTGCATTCCTTTGATGCTGGCTAATTCCTTTTGAAGAGGAAAACAGTCCTGTGCAGAATATAAAATCCAGTGCAAACTCCTGGCTTTAAGAATTAGCACACTTTTTAATACAAAAATGTAAGGTAATCTGAAATTAATTTGTGCTTAAACAGCATAACTGTTTACAAACAAGCTCTGTTTTTACAATTCCTTGTGATTTTAAGGAAATTTACCTTCAGTTCACTGAAAATAAATCAACAAGGATGATACCTTTACTTTGGCAGTGAGTTCAGTTCTGCTTATCGTGCTTTTAACTATCTGTGCACATTGTATAGTGGGATTGCAAATGGACAGCAAAAAAACACCCAGCCACCTTCAAGTATTGTCCTGAGTCCCAGCCTCTGCAGTGTAACCAAATAAACAAAACAAAAACATGCCCAGCCAAACACCCTTGCAATTCTCATCAGCCTGAAATTGAGAATGTTGTTCAGGTGATTGAGAGAGAAGTCTGGAGATGCTTGATAAACTATAGGATGTTACATAGAGAACATTGGGTGTTCTGCTCTAAAATATGACCATATCACAGCAATGTTTTAAAACAACTGATGATGTTTACCCTTTTGGTTAAGTGATTAAACATTCAGCATTTTAGGAAATCTTTAGAGAAAGTTCTGTTTAATTGAGCAGAAAGAGCGTATTGGTAAAAATCATAGGAAGTAGGAGTCCAAGCCTGAAGCCTGTTAATACTCACTTTTTTGGATATTTTCATTTATGTGAATTTTAACATTTCAAAAGAGGATGCGCTTCTGGTCCTGTTTATCATTCTTGTTATAACAACCAGTTTTCTCCAGTTAAGAGCTGACAGTTGTATTTGGTATTGTGATTGAAGTAGTTCAAGCTCTTGCCCTATATCATTGAAACAATGTATTTATGTAGATTTCCTTAAGTTTATCAGGGTTTCTTTTTTACTTTTTACCCTTATTTGTCCATGGAAAAGAAGGGTGGAAGTTGTTATTTTTAAACACATTTGCTTGACTGTTTATGTCGACTTCCTGCTTTCCCTTCTGAAGGTGGTTGGTGGTGCCATGGAAGAAGAAGCTGGATCTCAGGAGATGGGGATGAATAACCGGGATCAGCTGGTGAAGAGCAAGTGCACTGAGTTGTCCGATACAGCGTTGCAGTATCCGCAGTCCAACTGTTACAGCCTGGAAAACACGGGCACGTTGGAAGAAGCCGAGTATATCACAAGGAACAGAAAGCACCCAGGGTCCACGTGCTGTTCCCAGGAGTCCCGTGAGGAGACTCCCGGGAGAGAAGAAGCCCGTACTGATCCACCTGATGGCCAGCAGGATCCAGAGAGTGAAAAACACAAAGAGAAGACTTTGGGTGTGTTCTCTTTGGCATTTTGATTTTTAAATGGCTTTAATAGCTGTGGATTTGCTCTTTGTCTCAAATTTACTCTGTAGCCAAAAACCTGTCACCCATAACAGGCTATTTTGAGAAACTGTGTGTGCACTTCTACTTGGGAAAGACAGTTCTTAATGCATATGTAAGACTCCTTCAGCTGGCAATGCTATTTTTACAGGAACGTTAATAATAATAACGTGGTAATTGCTAATCACCTTTTTAAACATTCTGGTTTAAATCTGGGGTTGCAGTGTTCAATGCTGCCAAAGCACGGCTGATAATTAAATTCTAAATGCTTAGGAAGAACATATCTGCCAATATCCTTTATTAGTGAAACTTAACCTTCTAGATGTCATTTTTTTCAGATTTTTCTTTTTATCTGTGCAATTATAAAACAATATTTTTGTGTTTTTATATTCAAGTAATTTTTGCTGTCCTAGTTGTTGAATGGCACATAGGGCAAGACAAATTTATTCTTGCTGTGATGATTTCCCATTTGTCATCAGTTAAGATTATGCAGCTGTCAAACTAGGGAACAACTTAAATCACACTAATTTCTCATATTCTACTTCTAAAGACAGGCTGCTTTTCTGGTATAGGGTTTTTCTTCCTCAGTATCATTGTCTTTCATCCCTTTCATAGGAAAAGAAGTGTTATTATTAATGCAAGCCTTGAACACACTTTCTACTCCAGAAGAAAAGCTGGCAGCTTTGTGCAAGAAGTATGCTGATCTGGTAAGTAGTTTGTAAAGATAGCAGAAGTTATTGATGTATTAATATTAACTATGGAATGCAAGAACAAATAATGCCGGACAGTTAATGATTTTGAGTATTTTACAGTGTTGGTAAAAAAGACACTCAGACTGACTGAGTATTGCTTCAGCCAAACTTTCATGCAGTCATTTCACTTCTACATGACTACCCAAATCCAAAGAAAAAATAGGTTTTGATAACTTGGTGTTGAAGCATAATACTAGGATTAACAGAAAAGTTGTGTTCTTTTGGGAGTAATTATTTTCCTAGTTGTTGATAATGCTTTTGTGCTAGTGTTTTATCATTGTAGGATAAAGAGAAAGAACATACTATCATACAGTGATTTGGGAGGCAGAATGTTCAGTTTTATTTAACTCTTTAGTGATTTTGGGGGCATGTGGGACATTGGAAGGATCTAGGTTTAGTTTTGTTTTGTGCTTTCTGATCATGTAAAGGAATGGAAAGAAAGGGTTACATTTCGTCAGTAACAAATCAAAAAGAAGCAGTTCATAGAGTGCATTCCCACCTCAAGTATGCTAAATGATAATTTATTCTCTAAAATAATTGATCACAAAATTGGAGGATTAGAGGAGAGGGTTCATAAGTTTGCTTTCCAGAATATTCTCGGAGATAACAATGCTTGACTCTTTTGTCTTTAGACAGGGACAGACAAGAATGGAAAGACTAGAAATCCTGTGTGTATGTTTTCCCACCTTATTTTTAGTTATAAAATGAATGCGAACTAAAGAGATTTCAAAAGCATAAGTTTTCTCTCTGTAGCTCTCAAGTGTATCATATGCAGATATTTCTGAAAATGACATAGTGGCTGCACAACATGGCATAGCTCTTCTGAAATAATTTTTTTTCCTTTGAGGTTTATACTGTCTCCAAAACTTTGAGGATGATCTAGCAGATAGTCTTTTTACTCACAGAGGCAATATTGATTACTTAAGAACAGACTTAGATTTGTTCTGTTAAGGAGATCCTGAGTCCTTGGTGAAGGTGTTACATTTTTGCTTTGTTTTCCTTGCTCTCTCTCACGTGCTCTTGGTTCATGTGAGTGCATTTCTTTAAAATCAGCAGCTTCTCTAAGAAGTCACTTTCATTTAAATGAGAAACAATAATAGTTCTGTATTTTAGCTCAAGCATGGGGAACCCACCCAAAAATGAGCTTTGATATTGTGAGAGAAAAATGCAGTTAGTTGTTAAGTTAGTTGTTTCTTATGAGCAATTGCTCATGCATATGGTGCCTTTTCTATTTAAGCAAACAGCTCTCGTGTCACCTCACAGTGGTGATGAGGGCCTGCATGAGGAGCGAGGCCAGCATGAATCCCTCAATTCTGCAGAAAGGAAAGAGTCTGCCCTATCTTCACTTCGAGTTTTATTATTGAAGGAAAGATCTCAAAACAGTTAGGGAACAGCTAGACCAAATAAATTGTAATTTCCTTCAAGAAGCTTGGTGGTCAGAAGAGATGTATTCTCGTTAAGGATTTTACCCTCCCAGGAGAGGATCAATAGACCATAGGCAGTCACCATCCTAGAAAACCACTTGCTTTCCCCATGATGCTTGGAATGGCTCAGGAGCTGGGTGGGAGCTTGTATGGGTGTAAGAATAGCTCTGTTTCAGCTAAATAAGTTTGAGAGATGTCCCTGTTTTGCTTAGAATGTTTAGGTTGGATCTGATTGTGTTCCCTTTAAGATGCGTTCTTTTCTTCATGATAGTGGTGGAGAACCACTGGCATAGGTGTCAGCTGTAATGCCAGCAGAGGTTTGAACTGTTTATGACAGTGCACCTACAATGCTTTTTTTCTTTTTTTAAAGATTCATCATCTTTAAAGCTCACTGTCAGGTTTTTCAGTGGTGTCTCATGAAAAGGACTGTACAATGAAGGTAGGAATGCCTCTCTCCTGGCAAAAGATCTTCCACAATTTTTTTTTCCGTGATTTGGAATCTATCAGGAGATCAGCCTGTGATGCAGGAAGGTTTGCGTCCTTGGTGATATGTCTCACACTGGCACACTTTTACAGGCCTGAAGTTTCATAGGTGTGCAGACAGCACAGCCACTTGAAGTGGTGTTTTCTGGCCATGCGAGAAAAGGGCTTTTTATGTTTGGATGTGAAAATACTCCCTTAATATTCCTTTTCCCTAAACTAGATTAAAGGGACATTTAATTTACTGTTGTTATGGACTCCTTGACTTTATTCTTTCTTCTGTGCTTCAGCATTATTTTGAGCTCTTTCAGAAAACCAGCATTGTATTATTCTTCTGTCACAGTGATGTTCCTCATTGCCAGCCCTCTTTTCCTGTGGTGTCCCAAGGCTGAGGCACTATCTAATAAGCAGTGTAACACTTAACATTGTTGCCTTCTTTGCAAAGAAACAGACTCTAAATCATACGGTTTCTCAGGGAGCCCAAAAATCATATATAATGGACCATACTCTGTAAGATATTAATGCAAGAAACTTCTGTTCACTGGATATTCACAGAATAGATTTTTAAATATGTATATGGAGTTTAACTGTGTCGTCTACCATGTAAACAGCCTAAAGGAAATAGAACAAAAAATTTGCTTCAAATGGTTGAGACAGCAGATCTCTTTAAGTCATCAAAGTCTGGACTATGTAGTTTTAATAGTAATTGACTTGATTTGTGAGGGCTGCTAGTTTTGTCTGGTTTTTTCTGAAATACCTTAGCATTTTACAAACTTGTGTAAATTACTGCTTCCCTTGGTGGGAGCTCCTGCTGACAAGGGGCTCTGTGGTTTTTCTTTCTGATAGCAAAAACAAGACCTGTTGGATAAACAGTTGCATGTACTTACTTTCAGGATAAGAGTGGGAAAAGTTGTGACTTGTTGAAAAGCCAGTCTCGGCTGGCTTTTAATTGTATCTGCCACATCTTCCTTTCAGAGAAGGAAGAGGGCCACTCTTATCCCTGTAGATGAAAGCAGGCTGGTAGCTTGTGGTCAATGACAGGTCCATGCTGCCTGTTCCTCAAAAGCAAGTGTTAAGTTGGAATTTGTGTATTTTCATCTTCTGTCCTTATACATTCAGAATTGTCTGTAGGGTGATGGTAGTTTCTCTTTAAGATCAACTTGGGGTCTTAATGAAATTTTACTTCCTTGTTTTCATCCAAAATGTTCAAAAGTTTCTTCAGTGTGCTCATCTAGATGCATAAAGATGGTTTCACCTATGTTTATTTAACAAATTTACTCTCTAACTATAGTTGGAGGAGAGCCGGAATGTTCAAAAGCAAATGAAGATACTGCAGAAGAAGCAAGCACAGGTTGTGAAGGAGAAAGTCCACTTGCAGAGTGAGCATAGCAAGGCCATTTTGGCACGTAGCAAACTGGAATCTCTCTGTCGGGAGCTTCAGCGTCATAACAAAACTTTGATGGTTAGTTTATTTACATAAATTACAGTGCTGCTGCTGGTGACTGAAATCTTACAGATCCCTGCTTAAAATCAGGACTGCTGCTTTTTTCTGTGTCACTTTGCCCATTACCTGTATGTGTAGGAGATGAGTGGCATGTAGTGTAAGTGTAGCTGATTTTAAGGTAAGGAATACAGAGATAGTTAACTTGGTGATCTTCTCCCTTTCCCCCTCAAACCAGTTCATATTACTAGTATTTGATTTGTTTCTGGAAGCAGTGCTGATGACTGGTGGAAAAAATAGCACAAGTGAAATAATAGCAGCATGAAATGGCAGGTTAACCAAAAAGCTTAATTCTGTCAGAATATAATGAATGGGAGTGAAATGGAAGTGAGCCACGATAAGAATCTGTGATTGCTGTACAAAATTGCATTGTAGTATCAGTGCTGGTTTTTACATCTGGATAATGCTGACACTTGCAAAGGTATTTATGTAGCACCTTAATACCAGCCCTTTGAGTAATGTTGGTGGTGGTAAAGACAAAAGTTTCTAAAAGTTTTGCCATTTCTATATTCTTTGTTCCACACAGTTCACATGGGTACTCAGCATGGCCTATTATGATCATGGCTTGTATTAGTTCTAGCACTCTAGAAATGGAAACTGTACAGAAGTGAATTACTGCCATTATTTCTGACTCAAAAAGTGCGTGGTTTGACCTGAACACTTTTAATATTTTATGTTTAAATATTTTATGGATATTTATTCATAAAAGGAAGAAAACATGCAACAAGCGCGTGAAGAAGAAGAAAGACGGAAAGAAGCAACTGCACACTTCCAGATCACACTGAATGAAATTCAGGCTCAACTGGAACAGCATGATATACATAATGCCAAGCTCCGTCAGGAAAATATTGAACTGGGGGAAAAACTGAAGAAACTCATTGAACAGTATGCATTGCGAGAAGAGGTGCTTACAGTACACTTCTAATGGGATTTTATTAGTTCTGATGCCATGATGATATTTTACTTTTTTAGATACGTCTCTTATATACCCTTTTATAAATCCTTTTACACAGATTTTATGTATCCTTAGTGCTTTTAGCCCACATATTTGTAATTCCCTAAGTCTGATAGCTAGCTTAAACCCAAAGTTCCATTAAAGCCAAGAGACTAAACATCTTGGAAGCCTTGCAGTTGGGGGTCAAAAAGCCCCAGACACCAAGGTCCTCTCCAGAACACATTCTGTAAACCAAGATAGACCCATGCAGGGGGAACATTCCTCAGGATGGGGGCTTCTCTTGAGCTTCTCATTGAGGAGTCTTTGCTAGATATGCTAATTTGCAAGGTCTATAACTGTATAGACGAATCCTCATGTGCGTGCATCTTCGGTGTGCATTCTGAAGTGCATTTCAGTGCATTCTACCTGGATGTGGTGCACCTAAGGATCTTAAAATAAATACCGAGATAAAATATCCTTTTTCCCCCTCTAACCGTGTTTAGCTTTTAATTTCAAGCCCAGAGAAAGGCAACAGTTCCTTGACTGTAAGGATCAGTTAATTATTGAAAGGGGAGCAAAACCCCTCATGTTTAACAGCCATTTTATATGTAATTTTTTTAATTATTCTTTTTACTTCACTACTGAGAAAATTTTAGGAGCTGTTTGGCTCACTGTCTGCCTTTCCTGACTGGTTTTGAATATCTAGATTCAAGATACATAGGAGAAGGTCTTTCACAATCAAAGTAATCAAATAAAAATAAGTTGTCCAGAGGCTGTGGAACCTCTGCCTTTAGAGGTATTCAGAACTCAGCTGGGCAAGGTGTGAGTAACCTGATCAGGCTTCGAGGTTGACCCTAGTTTGAGTGGATTAAATGGCCTCCAAAGGTTACTTCCAACATAAATATGTATTAATAGTTGAAGTTCTTCACAGAATTACAATTTCATATTATAATGGGAGGGGATATAAGAGTTATTCTGTCTTATTTCTTCTACTTCATTACGGTTGGGGTCTTTTTGGGAAGCTCCTTTGTGTACATAGTTTCTCTTGTTGGCACAGAATCGAAGTAAGCTATTATACTTTAAGATGATATTTGGCTTGGTGTCATGGAAATGTCTCTATTCTAGGGATAACTGAGCTGTCTTTAATTGGCACCAGAATATGAGCTAGCTGCTCTAAGCTACAGTGATGGAAAACGGCCAATTCTCCTTGTCCAAGAGAGATCTGAGCTGCATGGAGTTCTACAGCTAGGATTAGTTGGCTGGTTCTTAGTTGGCACAGGAGGTCTGGAGTATAATTTCTCAGCTGTTTCTGGGAGTTTGGTTTTTTGTTTTGTTTTTAATCTGAATCGGTTAGTTGGAAAGCTCTCTGTAGGCTAATTCCGTACCTTTTGCACTCATGGAATATTTGCATCTACCATGAATCTATATGGGGAAGAGGAAAGATCAGAAGCTGCCTTGTGCTGCTTTATGGATGGAAGTAATACTGCAAAATGCAATCATTTGTGGGATCTCATCAGCTGAATAAACTGTTGTTGCAAACTTTGCTCATTTTGAGCTTTTTTAGTTATGAAGACTAGAGCTTTTAGAAGTAAAAGTTAGAGGTAGATAAACCAGCTTTAGAAGCAAGGATGTAGACTGCGTGCTACGGGATTTTTGAAATGTCTGATGTGAAGTGACTGACAGCATTGTACCAACTTAATGAAACAGGCACCATGCTTCCATGAAAGACAAAAAAGAGTAATTACAGCATATGGAGATAAAGGAAAAAAGAAGGCGTGTAAATCAATCTTTTACCACTTTCTCTTTTGCATGAAACTTTTAAACAATGTGCATCTCTCCAAACACTACACTTGCCTTCACTGACCAGCAGACTATCTGTATTTGACTACTATGATTTTCTTTTTCCCTTAGCATATTGATCAAGTGTTCAAACATAAGGAATTGCAGCAGCAACTTGTGGATGCCAAACTTCAGCAAACTACCCAACTTATTAAAGAAGCGGAGGAAAAACATCAGCGAGAACGGGAGTTTGTAAGTGAACTCTATATATGTTGAGAGAAATAAAATCCACCAAACCAGACTTTGCCTGATTTAAAGCAAATACAGCAAATTGAGAGGATCATCTTTTGAAAGTTAGGATAGATTTCAACAAGGAGACTGAGATTTAAGTTTTGTGTATGATGCCTAGAATATTGATGTCCATGCTAACAGGTAATGTTACTTTTTTGCATTTTCTCAGCAAATACGCTGAATATAATTTAAATTTCTCTTAGACTGAGGTACGTGCTGTGAAACACCAAAAATGCTCTCTGTCGTCAAGAGTTGTAACCTCTGTTTTTATGCTATAAGAAATAACAAATACAGAATAAAGCTCCTGCTTTTCTGCTGTTTGCCCCCCAGATTGTGTGTGATGTTTTCTTTGTATGTTGATAATTAACAATGTACTTGCGGTCTTCTGAGGAGTTTTCTTGCAATGAATCTGTATTTTCTAGACAAAAAAACTTGTTTTTTCTGTATAATCTTAAAATGACCATGCAGTGTTGGATTCTTCTATTGTTTTTGAATGTAATTTCTGCGTCATAAGCAGATGAAAATATCTTCAAAGATAAACCTAAAAAATGGTGTCAAGTTGGAGTAAAATTGTTTTGAACTACTCTGCAAAGATAATATTGTACCTGGAGAAATGAAAGTTGAAAATAAATTAGAGAGGTTACAAACCAGTTATAAATTACATACAGTTTTTTAATTAACTATTCATAACTTAGCAGCTCAAACTTGGTAGAGAAATAGTAACAGTGACTCTTGTTACCAGGTAGAAAAATGTCTCAATAAAAATCTCTGCATGCCATCACATGCTTTAAATTGTATATATGAAAATACAGTGTAGTAATAAAAAAAGCCAGTGCGAGAAAACGTCATTGAATAGCCCTTAGGTGATGTTAATATTTGTTCATTTTTAATCATAGATCAAGTTAAGCTATTTTTGGGAGTACTTTTGTTCATTATGTGCCTTTTTGCGTTGTTTTTTAGCTGCTAAAAGAAGCCACAGAGTCCAGACACAAATGTGAACAGATGAAGCAACAGGAAGCTCAGCTGAAGCAGCAGGTATCTTTTTTTAATGGAGAGATCTTCAGTAACAGTTCCAAAAAGAAAATAGCAAGAGATTTGTGACTGTAGTGAACATAATGCAACATCTGAAAAAAGTTAATATTAATCAGATTCTTGTGAAGAGTACTTTGTATTTTTTTAATTAAGTCTTAAATTTAATTTCCAGTAGGTAACTCTTCAGTAGTGAATCATGAAATATAAATTGTAAAGAATTGATGTTTTGTACTTGCTGTTTAATGTATATGGAGAGTACTGTTCCTGGAAGGTGCTAAACATTGAATTTCTGGAGTTAGTGCCCTTTTAAATTAATAATGTTAATACTACAAAGACTAGAATGTAGGAAAGCTTAAGAAGTAAAGCTTAGGAAAGCATGACTTCTCTGAAAATATTGTTCTATTGTGACTGTAAAGAGGTGTGTGGGGATTTGTACTCAGGAAGGTTTTAGGATCTGTTTCCATCACCACCTGTTGTGGAGGATTGGGAGCAAACAATCTCATGTTTATCCCTGTAGTTATTCAAACTTAGTTAACAGACTATCTCTGTCCACAGACCCTGCTGTCTTCAAATTATTTTCTTGTTGTAATGTAAATGCTACAGCAGAATTCCCTCTGAGAGAGGAGAGATGGTCTCCAGTTTTTGTGCTTTGGTTCTGGATCACCTGCAGTCAGTGACCACACGTGAGCTCAGCACAAGGCACAGGGAAGCGGTAGTTCCAGCCAACACCAGAGCAGTGGGAAGCAGTAGCCATTCTGTTCACTGTGTGTCTGTTACTGCTGTATTTGAGGTTTTGTATGAAGTCTCTGTCCTGGTTTCAGCTGGCATAGAGTAAATTTCTCTTCTGTAGCTGTGTTTTGGATTCACCATAAGAATAACATTGATAGCACACAGATGTTTTGGCTGTTGCTAAATCGTGATTACCTTAAGTCAAGGGCTGTTTTGTCTCATGCTCTGCTAGTGAGGAGATACACGAGAAAACCCAAAAACCTGGGAGCATAGCTGGGACAGGTGACCCTGGCCAAAAGGCCAAAGGGATATTCCAGACTGGAGAACATCATGCCCAGTATATAAACTGGGGGAGTTACCCAGAAAGGGGGCTGATAGGGGCTTGGGAATGGGATCTGGCATTATTGGGCAGTAGGTGGTGAGCAGCTGTGTTGTGCATTACTTGTTTTCTATTATCATTATCATCATCACCATCTATTATTGTGTTTTACTTTGTTTCAATTACTAAACTGTTCTTACCTCAACCTATAGTTTTGATTCTCCGTCCCATCCCACAGGGGTGAGGAGTAGGGATGAGTGAGGAGCTGTGTGGTGCTTAGTTGCTAGCTGGGCTTAAACCATGCCAGTGTCTTTGAAAGCTGTTCCATGCCCTTTTTTCACACTCGCTGTACCCAGTTCTTTTCTGGGCTTTCCAGGAATTAGGTTTAAAGCACGTATGTAGTTAGATGTAATCATCTCTATTGGACTTGAACACAGGAATATCCAGATACTTCCAAATAGTTTTTTTGCCCTGCTTAGTCTTTTGTGATTTTTTTCCAAGTTGATTACCCTTTATTCAAAATCTCACTGACTTTTTTGTTGTTTTTAATAGTTACAGTGGGTATAGTTAGTGGTTCCTTGGGGCCAAGAGATTTTTTTGTAGAATATGATGAACTAGAAGGTTCAGTGACAATAATGGCAAAGAGTCATGATGTACTGCTGACAAACTAGGCTAATTCCTGTTATGAAATTCCCTTTACAAATAGAGCAAACCACAGTATTCCTATGCGCTGAATTGTATTGTCCTGTAACCCCCAGTGTAAGAATTGAGAAAACCTACTACTCTTCACTGGGAGTAAGAAGTTACTGTTAAATGGTCATATATTCTTAGAACATCAAATCCCACACTGATTAAGAATCATTTTTTAAAAACTGTTATTAAACATATTTTGCAGTTGTTTCTTGGTGATCTATCATGTAGTGCAGGGCAAAAAGACTTTCTGTCATTGAATGTTAATGCTCTTTACTTTTTAAAGTGTAATGCTTTTCATTGTTCTGTTAATTTTTTTCAATATTCACTTTCCATGATTTTTTGCTCACTGGGCAGATTACACTGGTTGTGAGTGTGTATTTTGATTTCTGAAATCAATCCTGTTTGTCTCAGCCTTGGTTATTAGCTTTGGCTGGTTAAGGTGGAAAGGTAGGTAATTCCTAAGTTTTAATTTCACTAACCAGGTGCTGAATTTCCTGTGTATGTGTATGTTCACAGATTATTTTTTTCCACTGGAAAAGTAAAAATGAGGTAGTGATGAACTGTGATGTCTTCCAACATTTTATTAAACATAATACTCTTTTTACTTCAGAATATACTGCTGTTCTATAAACACAGACCTCTACTTCACATATAATTTGAATAGCACATTTTCAAACAAGATTTGAATTTCCTCAATGGAAATTGTACTATAGTTAAAAAAAAAAAGTTCATGTTTTACTATTTCTAGTTTCATTCTGCCATGTACCTACATATTTTTGTATTTGTATATGCCGTTCAGATTAATGTTCCTGCCTCTTTTCCAATAGCTTTCTCTTTACATGGATAAGTTTGAAGAATTCCAGACCACCATGGCAAAAAGTAATGAGCTCTTTACAACTTTCAGGCAAGAAATGGAGAAGGTATTTATAGTATTACCTAGTTTCATAAAAAGTAATACAGAAATGCATGCTATTAGTGGGTTGAATTTTAGATTTTATAAGCATTTGCCTTCTGAAAATATAAGGAGTATTTTGACAATTTATTTTGGATCAGAAGATAGAGTATAAGAATTATGGAAGAGAATTATGTCATTTTTTCCTGTTTTTTGACATACTTAAATAATACCTAAATTGTAAGATCAGTATTTTACCAAATATTGCTTCTCATTCTCTTTGATTTTGCTTATGTTTTAAAACTTCTTTTCCTGGAGCTTTTTATTACGTGTACTTGAAAGTTGATAGTCTGTTTCTTTTAAGACTCAATCTTGTTTTCTTTGAATGCAGAATCTGTGTTCGTGGGGTTGATTTTGTTCAGAAGCACTTCTCCAAAATAACTTGTTCAAACTGGACTTGGAAAGTAATGCTAAGAAGTTGAATTACTCATGTAAAACCACCTTGTGTTTTGTGGCAACACAAACCACTAAATTAAATCTTTTATTTATCATTTGTAGATGACAAAGAAGATAAAGAAACTGGAAAAGGAAACGATTGTGTGGCGTACAAAATGGGAAAACAACAACAAGGCTCTTCTGCAAATGGCTGAAGAGGTAATAATCTTTTAATCAGCAGTGTGGTCCAGCTAGAGTCTGAGTCCTAGAGAACTTCATACATTTTTTTCAGTTTTAGAGAACTGGAAATAATACACTGTAGCCTCTTCTTGGATTGTCTGCATTATGTTTTCTGTTATGTAAGGTATTGGGAGGCATTTCAGGCATGGGAAATGGAAGGCTGTTATGTAAATGTAAGCTGATGGCACAAAAAAATTGAGCCTTGTCTTTGCTTACTGTGTAATTGGTGGGATAATGTGTATGAAATCATACAAGCTGAAGGAATTGACTGTATTTCAGTATGCTGAGCAAAGTTCAACCAGTGCTGCGATAGAAATCTGTTTGGAATACACAAGACTGACATGAAGGAAGTAACCCCTGTGTGAGGGATCAATTGCTTTCTTGCACTGCTGCTGCTTTTGAGGTCATGAAATGCCATTACTTACTTGTAGTCTGGCAGGAGCTGCACCGTGCAGCTGTGCCTGGGCTGTCCAAGGCCTGGTTCAGGTATTTGAGGTCTGGCCTTGGCAAACTGTGCTTGATTGAGTAGGTTCTGCTGTAGTGCTATTTATCTGTCCCTCCCTTCTTACAAGGAGCTGGCTAGGAGAGCCACGAGTATGGTACATTCTGGCCTGGATTCTGCTGATGGATTGTGGGTTTCTTATTTCTATGCTGATAGGTTGTGGGTTTCTTATTTCTATGGCCTTCCTCTCCCTATAGTTGTCATTCTTTGGGTTGTAGTTGACAGTGTTACAGGATCTCGTACTGGGGTCCTGGTTGATGCCCAGCCCTTACTTACAGTTAGCATTAAGTGGTTATGTAGCTCTCATTGCTTGTTTTTAAAGGCGTCTGGTGCCACTCCAGCTCACAGCTAGGTGAAGTATTCTGAGGAAATTGGCTCTAGTTCAGCTGGAATTTGGCCTACTGGATTAATTAAGACTTAATATTCAGGATTAAATAGTGGTGATTCTTTTTGTTAGTTCAGGGGGGGAAATGGTTGTATCACAGAGTTTTTATTTCCTTTGTCCTTCAGAAAACAGTAAGAGATAAAGAATACAAAGGCTTTCAAATAAAACTGGAGCGTTTGGAGAAGCTATGCAGGGCCCTTCAGACGGAAAGGAACGAGCTGAATGAGAAGGTGGAAGTGCTCAAGGAGCAGGTTTCTCTTAGAGAAGCAGATGTGGATCTAGCTGTGCAGGTGTTGCAGTCCTGCACACTCAATTCCCATGAGGAGCTGGGAACTCCTATTGACACGGAACCAGGGATCCAACCCGATGTGGAATCACGTGCGGCAAATAGCTCCGAAAAGACTCTCTCAAGTCCTGTTCCTGGCACTGAATCTGTAGACTAAAATGAAGTGTAAACACTGTATTGAGAGATATATTTTGTGTATAACTTTCTCTGTTGGTGGTAACTATTTGGTTTTGTGGTGAAAATTTTCTTACTTTTTCTACCATATCTGTATTTTCTTAGAACTACTGGACTTATGTGGTACAGGAAGCTGCATAGCAGCTTTAAATAGCTTAAACTAAATTTTCCACAACTGTGTTGCACATCTGCCTCATTTTTTAAAAGAAAATATTTTTCCATAAAAGGATGCATGTGCGTTTCCTCCCCACAACACAAATCACTGTCATGGAAGACTGTGTACAGATCTAATATTGTTTGGGGAAAATGGTGACAGCAGGTCACTCTTTTGTTTTAAAGAACAGCACTCTGGTTTTGTTCATTGATTTGCCACTCACTATACTAAAGATTTTTTCCAGTAAATTTATCTACATAAGGATGTCTAATGGCCAGTAAAAAGTCAACTTTCCCCCTATATATGTTTTCATATATATGAATGAAAAAGTAAAGGTCCAGAATATAGTAAAAAATATGTTAAAGGGTTTTATGTACTTTGTGGTATGAAAAAACAGCTTTGAAATACATTAATTTGCAGCTGGTGAAACAGGGTGTACAGCTTTTTGCAGATGTCTCAGGGTTGTGTTGTAAAGGTTAGTTTGGACTATTTGCCCTACCTGTGAACATGTTAAATATAAATGTGTGGGAAAATGTACAGTGATGCTACCGAGTGGGATTTTGCAGCTGTGGAGCCTATAGCACAGGTGTTGATCACATTCTGCCCTCTTAGCTGCAGTGTGTCCACCACATGGTTATCCTGACCAGAGAAATCCATTCATGTCTGTGCAAACCTCTGGATTATCTGAAGAGCTGGCAAATAAGACACTTCCTGCTGGAGGTGTGGAAGACAGGAGTCTGGCATATAGACTTCCTCTAATAGCCAGACATGCGACGTATTTAAGTGTTAGTTAAGGTTATACTGGTTGTAACTGAACATGAAGATTCAGATACGCCTCCTGAAGTACAAAACAGAATTTCCTGCACATTCAACCTCAAAGCTGCACCAGTTGGCAGAGTGCCTTCCTAGTCAGGTTATCTGGTTAAAGATGGTACTTCACATTCTTACGCTGACATACCACAAGCAAAGCCCCCTTGTTAACCTTAAACCATATTGTATTTTCGTAGAAAATTTGATACCCACATTATGACTTCTTTTCTCGAAAGGAACTAGGACCAACATATATTTTTTGGCAAGGCAATGTGACCTAACTACAAGCTACCCCTAACTTTAGTTCCCATGCGTTTACTTACTAGTTTTGGTTGCTGTCATTTTAAGAAATATGAACATGTGTAGCCTTTTCTGGTACTTAAAGTTTTTTGCACTTACTTGGGAGGGGGTTTCTGAATCAAGCACATCTCAACGAGCTTCCCACCCCCTTTACCCTTGGCAGTTCAGTGGCTAAATTACTTGAATGTTCAGGCTGCACTGAGCTCCCAGTCCTTTTCCTGTAGTGATATACGTTGAAATAACTTAGCTGTCTCAGAGAGAAGGTTTATGTAAGGCCTAATACACGTGTTTTAGCTCATTACCACTAAGAGGAACAGTACAAAACTGACATTTGTGAAACGGAGCAAATGGGAAGCTGGCCATCTTTCTCCTAAATTTGTGTGGGTTTGGTGTTTGTGGTCCAAGCACAATGCAGGAATGAAAAGAAGGTGGCAATGAGCAGTCAGTCAGGTTAGATTCAGAGCTTTGGAATGTTGATCATGCAAACCGTATAGCATAAAAATAACTGGAAGTATTTCAGACTTGCTGTTCAAATTACTTGCTTTATAGAATCAAGCTTGAAAAAACAGGTGTTGTGAGAACTGGTTTTCAGCTAACACTAAGTATGATGTAATTTTCTTGAGGAAAAGTGAAAAACTTTGTATCTGGTTCATCATACCCTTGGCAAGGTAGGACACACAGCTTTCGATTTTCACAATTTATTATTTGGACATTTGTATTCTGAACAATTTTTCTATAGTGCTTGTTCTACATGGAGGCAAGAATGAGTTTTTGGACCCTGTTGCATGAATATTTTAAAGGGCTTTTAGAGACACGACAGATGTATAGAACAGCAATACAATATCTTTGTCACTGGCTAAATATGTAAATGAAGCAGAATGCCCCAAGTGAAAGGCTTTTAAAACGGGGATATCTTCTCTCTTTTCTTCCCTCAACATACTCTTATCATAGCATCTTATCTGGCCAATGCAAGCTGTACTTTGCTTCCTGAAACCAGTCAACAGAGTTTCATGCATTGCTTAAAAAGTGTTGTTTTAAAAAAGTACAAATTGATGTAAGGGATAAGCTCAGCACTGTCACTGATCTGCCATACTGCAGGCTACTGCACTGCCAGGCTGCAGCCAGAGGGGCTCCAGTAGGGTTTTTAAGTAAACTTGTATTACTGCCTTTCTCCCACTACTACAAACCATTTAATTGGGATGTAAACTGATGCAGCCTGAGATGAGTGTGTCTAATTGTCAAAACTGGGGCCTGATCAACAGTTTCACCATGATTAAGCTGCAGAAAGCTAAATTTTACGTGATTCAAGACCCAAGTACGTGTATACATACACACGTAAGTTAGGGCTGTATCTCTATTGTTTTGTCCTTCCTTTCATTACACCTGGTTATGTTACAGTTCAATTCTCAGGTGTTGCAGAAAATCTACCTCTTTGGACTGTAGATGGAAATAACTGTGAAAAAAGTGATGCAGAAATCTAGTTTGTGCTAAACACACTGCTTTATTTTTACAACCCA
This sequence comes from Platysteira castanea, assembly GCA_013397175.1. NCBI lineage: Eukaryota > Metazoa > Chordata > Aves > Passeriformes > Platysteira > Platysteira castanea. The sequence goes on along the minus strand of VYXC01007461.1, from coordinate 476,903 downwards.
TGTCTGCTTTCATGAGGAAAAGTGATAAATGAACAGGCAGTCTTTGTTTTGCTTTTCAAAAACATTTTGTAGAGATTTTTCACTAATGTGAATCTGAAATTTTATCTACTCAATTCTGTATAGATTAAGTAAATAAGTATGCTTAATATATTGGACTCTGAGTTTTTCTTTAACATCATACTCATGTCTTCTAACTGAATCTGCTGAAACTGTATTTATTTGAAAAGTCGAGAGTGAAAATTAAAAGATGTGAAATTTGATTTCAAGCGTATTGTTGGAGTGAGCCGCCCTGGGAAGGGGCTGTTCTGGGTTCGTGGCAGTGACTTCGTGTTCCTGGTGGCATCCGGTGGGAGCAGCCTGCGGCAAGGGGTGAGTGGGTGCTGCACTCTGCTCACCTCACTTGGAGTGTCTTAAGGTGAGGGTCGCTTGGACCATGGAGGGCAGGAGCTCTGGCTGAACCTGCACCTGCCTGCTTTGAATTCTGCTCGTGCCTTCTCTCTCCAAAAATTTATATATCATAGTTGAGTTAGGTGCACTGCAAAAAATACAGGGACTTAGGCTAAAAAATGTTTCCTAGTAAGTTCATCAAGTGCTCCACACTGTGTCATACTTTGTGGGATGATTTGTTCCTAATGTACACTCCCTCCTAGTTTCCTAATACTGAAAAGTGTTCTAGTTGCCTTTTTTGGCATATTCTCTAACATTTGGCAGCTGGTTTTGAGTTCAGTTTTCCTTTGTGTCTGTTTTTTCTAGGTAGCATTTGGAACTGCTCTACAACAACATACTCTGATGTGCTCTATGACTCTTTAAAGATAGTACCAATTTTTTAATTTAAAAAAGTTTGTTAACTTGTTTGAAGATACCCATTGTATAAAAGGCGAGCAACAGAGGTCCTAGCCCTGAGCCTTTTCTAGAGCTGTGCCAAGTATTTTGAAATCCAACTACACTGTCTAGTCTTAGTTGCCCTCCTTGTACTTCAAAGTATTCCTTTATGTCTGAGACTTGTCTCCTCAAAGGTGCTGCTCCTGCTCCTGTGTAAACACCTCTTTCTCTCCCTTCTTCCAGTGCATGCTGGTACAGAAGTCAAATCTGTTATTATTTCCTTGGATCTTCCCAGTCTTCCTAAGTTCCTTATGAAAACTGGTCAGATTTGCAAGCTTTTGCTAGAGGGAAATTTGGTCACAGTTAATAGCTGGGGATTTTGGCTTTTTCCTTTTTTTAATCAAGTGGTCTCTCCTGCTAATGCACATGCAAACATGTACACACACATTTAAGCTGGTCTTCTCTTGTGAAGAGTAGTTCTGAGGGGAGAACCTCTTTCACCAGCTGCATTCTGAGCCCTCCAGGCATGTGTGTTTGATGTAGTCAGAGATACTTGGGTTCAGGCCTTTAGAAAGTTACTCCTCACAGATACTTTTTGTTCCTTTCTGGTTTGATTTTGTTTGGTGTTTTTTTTTAAATTTTATGTTATACATTTAAATACTGATAATTCCACCTTTTCCTTCTTGTTTAGACATTTCTTGAAGGAAGGTTATATTTCCTTCTAACAGCCAAACTCAGCCTCATTGAACTGTGCTAGCTCTTACAGATCTTGTTGACTGGCACCCATCTAGCCTGAAATTTTAAGTAGTTTAAGAATACTGTGCTGCCCATGGAGACGTTATTTTCATTTCCTTTAAAACTGTTTGTTATCTTTTAGCTGTGAGCTTGCATGTTGTTTTGGATTTCTTGTTCAAACAGGGATCTGGGCTGTGCCTGTCTCATGGATGGGGACACTTGAAGCAGGCCTTTGTGTAATTCCAAACTATGTCAAAGACACTGCTCCTACAGCTCTGCCTCAAGAAAGTAAGCTCTTAGAGCCTTTACAAATTTAAATACCCTGTTACATCTCATGATATTTCAAGCTGAGGAAATGAATTTAAGTCACTCATTTTTAAACTTAATCTGAATACAGCCATGTGACAGATACTCCATATTGCTGTAGTTCACTATCACTTCCCCACCAAATTTATGTCCTCGTGTTAAGGGTCAAAATAACTACCTCAGTTCTGCCAAGTCCAAGATATGACACTGGTATTTAATCCATGTAGTTTCTTGGAGTTGTTTGGTTTGTTTCTACCCTTGACACCTGTATTCATATAAAACCATTTGATCTTGGTCATGCTGCCTGTTTTATAAATCCTGCTCATCAAAGCTTTTGCTGGCTTTGTGCCTCTGCTGTTTCCTGCTGGGTGGTTACAGACTCTTCTAACCTTTTTGTCCAGAATATGGATTTTATGCACTGTTGATGTTTTAAGAGAGGTCCATTGCCTTTTAAAGGGGAAGAATAGTCAAACTCTCAAAACATGTTATCCATGTTTGGCTCTGCTTGAACTGGGGAGAGCTTTGGGTTTGAAATTCACAGGACAGAAACTGATGTTGAAAGAACTATGAAGAATCTACCCCACCGAACATCTCAGTGGCTGTAAAGCGACAAGTCAAACTCGGTGTTGACTTAAATATTTGTTCCCTGTAGAGAGTTTACACAGCTTTGTTCAGCTGTTTCAGTGCTGAAGTGAAGAGGCATCACATACACATGGAAGACAATAAATATAGAATGGACAATGGCATCAACTGTGGGGCTACATAGCAAAAATTACCTGGTATCCAACAGTTAATGTTCTCGAGGGTCTTGCATTTTACAATAAAACAGCTGGTTTAAAATACAGTTTATAGTTTTTGCTGTCACTCATGTTGTATTTCAGTTCAAAGAGGAAAGAATTTAGATTTCCTTTGTGTAGGCTGAAAGCCTTGGAGGGAAAAAATACTGAAAAATTGCATCAAATACATAGGTGTTGAGAAAGAGTGAGGAAGTCACACTAAACTGGCCATTTTTCACTTTAAATTACCTTCTGTAGTTTTTGTTATACCTGGTCTTCTGGGAACAGCCAGTACAAAAAAGGTAGGTCTCAAAACTGTACACAGTTCCCTTGAAAAGAAAGGCCAGCGGATGGAAAGCCTGATGGTGCTTCCTTCTCCCAGCACATATGAACCTCCAGGAATAACACATTAAACTAAGAGTACTCCATACATACTGTGTGAGCACACCTAAAGTAACCCTTGTCTAATGCAATAAAAAAATACCTTGCTGGAGCCATTGTTCAGGTTGACTGTTCTATTACTTTTCTTTCTTTTTAAACTTCAACTCCCATTGTATTTATTACTACCGAACAGCAGTGCATAAGCAGTTATCTACTTCCTGTGGGAGGCAACACTTTTAAAAGTCAAAATCTTACAGCATTCAGCTAAATAGACTTCAATATGATGATCTTCCAGTGTTTCACAAACATGCTACTCAGGCATTAAAAAAATATTAAAAAAAAACCTGCTTGCAAATTAAAAACCATATTGGTCCCAGCACCACATTCTCAGTAACAAAACACTTAGCCAATAGATCTGGACTCTCCTAATTAAATACTGGCTGCAGGACTGAGCCGCCTTCTGCCTACAGAAGATCAGTATGAGGTTGCTGCTACTGAAGGAAGCTGTGTGCACACAGGTATGGAGAAAGACAATCTAGACTTGGGGAAAAGAAAGCAGTGCAGAGGTTGTATTTACTGCTGCACTTGGAACTGCAGGTATAGTTAAAGATAATGAAATTACACTCTCATTTTGGTCCCTAATAAATTATCCCATCCTTTCAGCTGGCACTGACTGCATCCCTAGGCCCCAGGTGGCTGCTCCTCTGTGCTCTAGAGGGAAGTAGGGGTTTGTGGGACATTCAAGGTACCACCAGTGACCCCTGCACCTCCAGATCTGAGCTCTTGGTGTTTCAGTAAGTAAAATCTAGAACCCTGACAAAATTTGACAGTCAGTGTCAAAGAGGGACTGTTCACAAGCACAGGGAGTGATGCTGGGTAATGACTTGAAGCGCCAAAAGGTAGATTTGGATTAGTTATTAGGAAGAAGTTCTTTACTGTGAGGGCAGTGACGTACTGAACAGGTTGCCCAGAGAAGCTGTGGTTGCCTTATCTCAAAGCCCCATCCATGGAAGTGTTCAAGGACAGGCTTAATGGGGCTTGGGGCAACCTGGCCTAGTGTAAGATGTCCCTGCAGGGGGGTTGGCAAAACAAACCCGTATTTAGAGAATGCATTCATTTCCATTTCCTGTGCATGGCATTAGTGTTTGTACACCCAGAACACCAGCTGGACCAAAGCACAGTAAATCAAGCAGTGGCCAAGATGTCCTTTGGCAGGTTTAACCTTTCATGCTGTTTAGCACATCCTGTCCAGTTGTCACCTGCCTGCTGAACTCCAACAGCATCTCAGCCTTCCAGAGGAATAGTCAAGCTCTTTTGCACCTACCTGCATCACTTTAATAGGAACCATTCTTAAAAAAGGTGTGGAGAAAGACAAGTCCATGCATAGTGACCTAGTGACTACAAAGCAGGGGGTGGCCCTGGTAACAGCAGGTGGGGAATTAAAAATAAGTAGCATAAGAAAAGCAATGAGAAAAGCAGTGTCGTTACTACACTCCACATTCTCCCTCCCATTCAGTTAGTGAGGCAGTAAAAAGACCTTAGTGAACAACCCCAACCATATTTCACACACAAAGCTGGAATCACCAATTCTAGGGATGAGCTGTTCTCTACATGCTGGTGCCAAGCAGCCAGGAGGTCTCCTTGAACTGAGCACTGAGGAGGACCAGCAGCAGGGAGGGGTCATGTCAGAGAACACCGCTCTATCTGCACCAGGAGGAACCACCACCATTCTCTCAGGGAAGTATTTCTGTTTTTCCAGAAAGTTGGGCCATTGACGTTATGCCCTGGTGATTTTTTGCCTTTTCTTTTATATACCCTCCGTGTTCTTAGTATACATATTTTTAGCTTGATATTGTAACTTAGTTCCAGTATTTTTCTAGGCAGAAAGACAAACCATTCTAAAAGTCTCCCAGGTGAAGGCCTGAAGTCTTTATGCTACCTTGGTTCTCCATAGGAACCAAGGTTGGAACCAGCTCTCTAGGACATATTTTTGTAAACAGGCTACAAGCCTCATCTGAGAGGGGGAAGACTCTAGAAGCTGCCAGAATAGGGGGACATTACTTTATCTATTAAGCTTCTCATTGGGGAACCTATGTCAGCTATGTGAATTTGAAAAGGCTATAAAATTTCTATACACGTCATGCTGCGTGCATTCTCCAGCAGTTTCCACCTTGTCGAGTTGTGCACCATAAGATCCTTATTAAATGAGGTAAAACCCCTTTTATCCCCTTACCTGTTTCTGGATCATAATTCTAGGACCAGAGAAAAAGGCATCAACGTCTTCATTTCCTACTTTTCAAGAGCTGCGTGTGTTAGAATGATTGTCAAAACAATGTAGGGCCTGACCAGAAACCACCTCTGAATTCAGTGTTTAATGCTTATCATGTGTTGTCACTTGCATTTCCCCAGCAGGGCTGGGGAGAGCAGGACGACAATCTCCTGGGTACAGCTGGAGGAGTTCCAGAGGTGGGTTAGGGGGAAATGAAACCACTTGCCCCCTCCCTGACACAGGTCAATGCCCTGCCACCATCCAAGCAATGGCTACCACAAAAGGCCCTCCTCACTCTCCTCCATCCATTTTATTGCTGAGCACGGCCCAAAGTAAGGAATATCCCTTTGGCCAGTTGGGGTCAGCTGTCCCAGCTGTGTCTCCTCCCCAGCTCATGCCCCTTCCCCCCAGCCTCCGTGGTGTTCAAGCACTGCCCAGCAAGGGCCAAAGCACAGGTGCCATCAGCAGCACTCCAGCCATAAACCCAAACCACAGCCCCCAGCACCACAGCACTGCCCAGACAGACGTGCACTCCACCCCACCAGAGCCAGCACAGGCAGCTTCAGATATGCAGCTTGAGCCCAGCAGTCTACTCACTTGTTACAGTCCCAGTGGAGAGGAGAGCAAGGTATCACATTTTCACTATCAGTCACCACAGTCATCTTTTTTTTCTGCTTGAGCAGAAAGATCAGAACAGCCAGCAGTTCATTTAATTAAGGTCTTAAGTAGCTAAGAGCTATAAACTCCAGGCAGACACTTAGATTTGTCTGACAGCTCCCAACTTAATCCCTTACCTGTCCATAGAGCCATGATAAATATGGAGAAATTTTACTTCTATACACTCAAAATTCTTGAGCTTTTCAGTCAGTGCAAGGTTTAGAAGGAAACTGTTTGTTTTGTATTTGTTCAGACACTAATGTATTTTAGACAACTGCCCAATTGCCGCACTTAAGTAAAAAATGCTAAGGAAGGCTCTAACCAAACACAGGTGTCACCAATTCACTGAGAGGGCACTGGCACCTTGGCAGTTAAGAAAATGGTAAAGGACAGTGCTTTTACCACCACTCAAAAAAACCCCCACAACACACACATATAAACCACATCAAACAAAATCCAACCACTAACCACCCAAACACAAAGAGGTTACTTGATTCTGCTCAAGATTTATACTTGAACTTTACAGGAGATCTACTGGCTCTCCCCATGGATTCCCTAAACCTCCTCCTATATACCCATTTCCTTTGTGAAGGAGTCAACTTATCTATTCCAATTTTTTTGGCATGAAGACAACTCTAATCTTCCCAGACCTTTAAGTGTGGGCTAAGTTATAAACTAAAAAATGCACACCTTTATCACCAGGCAGCAATTAAATTATATTCAGGAAAGAAAGCATTCATCTTATGCCAGTGGACATTGAACACACAAATTTTTTTAAAAATATATTTTATTTATGCAAAGCCAATCCAAAAGTGGTGTGTAAAAGTGAAAAGCTCTTTTGACATATTAATAAAAAGGGATGGTTTTTTTAATATAGTTTCCATGTGTGAAGAGTGAGAATTTTACCATTTTATTTACAGGAACCCAGTAACTTTGTTTAAAAATATAGACATAGGTATTAAGTCCTTATTTTCTCTAAAGCTAACTGCTGTACAGTATACACCACCTCAAAGTGCCCACACAACCAAGGGTAGCCCATGACAACTTGATTATATAAGCCTTTTGTGCCTGATTAAGAATATTCTTGTTCTGATGTAATGCTTCTGCTCAGTGATTGTGGGGGCTTTTGTTTTTGTTTTTTAGTTTTCTGGGTTTTTTTAATAGGGGCTTTATTTTTTGTATACAGTAGGCAAATTATATTACTATGTCATTCCCAGTAGTTCCTTCAAGAAGAGAAGTTACATTCCTTGAGCTTCCAGTTCGGCTGCTGTTATATCTGGTTCTTCATCATTGTAAATGTTTTCTGCCTGAAGACACAAGACATTACATTACAAGCGATACACACAATTGTTTTTAAACAATCTTCTACACTTCATACAGAAAAAGACCTTGATAGTACCAAGGTGGCATGGCCATCATCCCCTCCTTGAAGGGACTTTCTCCCTGTCCTTTCTAAAGGGCAGCCAAATTTAGGAATGTGCACACAGTGGCTACATTTTGGCAGTTGCCTTCTTGCGTTGGTCCATTTCCACAGCAAAAGCAGTAGCCATTTAACCACTAGTCCTATTTGAAATGATTTCAACCTAAATACAGTCTAAACACACAAAACAAGAATACATATTAAAAAAAAATAAGCCTGACACATACTTAAGTCAGGTAAAGTTTTTTTAACTTAATTTATTCCCAAATTACTTTGTTCCACATTTCTAACATAGCTGATCTATTTCCTACAATGTAAAGTAATATGAACTAACTGGGGAGTTAAAAGGCATCCTGCTTTACAGCCAACATACGGGGGGGAGTAATATTGGCTAATATTGGATATAAATTTGCAACTGCTTTATTAAGAATAAATCTTAATATTAACTAGTACCTAGGACTTGGAATCAAGAATTAACTAGCAGTTGCTTTTATTCAAGTTGTTTGAGTCTTGGTTTTCTTTTTAAAGTCTTACACTGTTTGATTAGAGGAAGAAGTATCTGGCACAGACAACTTTCAGTCCTTGAAGGCACAAGCTGCCCTGAACAAGCCTTTTCAGTTTCATTTATACAACAAGCTTCAGAGCAACTCAAGAACTGTTGTGACACTCACCATTTGCCATATCTGCATTATGTTGTCCTCTGATACAGAACAGATTACCCAAGGCTCATTAGGATTCCAGCTGAAGTCTGAAATTTTGGCAGTGTGTCCTCCATGAACAAACTGTTAAAAAAAACCCCACAAGCTTCAGCAAGCCATTTCAACTCTAGAGAAATCTGTTAAAACCTGGGATTCTTAAGTTAAATTAATCATGCTAACAACTAAAACTCGCTACTAGAGATTCACAACAGACATAAGGAAGGTGCATGTTCAACTGCTTCCCATTCACTGCTTATGGACACAGACGCTGTTGCTGAGACAGCATTTGAGATAACAGTTCCTATTATTACAGCAACAACTGACATCCTCAAAATGGTCTCTCTTCACACAGGGCTGGGCTGGGAAATCCAGCCATATTTCATTCTGATGACCTCTAAGACCACTTACAGAGTCACACAGGAAATGGGAAAACCTTCAGAACTGATCAGAGGAAGCCTACAGCAAATTAAAGCAATGGATGGGAAACCAGGGAGGTGAAAAGATTTATGAACAGCTGCAGTTTTAGCAGCAGTGACAAGACATGTCACTGCCACACAGCATGTCAGCACACTGAAACCTGAACAAAAGGGTACCAGCAGCTCAGGAGGCCCATCTTCTGCATCCTCTGCAGACTGCTCTTCTCCAATTTTACTGTAAGAAAGTAGTTTATACTTTTTATTAGAATACAATTGCATTCTATATCAACCTAACAGTTCTTGGCCTTTGTTTCCCATATTTGCAATTTGTTTTCCTTACTGTGAAATAACTATATGCATCAGGTATAAACTATCTGCCACTGTCATTACAGAAATAGAATCTTAACTTGTGAAGCATATGGAGGCAAAAATCACTTATTGATGTGATGCCTAAGGATTCTTAGCCTTTTTCATATGTGTAGCTTTGTAGATTTTTAATATATAGTTGTATGATTTCTAGTACTTTTCCTGCCCTCTCTCACGTTTTAGAATAATAAGCTAACCCTTTCTAACACATTCCTGAAATTCTGTTTAGTCTTAAGAACAGAACTTCTGACAAGGACATCTTGTTTTCCACCAGAACTTGAGAGACATAACAAGAAACAGGGCAAAGAAACCCCTGACCAACTCCAAAGGGGCAGACCCAAGGGTAGGTTACTGAGCCAACTGACCTCCTACTGGATATACCTGCTAGATACACTAATTAATTTACCTTCTAAAAATTGTAGAAATCCTTTATCATGCATACACATATAGCCATATTTGTGCACCTGAAAGCTTTCATTAAAGAACTGCTTTTTATCCTACCACTTCAACACTGTTGCAAGTTTTGTCTTTTGAAAATAGGCAACAAGTGGACAACAGAAAACAATGCTATTAGCAAGAAATACTGATGTAAAAGTAACTTTAGATGTACTGTGCCGTTTCTATTTACACCCAAAAGACCAGGCCTGAGGTAAGCAAGGAAGGCTAGAGAACAGCACAAACCAAACCTGGCAAATAATGCAGGCCTGCGGCCTTTTATTTTAACCACCTGTTCATATATACTAACAGAAAGGAATCACTCCTCACCTTAGATCCCATATGTTAAGCCGACGATCGGTACCACTTGAAGCAAGAATGGTTTCATTATGAGGAGACCAGTGAACCTATTAAAAGAAAACAACCTCAGTGGAGCAGTTACTGATTTCTAAAGCATATCCTGAATAACCAGCACCCTGGCCACTAATTTTTAACTATACTCTGTAAATCAGTTTCTTCCAGCACAGAGGGTATCCAGTAGCTCAAATAGACTGCTTTAAAGTCTTAAGATTTCTCAAACTGAACAAACGACATTTTTTCAGTGTTACAGATCTACCATATTTTATGAAATTTGTCTAAAAATCACTGTTACTTGCACGTAATTAAATAGGTAGAGTTCACAAAATTAGGTTTGCACCCCAATCCTCTCTACAGCACATTATTTTAGAGAAACCTTCTACCTGTACTAAAGGTACTTGTGAACATCCAGTATCTTTTTAGCAGTAAGCTGTTGACTACTTGCTTCAAAGTGGGGAAAGGCAGAAATAAACTACATGGTACTGTCTGTAATTGTCAAACACAACATAGTGAATTTTGGTTCAACAGATTATTTGTGTTGCAAGAACACAGATCTACATGCTCTTGTCCAAGTCAGTACTCTTCTTGGGTTTCCTCTACAGGCTGTGAGTAGTTTACCCACCTGAAAAATCTCATCCTTATGAGATTCAAAAGAATGGAGTTTCAGCTTTAAGTTTCGAAGATCCCATAGAGCCACCGTCTGGGAGACAAAAGTAACAAGAAATTGGTTTTACTATAACAGCCTTCATCTGCACTGCTTAGGAATGTAAAATACACACAAGTAAAAACCTTGTCAGCAGAGCCAGTTGCCAGAATGAACTCGCTGTAAGGGTTGAAGGACAGACAGTTGACCTCAGCTGTGTGAGCATCTACGGAGTGACTCGGCTTGGACGTGGCATTGGATCTTGTGTCCCAACTGTGGCAGTGAAGGGTTTGGGGCAGGGAGGAAAGAGGGAGAGCAAACAAACTTAAGTTTTTCCAGGAGGTTCTTTTTCACTACAGCTTTTATTACTAAACCCAACTCTGAAGCTACAGTTCTCATTCCAAAACCCTCAGTATTTTGTGTTTGTTGTACATGAGCAGCTCACAGCAGGAAGCTGACATATGTATTAGTTACATCTTTCAAGCGATGTGAACACATTAAATGGCATGTAGATTTAAGTGATTCTGCACCACCACTGTAGCTGATTGCCATAAAGAGCTACATGAAATCATTCCAAAATACAGACTTTGTGTTTTATTCAAGTGCTGTGGACTAGGTCCACTGGCAGCACACAGCAGGCATTACCCAGAAACCTCCTTACTTACATCATAAGCTTCTGATCATCTGCCACGGATCCAAACAGAGACTCATGGAGCAGGTGCCATGCCACGTCTTCTACCACTGCAGAGTGCCCAGTAAAGATGGCTTGAGCCTCAACAATCTTGCCTTCTTTGGGTCCAGCACTTATATCCCATAAACACACCGTCTGTAAATAAGCCACATTCCACTGAAATACAGACTCTGATTGTACTATCTTTCAAATAAATAATCAATCACACTCTACAGAGACGACACTCCTGAAGCAGTTCTTTGCTTTTGAAAAAGAACACTTAGTATGCCACAAATGAGAGCTACCTTATCAATCAGTTTTCTGCAAGTTCAAGGCCCAAGGATTACTTAGAAGGTCACAAAAGCAATTTACACTTTTAAAGTCCACAACGAAATTTATAAGCTGTTAGTTCAATTCATCTTTGAGAGTCTTATTAATTTATGGTCTTGACCCAAGCCAGTTTAAAGGGTTTCTTCCAGCAGACAACTATAAAAATATTCTGTTCCTACATCAAGAACCTTAAAAAGAACTCATTGTTGATTACAGACTAAAGCCAACTGACAGCCTTTAGAAATGTAATTACAATATGTGAGAGCTTCCCCACATAACAATACACAGCTGCACTAGGACACATTTTCTCCAATTTTCTACTACAGCATAAATTAGGAGGAGTTGGGTTTTTTAAATAGGGGAAAAGATGTGGTTTTTACATGATCATCTGAGGCACTGAGAAGATGTCCACTCAAATTTGAGTTCCATGATAAGCCATAGCCTTCCTTCTGGTGTCCTCTTAACCTAAGGTCAGGATTACACTCTCCACTTGGGTCTGAAAGACAGAAAATTCCTTCCATTTAGCATCTCCTTGCACATCAATCCATAGGAGCATCATTATCACCCAAGAACTTTTTTCTGTTGCAATAATTGTATTTTATACATGAACCTCTCCAGAGAGTGCTGCTTCTACCAAGATTCTCTTAGGAAAGTGAGCATAACCAGGCAGTTAAAGTCCCTGAAGATATGGGCCTTCTCCTTTAGATTCCAGAGCCCAGCAACTCTCTCCCAGTCACAGTCAAACACAAGTTTACCTCTCTTTGACAAGAGGCATTTTGCTCAGCTCCAAGGAGTCTGACCCACCTGGTTTTGAAGGCTGTTTAGTGTAGTCAAACACCAGCACATCAGCAGAGGGTGTTTTTGTCGCAATGATGCAAGGGTTCTGCGGCATGTATCGGGCACGGTTCACTTCACCCTCATGGTTAATCTTAATCTCCATCTCTATTTTGCCAGTCACAGATCCAAAGCCACCAAATTCTACAGTTGACAAAAAAATTTCAGTTTATCACATCAATTATTTTAGACTACTGAAACAGCATCTTCCCTACTCCAAGAAACAGTGGTAACACCTTATTAAACACAAGCAAAGACTAGGAAAGACTCACACCATGTAACACAATAGCATTAACACTTTTGATACCTGGAATCCTCTTTCAGACCTTTAGTCTTTATTTGAGGTAGATGTGTACCAGTTTTCACCAGAGCTGGTAGAAATTCTAGTAGGGATTGTATACCTTAATGTTACCTAAGCTCTTCTGAAACAAAAAGTTTCCTCTTTTTAGTAATCTCGAATTAGTATGGACTGGTAAGTATATGTCCACTTTAGTATTTAACAGCAAGTTAGAATATCATTATCAGAACAACTGAAAGCAGTAATGATACTGCTCAAACAGAACCTAATAATGCTGCATGCCCACCTCCTTTCTCACTGTCATACTGCAAAGCATCAAATTGATCACTGCTGGGAATCTGGACTCTGGCAACAACCAGGTGGTTCTGTTCATCCGACGTGTGTGTGCCCAAAACCAGCCAGTGCAGAGCATAATCCTTTCCTTCTGGCCTGTTTAGAATAATAAATGTTGGAATAAAATTGTGTGCTCAGTTCCAGAAGTTCCATAGCTTGCATCAATAACCCTCAAGATCCAAACCTCTTCAGGGAGCTAGAAAAGAGACACTCTGTAAGAGATCCTCCCTTTTGTTGCAAAGACTTGTGCAATAAAGCAAACTGGACTCTACCATGAGCAAGCCAAAGATGCAACCAGCAAGGCTCAAGCGACAATACAAGCCAGTAAACATTGCCACTGTGGCTTGAAAGGGACAGTTAGAGTTTGCACAGCACTTGGAGGTGACACCAATACCTACTTCTGTCTAATTTCCCTGGAGTCTCACAGTATTGATTTAGGAAACAACTCAATTCCATAAAACATAAATTCTGAGGGGACAAGTGTCAACCTATTTTAGTTACTTCTCCTAGAAGCTTTTACCAGTTATCTTAACTAGAATCAAATTTCTCTTCTGGTGGTTGAATGTAACATTTAGTTAAAAGTGAACAGCTGGATGGATGGTGCCATTTACCTCTGAAAGGACAAATTCGAGCAGTCAAAACCAAGTCAAAACCTCTGCATTCTTGAATGCAACAAACTAATTATATTGTCTGAATCCAAGCAATCTGGAATCATTTGGGTAATCATGAACTACCACAGGTATTACTACACCACTTCCAGGTGCAGAGGGGAAAAAGATACAAAACCAAACAAGAAACACACAATGCACATGCACTTACTTGCATCAGGAACAGGTGTCCCATCATGTCAGGTGCCATACAAAGAGGCAGTCCTTGCCTTAAATGGCTTACATATTTTGACACTGGATAATTGGAAATACCAGGTTTTAAACTGAATATTAAGTCAATCTGCAAAATATGAGGCAAGCAGAAGTGTTCCTCATAAGGGCTCCACACCCTCAAATCCCCACTTCATCTTCTCCATGCCATGACTAGCTAGCTCACATCTCTCAACATCATCCCCAAAGATTCTGGTACACCAAATGAAGTGATCACCTAACGAACACGTAAAACACCCCATATGTAAGAAGGAACTTTACAGAAGAAAGAGACCATCCTCTGATAATTGCATAAAGCTTACCCATAAGATATTTTAAAATCTTATACCAGTCCTTGTCCACTATCTCAGTGGAGCCCTGAGTTGTTACTGCAACAATTAAGTTCTATAGTAGCTGGCACATGAACAGATTCTATCCCCATCTTCATGATTCTTTAAGAAATTAAACTGAACTCACAGTTTTTCCAGGGGGATGTGGAAGAATGGGAAGTTTAAATACGTGAAGTCAACAATGAACCAGGGACAAAACCAGGATGTGAAGAACCAGTTTTAGAATATTCTCTTAAATAAGTCCAGACTTAAAAGATATCAAGCATATACTATAGATACTATAGCTTGGACAGAAGAGTATATATACTGCATATGAGGGAAAACAGTCATTAAGAACAAGCTAATTTAGCAGATACATTTTTCTGATCAGAATTAACTATAGATGAGCACTAGATCTCTTACTTAGAAATAAATTGAGAAAAACATCTGTGTTCACACCTCACATCACCTTCTGCTAGGCTAATCTAGACCTCTGTGAACTATCAACTTGTGAGCTTTTTCCTCGATGCTTCTGCACACCCGCGGGGTTTTTAAAGCTGTAAGCACAACAAAGAACTACAAGCTTACAAAGAGAAGTCTAACCCAAATTATCCTCGTCTCGCATGGTTTTTATCCTCAAGTTACTCAGCACACAGGGTTAATAGAAAAGGAGCCGTGCGCCTCCCCGGCATCTTCCCGGCCTCTCTTCCCCTCTCTCACCTGGTCACATCAGGCAGCCACTGTACCGTGAGGCTGGGCCACTCCAGGGCGTGTGTCATCACCAGGTCGTACAAGAAGGGCGTGTTTTTCTTCCAGATCTTGTACTCCTCGCTGATGACACGCTCCTCCACCGTGTCCTCCAGCACTGCAGGAAGGGAAGGGATGAACCAAGGCTGGAAAAGAGGGGCGCAGCCCCGGCCGGGGCTCTACCGGGATGGGCACGCGGCAGGAGCGGGGGTCCCGCAGGGCCCTCGGGGGCGGCCGGCAGGACGAAAACTGCAGCCGCTCCATCCCCGCTCCCACCTCCCGCAGCAGCTCCTCGGGGAGGAATCCCGGAGCGCCCCAGCTCCGCTCCGCCATCCCCGGGCACACGCACCCTCACAGCCCACCGCCCGGCCGGGCAGAGGGAGGGGGGCTCCTACCGTCCATGCTCGCCATGGCGGGCGAGACGCGGCGCCGGGAGAGAGCTGAGGCGGCGGCAGGGAGCGGAGAGGGCGGGAAGAAGCGGAGGAGGCGGGAAAAGAGGGAGGGAGCCGCACAAGAGCCCCTGGAAAGGCGGGCACGGGCCTCCGCTGGCGTGGGGCGGCCCCGGCTCTGAGGACCCACGGCCCCGAAAGGGCCGGGCCGGGGAAAAGCGAGGAGGAGCCGGGGGAAGGCGAAAGCGGCAGCGGCGGGGCCGTGCTGTGGCCGCGAGGTGGGGCTGTAGGTAAAGCAGCGCCACCGAGGACACCTCTAATAACATGTCTTATCTAATGAGCCCTAAATCACATTAAAACCTTGGATAGTAATCCCACTTCGCAACTAGAAATGATAGAATCATTGAATCGTAGAGTGGTTTGGGTTGGAAGGGACCTTAAAGATCAGCTCCTTCCAACTCCCCGACTGGGCAGGGACGCCTTCCACTACACCAGGTAAGTAAATCTGTAAGTAAAAATGGTCACAGTGGCCACAGCTGAATAGTTGCTGTTTTTTCAGCAATGGTGCTGAATATTTTGTAATCTTCTAGAAGAAATGTATGTTTGAACTATTTTTTAGTGGCAGTTTTGGCATAGAAGGCACTGAACTGCATTACTGAGCTGTTAGACACACAGGATCAGTCAGTGTTACCAGAGATTTAAATTCTGTTGCTCTCTAATGGGGTCAGTGGTAGTGTCTCATACTCTGGCTGGTGGCATGGCTTTATTTGAGCAGCCACGTACAAATCAAACATATGGCCGTACCACCGTCCGAATCAAACTTACAGCCTTACCACCACGCCTGCCCAGCCTTGCTGATCTCTCCTTTCACCTGCCAGTAGCCGAAAGATTGTTCAAGGCCAGCTGGATGGCGCTCTGAACAAGCTGGTCTAGGGCAAGGTGTCCCATGGCAGGGGCATTGTAACCACATGATCATTAAGGTCCCTTCCAACTCAAACCATTCTATGATTCTATGATTCAATTTAACTGCTTTCAATTCAGCTTAAATGAACAGTGCTTGCCTTAACCAGGATAGATCT
This sequence comes from Platysteira castanea, assembly GCA_013397175.1. Classification (NCBI taxonomy): domain Eukaryota; kingdom Metazoa; phylum Chordata; class Aves; order Passeriformes; genus Platysteira; species Platysteira castanea. Next base: position 460,756 of record VYXC01007461.1, on the reverse strand, counting down.
TTCTGGCAGCTAAGAACACTTTTCAGCACAATAATGGAAATAGAGACAGTTAAGAATCAGGTTAGAGTCTCCCAAATGCCCCTAAAGATTCAAAGGAGCTTTTTGTCTCCAAATAGCATGTGTTTTCTTGCCATGTTGTGACTTACAGTCTTGAGATGAACTCTTGCTTCAGTGTTAAACTCACAGAGATGAATCCTGTATCACTAAGGCTCATATGCCTGGAGTCCCAGAAGGGAAGGAAATCAGATCTGAAGTGGAGCTAACTGTGCTCAGCTGGAGATGGTGGCAGGAGAGAGAAACAGCCAAATAATAGCTGGCATTTAACTTTAATTTCCCCTCTGTGAGGACACTCTTCTTGGACTGAACCTTCTAGGGTCTGGACACCAGTTTTTCAAACAAGGAATCCAGTTATGGAAAATGTTTATGTCTAGCAAAGGCAGGAGACTCCAAGGCTGGTAACAGCAGCCAAAGGTTGTAGCACGGGAATCAGGGGATAAGACTGAGGAAGGCAGCCAGCTCCTCCAACTGGAAGCTTTCCCTAATAAACCATTGCTTTTCTGACCAGAGTGTTAAAAACCAGAAATCTTTTGATGAAATTAAATAAGTATATATTCATTTTCTCCTTAATCTGCACAAATTGGAATTATACCTATGCATGCCTTACTTATTCAAAATAAGAATCCTGTTAAATTGCATGAACTTGTACAGTAGCCAGCTCCGTAGGAGTGCATGAGTTAACACAGACACGGGGCCTTGTCCTACCAGATGTGGCACCAGCTTCTCTTTGGCATTGCTTACTCGATGCTTTGGTGGTGGCTGCCAAGTATGTGTCTACTCCTACAAAGTGCTGAGGCCTTCCTAAAATGTTTTCAGAGTGAAGACTGAACCTTTCAGAGCCTGTGTGTTGTTACAGAGCGTTGATCACTTAAACCTCAGATAATGGATAAAGGAAATCTCTGTCAGGCTTCCTGGCTTTAAGTGACCTCTGTTAGCTCTCACCGGAGGGTGATTACATGGCCCCTTGAAAGATGAAGCATGCATGAGCATTTGGGTGGGATGCTCTTTGTGATTGTGCTGTAAGCAGCAGTACTTGTGGCCACAGCTTACCTGGAATATGATAGGGAAAATTGTTGCAGTCCGGTTCCGGGCTGCACCCTCCCCTGAAGACAGCCTTGGCTCATAGGAAGAATCAGGAACAATATTGTTGGTTGATATTCATGGATGTTTTATTTCTCTGACCGCATGGCAGTCAGAAGAGACAGAGACCAGCACATAGCAGCCAGGTCAGGGACACAACCTCTTCCAACTGTCCCCCAAGACCCAGGAATCATGGGACAACCACAGTCTTTGAGGCGGGGAAAACACCTATAACCAATAACGAGCAGGAGAACACCAGGGAGCTTGGGAGACCCCGTGGACCATGCTTCAGCTTCCATGCCCACCCCCCGGGGGGGAGACCTCCACAGAAAGTGTGAATTAGTTTTGAAAAATTATGGACAAAATTGTTCTTCAGTGATGTCATATAGGGCTTGGATGAACTATAAGTGAAGAATTTCTCCCCAGCCCTCCACAAATTTTTGCTGACTCTGTTTAGGATCTGGAAATCAAGCTGGATTATAATAGATTCCAGAATTAATACTAGCTTTGGTGAACAAAACCTGTCGTGTCTAGATGTCAAAATAGTTAGCACAGTTCTCTTCTTGTTAACAATTACACTTGCACACAACCACATTGTCTTTTCATTTAAGTCTGTGCACCAAAAATCCTGTTACTAAGTGCTCTTCTCCCATTGAGATTATCATGGAACAGACAATTTATAACACTAATCTATCAAAGACAGCACATCATCGACTCTTACGTTGGTTATTTGCAATTCATTGGTGTGATCCTATCTGTGACCACACATCTAAAATGTATCCTTTGATTCCCACACTTTGTAAGGAAAGCAATTACCCAAGGCTGTTGTTCATCATTTGCAGTATGTGTAAAATGTATCATAAATGAGTTCTGAAGTGAGTGACTTGAATCATAAGCTTTATTTTTATTAAGCTGTCCTTCTTTGAAACCTAAGCATGAAATACTGCCTCTTCATTTCATTAAAAAACCATCTCCAGCATCCTCAATTGTATGTGCTGCATAGTGCTTCAAATTGCAGATATATTTACGAAGAATTAAATGCACTTGTTAATTTTAGCTTGAAGACATGTATGCTGATTTATTATTCTGCAAAGAATTAGCTGGCTTGCTGTTGCCTCTGTCTCTTATATATTATGCAGAGATGATGGATGTTCTTAGCATAACTCAGCAAATAGGTGTAGGTATTACTGTGACTGACCATCTCAGTCAAAAAATCGTGTAAGGTGAAATTCTCTTAAAACCTCAAAATTACCTCAAAATTGCCTCAAAATTGCTCAAAATTGGAAAAGGAAAACAACAGCCTTAACAGTTATTATTCTCTAACATATTTGCTGTCATTGCATACTCTCAGTAGCCTGTTTGGAATAAAGCACCATTTTCTTCAAACATAAGATAAGCACACTTCATTTTAATTGATGCAAACATTCATTCAAAATTTCTTGAAATGTGACCGCATTTATTTTCATCACCTCTCATCCAATGTTTATTTTTATTTACCCAGCAATTATTATCTCCCCAGTATCAATCACGCCAAACCAATACCCCGCTGTCACAAGAAATCTTGAGCTGCACCCATGTCTTGGACATGTTCTCTGTGACATGCAGGTTGGGATTTGTCTAATGACAGCACATCTTCAATAGTTCACTTCTAAACAGCCGTGGCTGTGTTTTATCCTGATGTGCAACATCTGGGTGCTGCGCAGCCATGTGCAAATGGCAGCTTTTGCTTTGCATTGAATAAAGTGCATTTATGGGAATGTCAGTTCTTAGGGGAAAGCATGACTCACTGAGATTATATCCAGCATTGTAGACAAATACTCCTCTTGCACCTTCTAGGTGGCATTGTTCCCACTCTTGGGATGCTGTACTGGGAACTCATGAGCTGCAGGGTTTGGATAACTAGCACTGTTTGTTACACTTGCAGCTAACTGCTGTAGATTATATTGAATTTCAAGCCGCAAATGAGAGGAAATCCTATGGCAGCCTTGTGGATTCCCTCAGTGTTCAGGAATATACAGTGTTTTACCTTTGAAGTAGAGTATGTTTATTCTGTAAGGTACAAACCAAGCTTGTTCTCATCTAACAAGTCTCTCCTTCACCTCCCAAAGTAGCACTGCACTGAGCTAAGACTAATCCAACTCTGCTGAACACTTTTTTTGTTGCTTGCGTGGACATGGCAATATTCCCTCAACAACTGGGCTTGCTGGGCTGTTTCTGTGCTCTGTGATATTCGTTTAGCATTTTCAACATTTTTAAAAATAATTTCATGTAGAATAGCAGGTAAATTATTTGAGAAATAGATATCAGCATTTACATAACTGGCTTGGTACACTTCTATTAATTTTGCACAGAGTACTGAAACTAGTTGAATTACGGAAGAGCAGGGAAATCTCAGAGTAGTTTTTAACAGGTCATCTTATGAAACAGTGCTGCAATAAGTGTTGTTTTGCATGCTATATATTTCCAATCTGTGTTTTCATTGTATAGTCTGCTGTAGCTCAGCAGCCTCTGGTCTGGACAGGTTATTGCCCATATGTGGAGTTGCAGACCTATAGGATATTAAAAGAAATGGCAGAGAGTATTTTGCTCAGCACAAAATACTTTGACTTTTTGATAGATGTAGCAGATATGCAAATCTGTACAACAAACAATCTGTTTTCCTAGAAGTACAAACACTTAAATTAATGCCAACAGGGAGATTTTCAATAAAATGGAAGGAGAATTCTGACTTGGCTTAATGGAGTTCCTTGTTGCTTGTTGCCTTGGCCTCCCTCTTTGTGATCTTGGGGGAGCTTGGGGAGCAGGACTTGGGTAGTTCCAAGCCTGTGTCTGGGTCACAGAAATCAGAGGAGACTGTAATCCAGACACTGCTGTTTTCAGTTATATGGAAAGGAGTTGAGGCAAACTGCTGCTCTCAATGATGTACCGAATCACAGGAAAGTCAGCCTTTCATGCCAGAGAAGGTGAAAGGGAGTTGTTTATAATAATCCATTTCCTCTTCAACTTCCACTCCAGGGCTTAAAAGCCTCTGCAAGTATTCAGTGAAGGAAAGTGATCTCTGCTCTTGCCTTCTAATCTTCAGGAATGTCTCTCCCCACCTGAGCTGCCTGGCCTTCTTTTTCAGAGACTTCTCTGGGGTCACCATATGGTTTCTTTCTGTGTTCTTCACTCTTACTCTTTTGAGATTTGAAGCAATTAATAACAGCATTATCTTCAAGGTTCTGGATATCTCAGAGGTGAAATCCACTGAGACAGGAACCATGCCAAGTTGTTTCAGCTCACTGATCCTGTTTCTGTGGTAATGAAGATTTTTGTTTATGCTGTTTGATTTACTCAGTCGTTATGGCAGAACACCCTCACATGCAGTCTCTGGAAGCTCTAGAGATCTTGATTTTTATATTCTGTCTTCTTTCCAAGGGTTTTAAATACCAAGAACCACAGTTCTGCACAGAGTGTGCATTAATGGATATATGTTATATCAGACATCTGTGGAGCTTTTTACTTTGGGAGGCAGAGGCTGGGGCCAGAGGAACTATGGATTCACAGTGTATTGTGGACATCATGTAAGGGAAGAAGGAACAGGTAGACAGATATGCTTGGACCGGGCTGGTGCCCATTTACAGTTCTAAAATTGGTGAGTACCCAAGCAAATACATTTTGCTGCTGTTTCTGCTAGTTAGTCCCAGTGGTGACTCAGCTGAAGTGGTATAGCCACGTGTTCAGAAATGGGAGAAAAAGGGACAGTGGCACTGCCCTGTCGTGCCGGTACTTAACACATTCTTATACTCCCTGTGGATCAGTTCAATGCTGCGAATGCTGTTTTTCTAGACATTGCAGGGTATGTTTTTATGCACAATTTAAGCCAGTCTAAGACCATAATAATGTTAGCTGGTCTCCCCTCTTGCTCTTCTGCTCTGCCCAGTGCTAACATTCACAAGGTCAGTGGGGAGCTGAATCAAGTCCCCAGAGTAGCTGACTTTTTTTTTTTAGCAGAGTTGATTTTCAGCCAGATGATCAGGTTGAGCATACTCATCACACGTCTTCCTGGTTTTACACCTGGCAGCAAGGGGAGGATATGACCATGGGCAAGAGCAGGGATGGTTCATTCAGGTTCTGGTTTCACATTAGTTTGCACCAGTTGTGAGACTGCACCATGGGCCATGCAAGTCAATAGTTGTAGTGCTCTACTGCTGATTCACTGCCAAGGCTGGAGTGGTCAGTTCTGTGAACCACCAGCTAAGAGCATAGTCTCTCTACCACTTGTCTGTCTTCTGCAGATGTAGAACCTGAAAAAGAAAATGAAAACTCCATTCACATGCTTTCATTTGCTGACATGGAAGGAAAGCTTTAGAATTCCTACTTAGTTACTGGTATAAGCAGGATATATAATTAGGACTTCAGTGGGAGACGACTGTGCTAAATACAAGTACAGGAATTCCCATTGTCATGGGACACCATTGAGACCTTATTTGACATGCATTTAAAATATTCTTCAAGGAGGTTTTTTAAAGGAAAAGGGTTTAATAAAATTGCTGCTTTGCTGAGAGGCAGCACAACTGGATCAAATTAAATAAAACCTGAATTTTAAAAGCATCTTGTGATTTGAGATACTGCAGAGAGCCTCTTTAAAAGGTATCTGAGACTAAGCATCCATCAACTGAGGAAATCCCTAGCACTAGAGGCTTTAGAAAAATCTAAGCTTTCATGTTTTAACTATTTCTCCATACAGCTGGAAATCTAATGTAAACAGGGCCTAAGCAACTTGGCCGAAGTGATTTAGGAAATCAGAACTGCTGACTGCTAATACTAGCTCAGGTTTCTAGCCCCATGCCCAGAATGCTAACATTTGGCTTTATTGTTTAGTTTTTCCATGATTCTCTGCTGTGAGGTGCAGTGGGCGAAGAGTAGAGCAATGATAACTGTTAACATAACACCTCTGCCCCGTTCCTTAGGAAGGACTTGTTTTTTGCAAGTATGGACTACTTGATAACGTATCTCTGAGTGAAAAGTCATTTTTGGCTCTTTCTTTAAAAACCATTGCACATGGGAGGTTAAGGAGGGCGTGAATAACCTCATTTCTTGTTTGGAGGAGTGACGCAGATGCACTAGGCTGGATGTCAGAATAGCTCTGTTATTCATTGTGTGTTACTGTAACATCTCCACGCCACAGGCACAGGGCAGCACCTCGGTCTGTCAGCACTCTGCAGACATCGAAGGGAGATGCCAGTTATTGACCTGAAGATCTGTCTTTGTCTTGGATTCTGGGAACAAGTCAGTTGGACACAGGATGAGGGGGCTGTGCAAGGTGGCAATTATTGGTGAGCAAAATAAGCAGTTCTCATGGCTGCAACCTCCCTGGCAGCAAAGAAAATATAGAAAGAGAATTGAAATTTGAATTTGAAAGAGACACGATGTGGCTTTGTGAATACTTATGGGAGAGCTGTGCCTGGGAGAAAAAAGCAAGTAGGAAAAAGGGATAGATAACTTTTCAGGTAAGACCGTGTTGTTTTTTGTTGTTTTTTTTTTTTAGTTTTGGTTGCCTCTCAAAGGAGTTGTGCCAGAACCCTGACTTCAAGTCTTCTGGGGTTAACATCAACATTTTAGTTTGGACCAGGAGTGAACTTTGAAGCAAACCTAGTAATTGTCCCCACTTAGTGCACTTTGGTGTACACTGCAGACTGGTCACAGAGCACTGGTCACTGAATCCTTCTTGAGAGAAGCTAAATCAGAAATATGTTCCACGTGCCAGTGAGGGAGTCAGATGTACAGAACCAGACAAAAGAGAATCTAAAATCATTAAAACCCCCATCAAATATATTTAGCATGGAGTCAAGGGCCTCAAAAACAAATTGTTTTACTCTACAGATCCACTCCTATTCCATGGTACTATTTGCTAGTGTTAGACATAAAGTACCTTGTTTCTTCGATTTTTTTTGTTGCAAAGAGTATAGCTTTTTGGTAGACTTTCAAGTGCCCTTTGCTTATATTTCTTAAGTATGTTGATATCTGATCATCTGTAATGCCTCGGTGGCATTTGCTTAGGTAGAATTATATGCTCTGCTTAGTATTTGCAGTAAAATTGCACCTATTTCAGAACAAAGTTTCTGGATTCACAGTTAGCATCTTGTACCCTAAAATGGCATACTGAAGGTAAATCTCAAATGCCTACTCAGCATTTTGGCAGTGGCACATATGGAAACACACAGTTAAAGATACTGAAGGTCAGAAATTCTGTCTCAGGGGATTTTGACTTGAAATGTGAGAGTTTTAAAAAATATGTTACAGGTTTTAACAGAACATTTGGAAACACTTTTCCCTCTTTCCCATGTGTGGCCATGGAGTCATTCATCAGTCTCTTCTCTCCACATACTTGGCTCAGCAGTGGAAATATCTAGGGGCACTATACTGTTGATCTTATATGTGTTTTATTAAAGCCTAGCACGCTTTCGGATCCCACAGAAGAGTTCAGTAGAGAAATATTCTGGTAACATGTGGAACACAAGAAGTTGAGGTGGTGGGCTGAAATGTGGAAATTTCCCTGGTCTCCATACACTTAAAGAAAGGGAAGGGAAGAATTTACCACAGGTTGTTAAGGAGTAACGTAGCACATTCTCACAATCAGCCACAGGGAAAAGAAGGGCCCCAGAGAAATGAAAGCTGGTTCTTCCCTCAGACTTTTCCTTGGACTGGTACAGCTACCCGCAGCCTCTCCTGTAGTGAGGCATTTGTGTCTCTTAAGGCTTATATACGTAGGAGATGGTGGTCAAGAAGAATCCCAGTTTCATTGCGACTGAGCTGCTACAAGAATTAAGGACAATATATTTCCCCCCTTTCCCCACAAATCCCAGGCACATTTATTTAACAAAGCTTTTGTAATACAATACAAATTAGTAGCAACAAGAGCATTTAGTAGCAAGGGGAAAAAAAGTAATGCCAAAATTGAAAGCACAGAACCTCCCTCCTAAGAAGGGATAAAAGAATACTAAACTCCATGTCACAAGAGTCAGGTCACACTTGTAATTCATTTTTAAGACTCAAAAGTGTGCCATGAAGAGAATAGAGCTATTTTAATATAATAGAATCCCCAAAATACATTGTATTTTAATAGTATTTTTCTAAGTAGCTGATAATGGCATTTGTGTGTTGTTCACATAACAATACAAAATTAGGTCTGTGTAAAGACCTGTTCTGAGTGGGGTAGGGCAGCATATAATTATATGCCATGATGCCTGGGTTTTTTCAGAGATCAGCTTTGCCCCTCGTTTTTCTGGGATAACAGCAGCTTACAGGAAGCCGGAATAAGTGCCAAAGTAGCTACTGTCTCAGAGGAAAGTGAGCAATCCACTGCTGCCACTGAAAGCTTGCAAGTGTTGGGCACCAGAGCTGATTTGGGAGTTGGTGCTGTACAGGAGGTCAAAGTACTCTTCAGGATTCTCATTTATTTGTGCTTAGAATGCAGCAACACCTTGATAATGCCTACTAGGACATCTTTCGGCATAAGACACAGACTACCAAAGGGTCTTTGACCCTTTCTGCTGACAGGATCATGTTTGATCACTTCAGAAATTCTTATTAGCAGAGATAACTTGTGTTAAAAGAGGAAAAAACCCAAACCTTTTTTGGCACAGGTGTTGCTGCCAGGCTAAGAGAAAAGCAAAAGAAGAGACTCCATGAAAATTAATGAATATACTACATAGCAACTAACATTTTGTTTATTGCATAGAGTAATGCTGAAATATGCAGAGGGCTTGCAGCATTCTGCAAACTAATTTTCTCATGGGAAAGTGAGGGCTAGAAGCACTATATATCTGTGCCATCAGCTGGGTGAAGCTGTGTCTGACTAAGCTTTACACCAGCAAGTGCTGTGGAGTTCTGTACAACTGGGCAATTTGCTATATTTCTAGATTTTTTGGAAGATAGGAAATATCGGGGTTTGTGTGCATGTGCACATTGCTTTCCACCAAAATTATACTTTTCTCCCCAAAACGAAGCAGATATGGAAAGAACAAGCAAAGGAATGTGCAAAAAACACATCTCTCATAGCTAAAACATGCTGTTTCTTGTGATGTCCTGTTTGTTTGCTGAAGGGTGAACTGTAAGATAATTTCTGGGCCATTTTGCTCTACACAGCTGTATGATAATAGCATCTGCACTGATCATACCAATTGAGGATATTGATTTGCAAGAGTTTAACAGAGTTACCAGAGCTAGCTCTTTCTCTACATAAGCAATCATGCCATATATTTCCATCCAAACTTGTCTGAATTCACTTTCAAAACCATTAACTAAGTTTGACTCTCCGTATGTAGGAAAACTCCACTGGCCCACAATTACCCAAACCTGAAATTGCTGAAAGAAGTGTTGTGAGAATAGAATCAGAATTTCTGATCCATTCAGCTCAAGACAACAGCAAGTCCACAGCAAAGTATTACACAACTGGAGATTCACAGTCCTTGTAGTTTGTTAGTGCAACAAAAGACAATACAAGACCTTAGGCAGGCAGAACATGATTTTAATTTACAATTCCCTAAGTGAGTTGATTTTACCCATTCACACCCTCATGCACGCATACTTGCAAGCACTGAGACGTGCATGCCAGACCAGTTTTGCCAGGATCACCTGTAGGTCATGGAAGGCAGCAGAAAATAGCTTTCAAGTCCTCAGTACCTCTCTCGGGTTCTTCTTCACTGGTGACAACAAATGAGTTTAGACATGTTTTTAAACTCTCTAGGCATCAGCTGTTATTATGGGACAATAGTTTTGCTGAACAACCTTGTGTATTTTATCCTCCATAAATATTCAACAAGATTGCTGCCTGTTCTGTTTGCTTCTTCATTTCACATATCTTTATGACTATGGTCTGTCTCAGTGCTGAGATAACAGGGAGAGGAATGGCTCTTCCACTGTGCTGCAGCTTTGCTGCTTTGCTCTGTTGTTTGTTCCAGTGGTGTTGTGGATTTCCATCCAGACCAATTCTAGTGTTTCTGTTGTGTAGCTTTATACACTGCAATGGCAAAAAAAGTTTTTCCACCTTTTGTTGTAAAGAAACTTGGAACACATCTGAGCATACTTGGCTGAGGATCCGAGGCTATGGCCCCAGAAAACTTTGAGCTGCACGCCAGATTTGCTCTCAAGTGCATTACCTCAAGGGACATCATTTGAGTGTAACTAATTATCACTCTGCAGTGACGTCAGCTGAACATCTTTTTACATGCCTGGATACCTGCTTTTGACCCGAGGCTACTACTCCTGCTTTCTAACCAGTGTTCCTCCCAGTATCCTTAAGAAGAAGGTGGGTGAATGTCTCACAGCTTATATGAAGATATAAAGCTGGTATGGAGAAATAATACTTTTTATTGTCAAAACTGAAACTCCCCCCTCCCCCCAAACCAAGCATTCACACTCAGTTCTTTCAGCAGGTCACTCAGGGTACAAAACCATTTTAATGATGACTAATGTAAGCCTTGCAAATACATAATTCAAGCTGTTTCTTCTTGCTGCATATATCCAGGGGTGCAGATGTGCTGTGTCAGGTCAGCTGCAGAATAAAATGGAACCTTTCATACATTTTCCCATGTTCTCCATTTCTAGTGCACATGAAGAAATTTTGATAATGACCTTTTAAAATCTATACTTCATTATTTTCTCCTAACATTAGGCACACTAGAGTTTGACACTTTTTCAGTTATTACAGGTTATTGACCATTTCAAACTGACATTCATTGTCTCTGAAAATGAAGACTATTTAGTTCAAATTGCAATAAATTTTAGTCACAGGACAGGAATTGCCAATATAAGAGATTTACCTCTGAAAGATAGCCTGATGGAAAATGTTTTGTCATCTGGAATGTGGGATTTGTTATCCTGGCTTGAATCAGTCTAGTGGAGCTCTGTCTCAACAAATGCATCTAGCCAAGTAATGAAGGACTGTGGAGCCAAAGGGAGTAGTTTTTCTTTTATGACTCTTAGAAAGGTTTGGTTTATTTGATTAGATTTATTTAAGGGGCTTGCAAGCAGTTAGTTGTCATTAAAATTACACAGCACTTAAAAAATGTTTGTGCAGTAACTAACTTGGTGATCAGCTGCAGAGTTTAACTCTACATTTATTCCCTTTGGTTTTGCAAAATTGTAGCTTAGGTCTTAGAAACACATTCACTAAAGAAATAGCTGCAACAATATAAATTGTTATCAACCAACCCTTTGTTGTCCTCCTGCCAGAGGTGAACACAACCACATTTTCAATGTCCTCCCTTGTGGAATTAGTAGAGCAAAATGGTCCTTCAGCCACTTTGTTGTGAAATCTAGTAGTTTAATAACAGAACCCGAACTACTGTGAGAGGCAGTTGATACTGAGCTTCTAGATTTCATATGATGTTGGCTTAGAATCACATAAATATTCCTTGTAAGAGATTTGGAAAATGTATCTGGGTCTGGGCTGTGAGGAGAGTAAGGATTGGCAGCATCTTAAATCACTGCAACTGTTTCTAAAATGAAAAAGTACACAAGCCTTGGAATTCTAATCTGCCATCACAGTAATTTCTGTACCACAGCTTTTTGTCATCCTTTACAAACCTTTTGGAAAGGCTGATAAGAGTGTTCAGAACAGATACGATGCTTGCTTACATCTGCTCCAGAAGTATGGCCATTAGTCACTCAGGAGATACTTTAGGGAAAAGTTTCTGTTTTCCACTGTATGGAAAAGGAGATACTATTTGATTTTTGCCTTGAAATGCAGCTTTCAAAATACCGGATTGGAAAGTCTGCATGAAAAATGAAAGGCTAGAAGTTCACTGATTCTAAAATTTAACAGGTCTTATGTTTTTGTCCCATAAATTGTCAGTTGTCCTCAATGAGAGGTAAAAGAATGTGTAAAGATCTCCCTAGGATTTAATAAATTGTTATTGATAGCATGCTAGGGCCATGAAACATCTTCACAGAAATGCAGCTAGGAGCAAGAAAGGTACCAGACCAAATAAGCTTTGAGGTTCAGTGAAAAAATGAGGTGATCTGTTTCCCATTCAGCACTGTATGTGCATGTGTCGGTGAAGGACACAATAAAGGAAACTCTCAGACCTGCTAGGTTTAGCAGAAAGAGGGAAAAGAGAGACTTTATTTACATTTCTCGTACTTTATAGGTTTCTCAATTCTACAAGGGATTGGAGGACATGTCACTTCCTCTCCAATCCCACTGGAGAAAAAGGATGCTCGTCAAACTTTCTTTTATCACAAAAGGAATGAAAAACAGAAAATACAGTTAAGTAAACATTGGCTATTGTTTACATGAAAGGGAGTGAAAATCTGACTCCAAATATGTAAATTATCAGAAGGCTAAGAAAAACCAGGGCGACATATGCACAGCATAAAAGCCACAGAAAACTGAGGAGGAAAACTCTGAAAAGACTAGCAGTTATCTTCCACTGTATTTTTAGCACGGGATCATAGCCAGACAGCATCACTCAGCAGCCTCCCATAGTGTTCCATGGTTCAGCCAGACAATCTGAAACCCCAAGGAATGACTTTGCACTTGTGCTTATACCAAGCAAGCTGCAGGAGGCTTTCCATCCTTGCTTAGCCCAGTCAGTGGTACTAAAAGCTGTATTTGTCAACAGCTTTGTATTGCCCTCGGTATCATGCCAGCTATCCTTGCTCCTGAGGTTTCTGCTGGCAGCACTGTCCATGCTAATGCTGCTAACAGCACTGCAGCTGAATCACTGTGAGCAAAATTCTCTACAGTGCCCCAAACGCAGGCTGACTCAAAATAGCGGTTTTGCACTGTCATCAAAAAGTACCTGCATGTAGAAGAGCTCTCATTAAAGCTGGTCAAAAGCTTCCCAGTGGGATCAGCTTCTTGTAACTATCTGGGGTAAACAGCAATTTTCTCTTTTTAATACAGTAGTTTCGTCTAGAAGGCTGCAGCTCTTTGCAATATTCACAAGTACACACCATCGAGGGTGGAAACATGAAAAAATACTTAGTGGGGGATTTTTAGTGATGCTATAGTCAGAGTATTCACCTTTCCTTCACCAGCTCTGGGATCGGGGTCAGGTCACAGGGCTCACCGCGTCTCTACCCTAAGGCAAAGTCAGAGGTATAACCTAAGTAGATGTGGTGAAGGTAGCTCGAGACTAGCTAAAGAAACTATAGGAGATGATACACATAGGTCAAGAAAGGCTCCAAAGCCCATGTAAAAATTCAGGTAAACATTTGTGGCTGGCCACACCGAGATGCTGCAGCATCTTTCTCCAAAGCATCTGCCCCTAAGTTCACTCTGGAGTGTCTCTGCAGGCTGCAGTCACACACTGCAGTATGAACACATCCTCAGTACTTTTAGGGGTCAAGCTCTCTACCTGTCATCAGGGGTGACTGGAAATCAGAAGGTGTTTGTTAACATGGATTTTACATCCTCTGCCCAGGGGACTCTACTGACACAAGATAATTCTCAAAGGATATGTGGAATAACAGTGCCTTTTCCTGCATTAGTATCTTCAACTTTGCTAGTAAGTAATACAACATTAACAAACATTCCTAATTCTGTAGTAGTAGTTGTGCGCACATGGAATCCCTCTGAAGAACTAACCTGCAAATTCTCACTGTTTTACTCCAGACTCACTTACAGGCTCCCTGGTTGGAAGGAGGTAATTCACTGTTATTTCTAGAACAGCTCCCCAAAACATTTTAAATACCTTGATATGTCCTCCTCCACATGTCTCCCTCTTGAGAGACCCTGACTGAAGGCCTGTGCCTCTTCTGCTGGTAATTCAGGATCTTCTTTGCTGTAAGCCCTGTCCCAGCTTTTTTATCTGTGCAATTTATTAAATACAACGTTTACTACCCGGTTAAGACATTTGCCTGCTCCCTCACACCTGCCAACAGTAACATTTACATGCTATGTGAGCTTTAGGGGCTTGCTTGAAAGCTGAGATGTTACTGGATCTGAGCAGGCAGGTATTTTGAGAGGAGAGCTGCAGGCTCTTACGTTGCTTTAGATCCCTGCAGCTTTCTCTACCATCAGAGAAAGACTCAACGCTTCCATCCACATCCTGTGCTAGCCAGAGCCAAATTGGCACTCCTGCTCTGCAGCAATTAACCAAAGTGGCATCTCTTATGATGCTGCCAGTAAGACAGCACAAGGATGTTAAGTGCCTGCAGTTTATGCTCTGCCTCGTGTGTGTGTGTGTGTGTGTGTGTGTGTGTGTGTGTGTGTGTGTAAGTATGCCAATGATCTGGCTGGATCCTAACAAAACCATGCTCCAGCAGGTGTTTGCAACCCACAGATAAGGTGCAGAACCACTCCAGGACTCTGGCTCTGCTCAGCCAGCTCTGGGGGGAACCCCAGGCATCCCTCAGGAACGCTCAGGAGGGTGTCCAGCACCACCTCGTACTCAAAAATGGCTAAAACACCTTGTATGCTGCAGTATGCAATTACAGCCATATGTGTAAACAGGCATAATCTGTTCTTTTTCACTGGCCACAAGCATTTGTAATCCATATACCTGCTGGATTTTTTTACTTTGCATTCTTTTCCAGAGTATTGAACTCAAGTGATTTTTATATTGAAATTATTTAAAGGGTAATGATAAACAAAAAGTTAAAAAAATTATACTGACATTAAATTCCACCTTGCCACCAACCATCATTCTCTGGGGTCTCAAGAGGAAACAACATAGCCTTCCTCCCAAAACCCTCTCACTGCCCTTGACAGGAGGCAATTTTATTTAATGACGACACCCATACTTCAGTATAAAGGTGTCAAGTGAATTATTCATGAGCTCCTTTGTCTCCAAAGCATTCCAGCTGCTTCATCTCATTGTAAAATTGTAAAAGAAAATTAAAGTTTTTTGTGAAAGTGCAGCTGTTGCTTTGAAAAGCATCTGTTTACCAACTATTACTGAGAGGCAGTAACATCCTCAGCTTTTGCTGTTAAGTAGCAGAAGTAAAAGACCAACAGAACTGAGCAAACAGACACTGGAAAGAAACGAGCATAACTGGTAAGATCAGCGCAGTGAGGAAATCAATATTCAGATATTTTTGGGTGCTTCATGTTCTGCAATTAATATCTTGAGCAGTGCTGAAAAGAAGGAAGCAGCTGAGCGTTTTTCCTATCTGTATTCCCCTTTCTTCTAACATATGACTGTGCTTTACTGTGAGGAATTTTGTTACTGTCATTAGTGCAGTACGCTGATAGGAATCTTTAGTCGTGAGGAAACCAATGTAGTCAGCACAGACATACGTAAACACAACACTCTGCATTTCATCCAATTTCAGAGCTGAGATCTACAGGGGCTGATTTAATTACAGAGTAGAATTCCCTGCAGCAACCATGGGCCTTATTCTTGCCTCACTGATTACATAGTTACTTGAATTTGCACAGATGTGCAAAAGTGTTGCAAAAGAAAAGATAATTTTTTTTCTTGGTGATATTTTCGTACTGTGGAAGTAGAAGTAAGCTGTATTTAGAAATATGATTAAAAAATCACCATACCCTTAGAAGTCAGACCAGACTGCATATATCTGTGCCTATGCATATTTGTGCAGAGTAAGGCCACATCTACCAAACTGCAGATAATCTGGTAAATGCCATCACTATTTAGCAAATACGGCTGAAAATTAAGGAATTTATTTTACCTTTCACTTTTCAGCCTCTGTGTCCATAAAAGGCCAGAAATAACATTGTGTAGGCTTCTTGCTTGCGACATTTCCTAATTGTGGGGCACTTTATTTCTTAATCTCAATAATTATTTTTTAGGAAGATGTTTTATCTAGAACAATCCTAATACAATGACATCTATTGTCAGATATAATTTTCAGTTATCAAACCAAAGTAACATTTAAAAATGTGATCATAATCTTAAAGGTTCAAACGTAAAGATAAGAAAATATATATTCATTTAAAAATTAGTCTCTTCAGTGTGGAAGTAGATTTCAATTACTCCTGATTAATTCTGGTTCTACTGAGATTGGTATCTGGTTTAATATAGCTGCCTTGCCAACTGGATGCTACTTTCTTCCTCCTGAGCATGAAGATTTTTCTCACTTTTAATTTAACTGATAATATAGCATTTGGCTAATAGCTGCTGTGACAGCTATAGTGCTTTTTCTCCCTGTAGTATAGAATGCTGAATTTCACAGATGATTCAGAGAAGCTACAAGCAAGTGCTTTTTGAATTTGAGCAATACACATCTGCTCAGGACAGAACTTCAGGAAAAGAAAGAGAGATCAACAAGCTGATTCTTTTCTATCAGTAACCACTGGACTGCAGAGAGCAAGAAGAAAACCCTGGAAGTTCTACAAAGGAAGAAGAAAATGTTTCAATACTGTTATGAGATTGCCGTGCACTGGACTGAGTGACTGCTGCAAATAAAACCTAATGCTGACATCTTCAAGCCTTCAGAAGGGAAGAACCTTTTTGACTAAAACTTTCTGCCAATATTGTGAAGGGAGGGACAGACCAAAATTAATGCTCCTGCTGGGGAAAGTCTAGGGGCACCCAAGTATTCAGAAAAGAGAGAAACGTGGGGAAGCCACACTTCAGAAATTTTGCTTCTCACAATTCTTGGGGTTTTGGGGGGTTGGTTGGTTGGTTTGGTTTGATTTTCTTTTTTTTTTTACATTAGGAATGCTGATAACTAAATTACTTTCCATTTTCATATCTCTGCTGAGTTTTCTCAGGATAAGATAATAGGATTTTTCTGAATCTGTAGGATCAAGGATTACTAGAGCTGACATTAAAAAAAAATCCAGAAAGGAGAATCTGTCCTTCTTGCAGACTTCAGCAGCTATAATATTTCTCACACGGTTTTGATTTGTAACTACTCCAAGCAGCAGACTCTCTGAACATCTGTTCACTGAATGTCCCAGAAAGACTGGTTTTCTATTGTGAATTTCAAGCACCTCCGATATTACCCCACAATACCATCATTGCTCTTCTTGCTGAAATGTTTTTAACCTTAGAAGAAATATACTTGCCTGGAAGCTGATAATTGCCTCTATATTTTTATAATTCCTACACATTTTTTAAATATTGAAAGATTTTGCAAACTCATACCCAGTCATCCCACTTAGCTTTTCTTTTTAGCTTTGCTTTTTGTTTGTATTTAATTTTCTTCCCATGACATTTCTTATAACTGGAAAAGTTGTTTGACTTTTTAGATGATGATTTTTCATTTAGATGCCCATTCAGGATGCACTGTTCCATGAAAGCCTCAATGACAATTCACTAAAACAGAAAATCATATTGAGATCAGGCCTCATCTGGCATGCTCATTTATTACGAATCTATTATAGTGCTATCTATCTTACGCTAAATTTTTAGACCATTAACCAGCACATGCTTAATTTAGCAGCTGTGTGTAGCCCTGTGTAAATTCAGTATTCTTTCATGGATTTTAAAGGTAAGCAAGTACAAAAAAATCCTGCTGTCAGGGTAGAGGATTACCTGACTGTGTTTAAGCACTAAGAGTTAGCATAAGAAAGTCTTGTTTATGCTACAAAGCGCAGCAGAATTTCCGTCCCCCCCCACATCCCCACATCCCATACTCTGGTTTTGACTGTAGATATTCATGCTTTATGAAATTATTCATATTGATTTATTCCAATATTGCTAGTTAATAAATATGACATTGACAGCTATTCTTTTCTAGAAATAAGTAGACTCTTCTGTAATTATATTAGGACACACATTTCATAAAACTGTATCTTATTTACCTTGAAAGACCAAAAAAATTTTTTAAAAATTAGCAAAAAAACCCCAACAACCTGCCTGCCAAAAAAACCAAATAACCAATCAACAAACTAACCCCCCCTCCCCCGAAAACAAAACCAAAAAAACCCATACCAGGATATCTGAACAATTCTTTCTCCTTCAAATCAACTACACTGCGTGTTCATTAAATTATAACCAACATGTTCCTCCCTTAAAATATCCACAGTTTTAGAGAAGGCAGCTCTTGCCAAATGTTTATTATTTAAACTAAGTGCAAAGTACAACAGTGTTCAGAAATACAGCTATTAAAAAATGCTTGTCTGCTTGCTAGGAAAGAGAGTACACATTCAGTACAAACGCAGGGATTCCAGGACCACGGGCTTTGCTTTTGAGCCATTCTAGTTTGAAATGCTTCACCTGTGGCTTCAGCAGATGTGTTTGGGGTTTCCACAAGGCTACAAGACATTTACACTTTCAATACCTGGATATGTAAAAGCAAAACCACCAGACATCCCTGGAAGTTTCAAAGTAGAATGGCGATCTTTTGTAAAACCTTTTGTCCCTAGCTGTGATTTTTCAGGACAGACTAATCCTGCAGTGTTCCTGCACCTGAACAGGAGGGATTGAAATATCAGTTATGAACAGAATTGGAATGGTATTGTAGGAAATATTTGTAAACATCTAACTGACCAAGCACGAGAGAGTAGCTACACATCCTGTGGCCCAGTTCCAATTGTTTTTCTAATATTAGGACCAGGAGCAGTTGATGTACCATACTGAGAGCAGTAAACAGGAAAGGCTGCATCTATTGCTTTGTCCTGCAGTGCTGCGTGACAAGGGGAGACACAGGATATGTCCAGGCAGATCCATGTGTGCAAACCTGAGCTCTTCAGTGCTATGCTCAGACAGGAAACAGGTTGCACCAGTGGAGAGAGCTTAAACTCTGCCCATGCAGAGATGTCTTATGTTCTTTTTTTCTTTTTCTTTTTATTTGCTCCCCTTCACTGTTTCAGGACATCTCAATGCCCAAGAATCTCACAAGAGATTGCCTGTATCTCACAAGACTGCAGTATGATTGGAAAATGGTTTATTTTACTACTACTAAAGAATGTCTGCAGGGTTGCACAGCAAATGTAGCAAATGTAGGAGCAGTACCACACTCTTCTGAGTCTCACTAAGATACACGCCTCAGTCACAAGACTAATTTATCTTTCTTGCACACACCTTTCTTCACCATGATGAGATTTAATATCTCATCTCTGTACTGAATAGTAATATGTCAGCTGCCAACTGCCTGGAATTCTTACACTGAAAAAATGACCAATGTATATAAATGACAAAGCAAATAGTACTCTTAACAGTATTTAGTCTTTGCCAGTCAAATACTGGCAATAAGAACACATGTAACTAAAAACATAAGATTTTTTATAGTAATTGACATGATATTGGCTCAATAACACAAAGTATATATGCACAGACTAGCCTTTATTTTAGGCCTGATTCTATTCCTATTTCAGATTCTGGCTTTAGATACCTCAGTATCAAATCTCTGAAGGACTTTAAACGTATTGCAAAGAATAGAAGCCATTTCTTTTCTCACATTGCTGTAAATTAAGAATACCTTTGGTGAAGCTGGGCCAGAGTGAGGAAGCAAGCTGGCAGTACTCTGTGAGGAGTGGGTCAGCCACCTCTATTGCCTCCTGGAGTCTGCAAGCAGGAGACATCGCTTGAGGAGGGATTTGGCGGGACATCTTGTTCAATGCTGCAAGAGGCTCCCAGAAGAAAGCTGTTCCTGGGACCATGCCATAAACCATTTGTGTTCTGTCTTCACTGTGGCCCAGGTGAAGCTGTGTAATCCACGTGGGACCTCTTGTGTTCAACTCTGCAGCTCTGCCTTCTACATGAGAGAGAGGCAATGAATTACCTCTGTGGTACCTTCCCCTGGCTGCTGGCTGCTGACCATGAACAGGCTGGTGATGTTTGGGCTGGCAGTGACATTGAGAGGCCAGCTATGGCCTATGTTATTTTTCCTGTGTATCTCCTGTTTGTGGCCTCAGGGGCTCTGACTGTCCGAGGCTGTCCCTGCTGCAGGAGGGCTTTACTAAGAAAACATGAAGACCTTCTCCTGTGCTGCTGAGAAACAGCACCTGATCCAAACTAACACCACTCAGATCTCTCAGGTTTCTTTTCTTTGAAAACAATATCCCAAGTATCTGTTGTGGACTTAGAGGGGTGGGAGAAGGGAGAGGAGGTTCCACATGACGGTGCCAGAGTGGCTGTGCAGCCAGGCTGTGGCTGGCACATCTCGGAGCTGTTCCACCAGCCTGTCCGTGCCCCTGAGCCCTGCCCCACCGCCCTGCACCAGGCACAGCTGCCCAGCTCCAACAAACCCCACTTTGTGAGAGGTTGTGAAGAGGTAGCGAGGCCGGGGCAGGGTGCTGCGGCTGAGGGAGATGCAGCTCTGGCTGCTGGGAAATATGAACCGGCTGTGTCTTTCTCCATCTTTGCATGTGGGATTTGAGCTGGAGGTTGCTATCACATTGCAGGACTGGCTGCTGTTACAGTGCCCTTTGCATAAAAAGCCACGCAGTGACAGTACAGCCCCTCTCAGGCTGATGCTGAATGAAAAGCTTTGTCATGTGCAGGTTACAAGCTTTACAGCACAGTGCACGCTCCTACTGAAAGTGCCTGCCACGATACTTTCTGCAGCTGCAGTGGCATTGTTGTAGCTGGTTTTAGTCTGGGAAAATAAGTTGTAGATAGAAATTATTGTTGGTTTATCTTCACTGTCTGTACTAACAGCAGAAGCCAGAGTAAATTGCAGCTGATTTGTTTGTGGTTTATATTGAGTTCATGAATTAACTGGAGGACAAGATGGACCACTTGCCATGTTAAAATGTAACCAGGAAAACAGCATAAGGGCATATACTATTTGCCCAAAAGGGAACTTACTTAGATCAAAACTACATAGGAAACTTGAGACTGCAGTAGCAGCACTGAAAGCCCTTTATGATCAATAGGTTATCTCATAACTGAACACTCATTAGAATTTGTTTCCAAGACTGAATGTAAAATTTTGAGAGGCAAATTAGCTGCAGGACACACAGATGAGTAAATGTACAGTGATTTTTTTTACTTGTTATTTCCTCAAATGGAAAATACGCATTTTGCTTTGCATTAGTTGCTTCATTGTACTGATTAATGTCTCTGTATCTTTCTGTGATTTTTTTTCACTTAAGAGTGGGGTTACCACTAACATCTAGTTAAAAGAAACAAGCGATGGTACATCAGCTGCCACATGAAGCACTAAGAAATTTTCTTTAGTTATCATCTGTGCTTTTATAATAGCCCCTTCTTCCTAACCTGTGTTTCTCACCTTGTCCATGAGAATAGAGTTAACTTTCAGGATATATTGCAAGTTCTACATTTCATCTTGTGTCTGTGGGAGAAGATATTCATAAGTCCCTCTTTTATTTTATTTATTTACTAATTTTCTAATTTTAATTTTTTCTGTGTGGAACTTCCAGGATCATGTAGATTTTCACCTGGCAGCATTTCTTGGTTCAGGCTTTCAAGTGTCTGATAATATGACCTTTAGGAACCATCTGCCTGCAATACAGTAAACTTTGGTGTGTTCTGGTTGAAACCTGATGTTTGAATAGTTGCTGAAGGCTTTGTGAATTTCCTAAGTTAAGGGACAAACGATAGAGGAACAACATGTTCTAGTGCTTTGGTAGTGCTTTTGCTTCTGCGGAATACAAAAGTAAGTGGATAATATTTCAAAACTAAAACTAAAAGAAAAACAAACATGCACCTAAATTGTTTTTCAATTTCACATGAAGCCATTATTTTAAAAGAAAGAAACTGGAGGCACTGCGATGGAAATCAATGGAAATGTGGCTGTACTTTCCTGGAAAGTTACCTAAAAAGCAGTGTACTTTTTTTGTCCTTGCTCTTAAAAAGGTGTGTGCATGGGCTTTGCCTTCTGCCACTAAAGCTCATACTACATGCATAAATCTTCATAAAAGGACTTTATAAAAAGACTCTCTAAAAACAACTAGTTGTGATATTATTTTAGGTTACAAAGCTTTCCGGGAACCAAGAAACTATACATACCAGTAAATCAAAACAATTCAAGTATTTATTATTTGCTAGAAAAAGTAATGTCAGTTATGTAAACTGGATTGAAATTTGACTTATGAAAGTATGGCTTAGATCTGTGTGTGGTCCTCTTTCCCTCCTTCCCTCCTCTCCTTGCCTCCCCTTCCCTCCCCTCTCCTCCCAGCTAATTAATATATGGATATTTGTCAAATATTTTATGACACAAACTCTAATTCTCTATTATGTACTCAGTTGCTTACAGAAAACAAACAACCTGCCAGGAATTGCATCTTCCACAATGTGCAGTTTATGATGCCATCTAATTTTTGAAAACAGTGAATTGGTCAGAGTAGAAAACAGTTACTATTTCTTAGGGTTTTTTCATGCATTAAAGGTGTTAACAAGCTGGAGAACACGGAATCAAATTTTACAGCTCATTAAGCATTACTCCTGTTTTTCTCAGAAATGGAATCTTTTCATGTAAGCAACAATGCAAAGAAGAATATGAGTATTTGCATGCTGAATCTACACACTGAACAGAAAGCTTGTCAAATGTATTCCAAGCATGCCTGAAACCATGGTCAGGAAACATGTCCCACCAGTTGCTTGTCATCAAAGTCTTATTTGATTTTGCAAAGAAAGTAAATAAAAAGAATTGTTATGAGGAACAGTGGGTGAGATTCACTTGAGCTGGTTTGGGAAAAGCTAAATCACAGTTTTCCAGCCAACCATTTGCATGAGTTTCCAAAGCTTTACTTGGCGATATATGGAATTTTTCCACTGTCAGTGGAAAGCAGCTGCCAGCCAGATCTCATGCCTTTTAGGCCAGGACAAGCCCGACATGATCTCAACCCTAAGACTAGTGAAATAACACATGAATTTGAGTGACTAGTGTTTGGTTGTACTGCTCAAATAAAAATCCCAGGATCTCCTAAATACTAAAATATTGGGAGAAAATTTTTACTTATATATTATGTCATATTATACATGACAATTTATATCAATTTATATCCTGAACAAAAATATACCTGTCATACATATTACTATTTATTTCCATTAGCACATCTTTGAAAGTAATATTTATTTTGTTTTTTACTATGACCTCGGTCTCCCTCCCACACGTAATCACACAATTGTTTGCAGGACTGCTGCTGGCTGACTTCAGAGCTGCATTACTAGTTGGGTGGGGAGGGAAGGAGGACCACACACAGATCTAAGCCATATTTTGATAAGTCAGATTTCAATTCCGTTTACATTACTATCCAGCAAAAAATAAATACTTGAATTGTTTGGACTCTGAAACTGATATGTAGCATTTCTTAGTTGTAGGGAAGCTTTGTAACCTTTAATGACATCACAACTTCCATGTAAACAGGAAGGTTGAATCTCTCTTCCTACGATATTTGTATGGCTTTTGTTATCATTAAGTGCCTCTTAGTCTGAACTAATGTACCCTCACAAGAACTTTAAAGCACACAAAGGCCATAAACGTCATTGCACAAGGCACACGGGACTGTACAGAAAGTGGCTCTGGCACATGGAGTGGATTAAAGCTCCCCATAAGCAGTGGGTGCAGCTGAGTAAGTCGGCGTGGTTGGCACTGCTGAGTGCAGAACACCTGCAGGGAGCAGGCAGACACCTGAGCACCCCAAAGGTGAACGGGTGGTCAGCTCACACCTGGTACACCTCTAGGCTCACATTTACTTTGCAGACATAAGAGGCATGGATTTCCCTGCCTCCTCCCTCAGCTTGTGGTGGTTCACTTCTTTCATGTCTTAGAGACAACATATTGGAGATTCCAGCACTGGGGTAGACTGGTTGTGAACACAGCCACTGTGTCATTTCTGATGAGAGTGGGCTGTATGGAGAGAGGAATGCAAGTTGTAAAGGTCAAGGAAGAAGAGAAAATTGTCCAAAGGGAAAAAAAAGCAGCTGTGTGTGTTGGCAGTAAGAGGTGTGGCTGGTGAGACAGACTATTGTGTTCTGGACAGTGTGTGTTTCCAAAATCTTCCTGCCAGGGTCCACCTTAGAAAAACTTTGAAGAATTGGCTGACGCATCAACAAAGATCAAATGGTGTCTGCTGGAGTGTTGGCAAAGGGCGTATTTGTTGTGATGAGACATTAGCATCACAAGTATCGAGCTGGTCAGTTATCAACGAGCATCTTCAGGCACATGAAAATGCACAATTAGCACAAATTATTCATAGTGTTTTCTTTTGATTGTCAGGACATCTCCCCCGTTCAAGTTCACCTGGAAGCCAGCTGTTCTTCCATAAGCTACTTTGAAGATATTTTATCATGAGAGTCATATGGTTAAATATGGCAATAGTTAGGTATGGCTGTACATCCTCTCCACATGGCTGGCACCATTTCCTCAGAGCAGTACCTTGCACCTGGCTGAAAATACAGAAAAAGGCCAGTGACATCTTAGGACTCTCCAGGTGATGAACCTTGCAGTCGAGGGGTCATTCATTCTCTGCTCTGCAGAGCCTTCTCAAGAAGACTTGCTTAATTTTTTTGAGCTACTATGGATATTTGCCACTTTAAGTTGGGCTACAAAATTCAGTTGCTGAAATATACTTGCCCTCCTTCATAGCAGTATGTTTTAAAAAGACAAAATACTATGACAATCTTCTGTCCCTAAAAGAAAAAAGATTTCTCCACAACACTCCATCCTTAAAAACAAGTATCAATTATTCACCTGCTAATAGCTGCATCTAACAACCCATTCAGCATTCCACACATTGAGAAGGCAGGAACAGATCTTCATTTTGGGTTAGAGGAATTAAGAGTTTGCATGTTTTGTGCAAGTGAGAAGGAGCCACAGATGTGTGGTGTGAAGATGATAAAGTAGCCTAAAAAGAGATTTTAAAAAGAGGTAATGGTGTTCAGTTAACAAGAACAGAAGTGACAAGTTAGTAGGTTTTTTTTTTTTTTTGCTTTACAGACCATAAATGGAACTATTCTCTAGTAAAAATGTTATGTAAAATTATTACATTTGGATTTCATATTTTTTAAGAATTAATAGTAAAGAAGCATATAAAAATTAAACCACATTGACTCCCCAAATGTTTTGCATTCAGGAACATAGGTAAAAACGCCAGCCTGACATTGCTAATGGTACTGAAAGCAAACGGCAGGTAGTCTGATTTCTCCTGTGCCAGGCCATGTCTCTGCACTAAAGCTGCTGTGAAGAGAACTTGTTGACTCATCTGTGGGTCACAGATATTTACAAGGACCGCCTTCAGGCTGATTAGCTTATTCCTTGAAATTCCCCAAAGAACTGCTGGGAAGAAAGGCTGCAAAAACCAGTACGAGACACACAAACATTCTGGCTGAGATGTAACCAGCCCTCCCACCTCGGTTGTGACCTGCTTGACTTTTAAGGTGTTTCTCAACCTGTAAAGGGAACATTTACAGTTCTATGCTGACAGAGGTGTAATAAAAAGGAATCTCGTCTCCATGAACAAGTCTCCAAACAACTCTTCGCCCTTCACCTTAAAGCAAAGACTATAGAGAACACGGTGAGATGCTTCTCTCTCAAACCGTCATGGCTAATCGATTAGGACTCACTGCAGGGTATCGAATTATGGCATTTCTTTTCTGTGGTGCCCATGTGGCACGTTCAGCAGCAGGT
Source organism: Platysteira castanea (assembly GCA_013397175.1). NCBI lineage: Eukaryota > Metazoa > Chordata > Aves > Passeriformes > Platysteira > Platysteira castanea. The sequence continues at coordinate 435,178 of VYXC01007461.1, read as the reverse complement.
GGTACTTTGAAAACGCTGCTGGTGAGGGATGCCCCGTCCCTGGCAGTGTCTAAGGCCAGGCTGCATGGGGTATTGAGCAACCTGGTCTAGCGGGAGGTGTCCCTGCCCATGGCAGGGTGGTGGGAACTAGACGTTCTTTAAGGTCCCTTCCAATCCAAGCCATTCCGTGATTCTACGATCCGGGGAGAAACCCGCGTGCTGCTGAGCGCCGTGAGCGCCGTCCCGCAGCGGGAGGCCCGGGAGCGCAGGCGGGCGCTGGCAGCCGGAGGGGCCGCGGCGAGGGCAGAGGCGGGGCCGGCGGCAGC
>VYXC01007461.1:327676-434837 GCA_013397175.1 Platysteira castanea | reverse complement strand
CCGCCGCCGCCACCGGGGGTCTGCTCCTGCCCCTGAGCGAGACCGAGCAGCAGCGCTACTCCGAGCTCTTCTCGCGGTGCTGCCCGCCCCCCGAGGCGGCCGCCGGGGGCAGCAGCGTGGGCGAGCTGTTCCGGGCCTCCCAGCTGCCCCCGGACACGCTGCACCAGGTGGGTCCGGGGGTGTCCAGCTCTAGCTCCCCCCGGAGCTGCGGGGTGCGGGCGATTGGGGGGGTGCGGGACGGGACCTGCTCCCGCAGCCCTTCGGGAGAGGGGCTGGCGCTGCCTCCGCCGGGAAGTTGGGGGCTGCGGGCGGGCCGGTGCCCCTGCGCTGCCCGCGGGGCCAGGACGAGGCGCAGCCCTGTCCACGGCGGGGCAGAGCGGAGCGGGGCCGGTCCCGCCTCGCAGCGGCGGTGCTGGAGCTGCTCCGTGCCCGCTTGCCTCCTCCAGACAGGCGCTGGCAGTGCCGGCGCGCAGCTCTCCGGGGTTCTGCTCTCCGGGTGCGGTGCGTGAGGGGCCGCCCGTGCCCCTCTGTGCCGCCCGGTGCCGGGCTGGGCACCCGAGAGCGCTGCGCATCCCGCGGGCTCTGGGCGGGCTCTCCCTGTGAGGTCGGTAGTGCCATCGCCTTTTTCGAAAGAGGCCCGAAAGTCATAAAGGCAGTTGTATGAAAGGACGTGCCATGTGGTAAATTTCTGGTTTACCACTGAGGCTTTTTTCCTAAATGTTGTTTCAGTGGAAAAAAAAAAACCCGTAGGTAAAATGATGTTGCGGTGTTTATGTCAGTTCTTGAGCGCGAATATATCAAGGTGCGAAGTGCGGGGGTCTCACCCGTCAGAGCAGCAGAGCCCCAGAACTGGTCCCCAGCAGGGGCTGTGAGGCGGAGCCCTCCTGCTGTTTGAGAAAAAGCTTGTCCGGGGTGGGAGAAGGCTTGTGCCAGCCAGTTTCCAGGAACAGGGAAGAACCGGACTTGTGGTCTTCTCCACCTGCGGATTAGTAATTTAACTAACACACTATAGTTGCCTAATACTTCCTGAAGAGAGATAAGAGATTTCTGACTGTTTGTTTGTTTATTTATTTATTGAACTTTTTTTCCCAGGAATTTTGTTCTTCAATAGCTTTTACTTATCAAGCAGAAAAAAGTTAAGTTGGAATTGAGCTCATGTACCTGGGCACTGCCTGAGGGTACTGAACTCTCCTGCTGTCCTGATAGCTGGCAGATCATCACTTAATGGGTTATATAAATTCATAGTGCAGAGGGGATTCTGAACGAAAATTGTGGCGTTTCAAGAATATTTTTCTTCCTACTTGAGCTCTTTACCAGATCAGTAAAACAAAAATATAACCAAGCACTGTATTACTACCTTATATTGAGCCACACCGTGACCTTGGTCTTGTAGATGAATTGAGTGGTGAAAGTAGAGATTTCACATAGATACAGCACTAAGAGTGTTCTTCCTCTTTCCTCTTTTTGCAAAGAGGAAGAACAGGACATTTAATTTCAAGTAAGAAGGCTTATCCAAATAATCACTTATTTTTCAAAGAAGTATGGAAAAAAACCTCTTATTTTCACTATGTAGTTTCTTACTCTATCATTTAAGTGAAATTTAAATTTATGTTATTATCATAGTTCGTTTTCAAGGTCGTTTTGGTACTAATGTGTGATTTAAGCCTGAAAATGGTGAGGTATTGATTTTGGGTTTGTTTTGGGGGTTTTGTTTTTGCATTTGTTTGTAGGTTGGTTTTAATGTTCTGGGGGTTTTTTTACTATTTTAGATTATTTCCAGGTATATTTGTGCTGTGAGGAGAACATTACTGGCAAACAAGCCTGTAATTAGCTTCAGGAATATTCAGATAATAAGGCCTGTGGGATCTGGGTCTGTTTCTCTTTTTCCTTCCTTCCCTCCCCCTCTTGTTTATAGGGCACTAATCTCAGTGCCTGTCCTTAGAACCCACCACTGTCAGGTATTCTTACATTTACTGCGACTTCAGGAAGAAAAGAATTAATGAAATGAGTTAAAAAAAATAAATTGCAAATGAGGATGTTTTGATAGGGAAAATCCCACAATGTTGTTTGAGATATTTTTCTGATGTTTTGTCTTATTATATTTCAAAAATGCAATTTAATACTTTCACTTTAGAAAATCCTACCGTTCTAACAGTTAGGGGAGCAAGACACAGAGATTCGTGGTATTCGTTTTCTGTTAGTGCAGGGAACACCTGTTTAAGGCCAAGAGAGCTCGTTTGGGTTAAGATAACAGGTTTTCTTTGAAATAATTTTTGACTATGAATGTTTTTTGGGTTTTTTTAATGCTTTAAAAAATCCCCATCTGTCATTATTAATGCTTCGTATACAGGCAGCATCCCTACTTACCAACTGAGAAATGGTCATGCTGAGTTTATTCATGTCAGAAACGGGGAGATTTGGTTTGGAAACCAGTTGTGGATTTCTGCTGAGCAGAGCCTGCACAGTCCAAAAGGTGCTTAACACCCTTCTCTGGCCCTTGCATGGGTTATAGCAAGAGACAGTTGTAGATGGTTTTGTAAACAATGTGCAATTTGCAGTTTTTTATTCTCAAGGCATTCATTGAGGAGTGGTTTTACAAATCAGGGTGCTTCCAGGACTGACCGAGGCAGTCTCAAACCTGTGCTGTTTGTCTTCATTTGTACTTGTGTAATAAGTGGGATAAATCTTTGAGAAAGGAGCTTTTCCTTATACATTCTTTGATCGAGATTTATTACTCCTCAGGATGATGCTCACAAGCATCACAGGAAATCTCCTTCCACTTTACCTGCAGTGGCAGGGTTTGCTGTCTGGACAAAAATCAGTGGGTGCATCCTAGATGGAGTAGTGCTGCTGAGTGTGTCAGTTCCTGTGGGAGAAGCAGTGGTGTGTGCTGTCAGACAGCAAACAGGCAAGGGTTTGGTTTGGTTTAAAGGTTAGTTGGCTTAATCCAAGAAGTTACATGGCTAGGTAACAGAGAGCAGGTAGGGAATGCGAGAGCATGTGCCAGGAGAGGAAATGCTGGAATAAATGGAAAAAATCCAAGAGCAGCCGGGTCAGTCGGAGCAGATGGCGTGCACCCGAGAGTCCTGGGTCTTGCTAAGATTGAAGTGATTGAACACAGATTCATTATACCCAGGCTCATTAAAGCCAGCAGTTCTGCTGGGCAGTAGGGTACAGCAGAGGTTGTTCTGATTTCGCTTTACTTACAGACAGGATCGAACAATGAACTCAGCAAGAGTTATTTCAGTTCTGGAAAAAAGGTTGAAGTTAGCACTAAAATTAAAAATGTCAGACTCTTCATAGGACAGAGAAGGCCATGACAGGGACAGAACAGCATGGGTTTTTTGGACTGTATAATCATACCTCCCCTGTGTCCTGAAAGTCTTTGGTTAGACATATTGTGTGGTTAAAGACAGAACCATTAAGATCATATTTAGACCTGCACAAAGCTTGTGGCAGATCTTTTACCAGGGGCTTTTAAAGTAACTCTGCCAAATGTCTGTAATTTTTGCCTGAAAGATCTGTGCTGGGGTTGTTTTTGTTTTTATTTTTAGTTTTTACAGTATTCCTGGTGAAGGAGAAGGAGCAGACTAGTCATGCACCATGCACTTATGTAGACTGTCAGAAGAAATTCAGCAGCATCAGCTGGGTTTATATATACACATCCATGTTGATGAGGTTGAAAATGGTGTTCTCTATGCTTTAGGCTCCCAACAAAGGGGAAAATAACTGAATTTGTGCAAAGAAAAATTAAATTTTGAAAAAGTTAATGTTTTGGACTCACTGGGGCCACAAAAATATTGCTGAAGTGAACGTGATCCCACAGCATGCTTTGTTACTTAGATCAATATCAGTAACCCTTCTAACAAGAGGAAACAGCAGGCAGAGGTGTGGGAGGAAGGCAGGAAGGCAGGAAGGCAGGAGGCACCACTGTTGGCCATCAGTGGATGACAGAAACAGGTTTCTGTCATGTGGGCGTGACTGTCTGGGGTTTTGGGCCTATTCCTTGGAAGATCTGTTGGATTATGCTCCCCGAATGCATTGGGATGTCAATACTCCACACTGACGGCTGTGCCAGGTGCTGACAGTGGCTGGTTTGCCTTGTCTCATTTGGGGCAGTTGATTTGTGACCCTGTTCTGAAGCTGGCCACCAGCAAGTACCTACAGCCTCTGCTGCCTGCGTCTGGGACCCCAAGTGTGTTTGTTGTGGGTGCCTGCTACCAGTGGGCTGATGTCTGCAGGCATTTCAGATAAAATAATGCTTTACAGAATCACTGCCCTATGATCAGCAAAGGAGAGGTACCGTGTGCTAGTTCTCCTGTTTGTTGACATTACTGTTGTCTCTGAATATTTTGTCTAAAGAAATTGAGGAGCAGAATTGGACTTAAGATTTACACTAAAATGCTTATTTCTTTTCATTAGTTTCCAACTTACTTGATTGATTCTTACTTGGTTGTCTGACAGTATCTTTAAAATTCTCACTTTTATAAACCTTGATCTTATTTGTGGACTTGGCACTATCAGCACAGAGATCCAATTTTCTTAAGAAAATGCATTCTTTCCTCTGCAAACGAACACACTGTGTTATTTTGAGCTCCAAGGATGACAAGTACTAATTGTGTGATGTTGGAGCTGCACAGGCAGTGCATTTTTTAGCTGGGACTCTCCTTCCAGCACCATGTGAATAGGGAACACAGACAAATGGTCGTGCTTTTCTTCCGCAGACTTCGTGAGTTAACTTGTGTTTATTGTGCTGTGTCTCTATAGTTACAACTCTACACTTTAACTGTATTATGTTTTCGAAAAGCGGAAGTGAATAGACTAAAAAACATGGTTAAGTTGATATTTCTTTGGAAAAATGCCAGTAAGGATTGGCTTTCTGAAATTTATTTTTCTTAATTCCATAAGGATAAATTATTACCTGCATGATAACTAGGGTGGAACTAACTGTCTGCCTCGAACAGGCAGAAAAGAAAAGGAACTGTGGCAGTTAAAATGCGAGCTGTTTGAGTGAGGAAAGTCTGGACTCAATGTTACTTTACAAAAATAAAGTCCACTCTGTTGCAGCTGTTGGCAGAATGTGGCATTATGCTTGTGCTGGCAGTGTGATTTTGCTGACTGAACAGTAGGTCCATCAAAAAGTGTTAGAGAGAAGTTGCATACTACTGATGTCTTTGAGTCAGGAAGAAACCAAAGTGTGGTACAACTTCATGTAAGCAGTGCAGCAAGAGGAGGAAAGGAAAACTGACATTTCAGTATCAGTACTTCTGACCACAATCTCCTAAACTGTTGTTGCCTTTCTAGAGTCACAAACAAACTTGTGTTTATGTAAGTAGGAAAATGAAAAACTCAGATGTAAAAGTCATGGTAGTATTTTTACTTAAAAAAATTCTAAATTGTTACAAGGGAAAGGGTAAAACTTCACCTCAGCCATCTTGCTGATGTGTTCTGTAAAAAAAAATAAAATTGACATCTTAGTACATCTTTAAACTGTTTTTCATGATGTAAACGATCACTTCATAGTCACTGCTTACAAGAGTAGTAGTTTTGAGTGCCTCAATGTTGAGATACACAGTAGATGATTTGTAGAAGCCATTCCTTCCAAGCGTGTTTCAAATCACACTGTAAAACACAGACTCTTAGACCTGCTTGTCACAGACATTCAGTGGGATGGTCAGAATTAGCCTGGTCAGGGCCTGCAGCCTTCAGTAACTAACCCTCATAACAGCCAAGTGTCAATTAATTATTTAATTTCCCAAGAAAATAATGCATTGCTGTGCCAGTGATTTAAAATAATGCTACAAAAAGGATGGAGGAAAAAGTTCCATTGGGACAAAAAAGAGTTAACTTTCTTCATGAGAGGTTGATGCAGTATGAACCAGGGGCAATGAAGAATGGTTTTTATGTTTTCAGTAAGTGGTTATGTCATGGTACTTACATAAGTGCAGTGGGGTTCACCAAACAGTTGAGTGTAACCTCTCCTTAGTCATGCGTGTATCTACAACAATCTACTGTCAGTGTTGTGATGTTTATACACAGATTGATGATGTTGCCAGTCTGTTTTGCAAAGGAGATGTTGAACACAATTCACTTCAGTGGCTGAATCTGGCTCAAACAGCCCCCGTGAAAGAGGGATGTCATAAAGTCTGAAAACATGAATTTAGTTGAGCTGAAAAACTTAGCCAAGATAGATTCATGAAAGATGGAACAAGCATTTCTTTGGCAAGGAATCAGGATAAATGACCTATATAAATTTTAAAATACTATGATTTGAGAAATACATCTGATATAATATTTTTAAAGCAAGATTCTTTGACGTATTAACATCTAAACATACCAACAGTATGGTAAAATAAAACATTAATGAGCTACATGTACTAGTTCAACTTTTGAGACAGTCAAACAGTTTAACAGCTGAGTTAGTGGATAATTAACTAGAAAAGGTTGCTGGAGTAGAAAATCAACTGTGGACAAATAGTAATCCCCTCTTCCTGAACAGAAGGAGTATTTTCTTTATCCATTGTATTCAGCAGCATTATTGGGTGACACTGCATAAAACTGAGAACTCTATTGGCAGTAACTTTTTTTTTGTTTATCATTATTTTTTAAATTTCATTTTTATTTTTTTATTCCTGCCATTTAGATATGATGATGAGGTGGAAGGATGTGGTGGGATGAGATCCATTAGTTCTCTGATCTGGTAGGACACAGTGACCAGAAATAATCAGCTAAATCATTAACATTACTTCATTTATCAAAGTGTTTAAAAGACAAAACATGTGTTTATAAAGTTCCAAATCTTTGTATGTATAAGAAATGTGTAGGTTTTGGGTTTTTAGCAGATGAAGACTGTGCATTTTTAAATGAATTCCAATTTTCAGTTAAATTCAACTTTGCATATGTCATACATACCCACACAAGTAGGTGTGTCTCTTATTAAAGATTATAATGGAGCAAATTTCTTACAAAGTAAGAATTAAGATGTATATTAGGTGATGTGGTTGCTCAAATATGTTTTAAATTATTACTTTGTGGTACAAACAAAAATGTTACCATATTTATTTTTAAAAAGTAAGAATCTTGTTTTAATGATGACCAACTGACGAGACAGGTCTTTATCTAAATAATTATGAAATTAGGGTCTTATCTCTTTGGACTTAAATAAAGTTTTAAATAGCTTATTTTTCCCAAAAATCTGCCCTGCAAACACTGAAGTTCAGACACTTGGTGCTGCCAGTTGTTTCAGACAGGGTGGTACGTTTGCAGAGGGGTGTTGAAGATGCTTCTCTGACATGTGCCCTGGGCGCTCTCTGGTCGGGAATAGGCTGCTTAAAACTGCTCTGAGGTTACGCAGTGGCTGCCTGTTAATTCATCTCTTGTGCCTGTTTGAGCCATGCAGGCCTTTGCAACGAGCAGATGGTGCTGAGCAGAGCTGCAGGAGTGCCCCACGTACAGCACCGTGACGCCTGCAAAAAAGGGGAGGTCTTGAGAAACTTTCGATAGCTTGGCCACCAAAGCACATCTTCAGTGTTTTCTTCTGCTTTATTTTTTATGTCCGAAGGTTTTTTTTCTGCCCTGCAGTCTTTCCCCCATCCAAAAAAGCTGCAAATGTTGGTTCTAGTATTCTACCCCTGGACCTGTGTAGTCCTACAGTCTGCATAATGCAGGACGGGGTTGTTCCCCTCATTATCAGGAAGTGGTGGGGAGATGCTCCTTTGGGCCAAGCCATAATAAAATGCGGGATTTGGGGCCTCATAATTCCCACTGGCTTGGTGGCACTGAAAATTTAGAGTCGGCTAATGGGAAACACTTGGCTGAGCTTGAATTCAAACTGTCTGAACATGGTACATGGTGTCTGCTTGCTCATTCCGTTATGAGTCATGAAGCTGAATTCTACTTTCAATAGCAAATGTCTGTAGCATTACTTTATTATTATGATTATAAATGTCAAGTGTTTTTTTGGTGGCAGCCTTTCAAATTAATTTACCTTTTTTTAATCCTTTCTTTTTCTTAAAGTCTCTTTCCACACCAAGAAACATTAGATCAGCTTTGGCATAGGCAACATTTCACATTTCATGCATTATTTACTTCTGGCATAATTTACACAATGATGTCCTATGGAAGCCAAGATGATGGTATTCGGAGCAAAACAATGTGTCTAATCATTTGCAAAACAGGGTGACTGCTGTGGGCTAACAGAGTCAGAATTATTTTGTTGTGAATAGTAACAGCAGTGGAGCAGTAAAAGGTGAAGTACTTTAAGGTTCCAAATGCCAAAAATAAGATTAAAAAGGGAGGGAGGCCAAAACTCAATCGTGTGATTCTGTATGTTTTTACAAAGGGGTTTTTTTTTGCTTTCCCTCTTCTAAATAATTGCTGTCTTTATAAGAACATCTGTATGTTTTAATAGCCATAGGCTCCTTTTCCTTTACTGTGTACAGATAGAAGTGCAAATACAAATCGTGATAGAAAATGTGCTGTAAATGCTGGCAGACCGTGCTTGGGCACTGGAGCCGGTGTCGTCTTTGACTCCAGTGTTGCTGCTTTGAAATCCTGTGCTCTTCAGCTGAATTGAGGACAAACGCTTGGTTTGGACACAAACAAGTAGATTCTCACTGATCGAATGATGCATTTCTGCACATAAGGTGAGAGAATGTTGGGTCAAATAGTCATAATTTTAGTATTTTGTTTAGTGGTGTGGAAGAGAGAAAATTTAACCTGCTTCTCCAAAAGATATGTTGATTCCAACTAGAGGTAAATGGGATATAAGATAAAGGAAGGGCAGGAAGTGTCTTCTGCATATACCACGTGCAATGGAGTTAGCTATTAGGGTGTACCTTCAAGTAAGAAAACTTTTGACAGCTCTTCAGTCTTATAAAAATAGTCCATAACTCTCAACTAGAGAAGAGTTTTAATGTTATTGGTTAAGATAACTGCACAACTTTTGTGTGTTTGCTGCATTGCCTTTTAAAGGATCTGCTGTAGTTGTAAACAGGAGGGAAGTGAGCTCAGGAAACATGCCAAATATGATAAAATAGGAGGGGTACAGGAAGGATCAAGGTTTTTTTGGGGGTAGTCAGTCTAAGAAATCACATAGCAGTAACTATGGAAGAAAGAAGCTCATGTTAGGAAAAGAAATATTTTGATGGAGTGGGAGTTGTGTCTGTAAGAGATTTGTTTGTGGCAAAAATGCATCATATGTCACAGAATTTCTGTTTTCTTCTGTATTATTTAAGTCGCATTTTGTCTGAAAGAGGAACAAAACCCAGAACTACATTTTTATGGGAAATGCCAGAATTTCTTCTGGTCTTGTACAGCAAATTTAACGATGTTTGCAAGAGAAGTTGCTTTGGAGATGTTTAAAAACTTGTAATTTGTTGAATTAAATCAAAATACTTTGTTTTGAAGTGCTTGGGTGTTGAAGCCCTATGACATCTCGAACACATGGATTTTGGGACAGAGGTGGTTGGTGTGCATCATCCCTAGTTCCTTTCTGTTCCTTACACTAGTTGTGCCATTACAGGTAGAAGTGATGGTGGCCTGGCAGCCTGTTCGGAAGGGAGGCTGTGGTGCCTCAGAGATGTCATCTGCTGAGGAACTGCAAAGCTGTGAAGCACCAAAAGAACAGCTTCCATGGGACTCTATGGTACCTCTGTATTAAGGTGGCCTTAAAAAAACCCCCATTTAATTTCCTGGTAGAAATTTGAAAGGCTCATTGGAATTGTAGTGGATTGGTTTTGGTTTTTTTTCCAGAAGAGATTCAAGATGTTGCAGTATTTTCATTTAGTCTAGTTCAAGGTGACTGGATCTGGTGGCTGCCATCTAGCTGAGGAGGATTTCTCAGGTTTTTCGTGTGGTGTTTGCCACTTCCTGGATATTAACTCCAGTGGTTTTAACAACTTTAAATGCTTTCTGCTACTGCTTTCAGAATCAGGGAGACACCAGCTGTCAGATCTGCCATTCAGAATTGTCCATAACTCATTCTGATAAGCAAGAAACAAATGTTTAAATCTCTGAAGAATGAGCTTTTCGTCTATTATTGCTGGAAGTTGTGGAAGACCTAGATAATTGTAGCTGCTAGAAGTGTTCTCCTATTTAGCTACCTGGACCTGTCCTGTATGTTCAGGCTGTCTCTTCTGTAAACTCTGACTTCAGTATTAATGGAAACAAATTTTCCTTTGGACATAATGTACAGTAATACCCTTTTTAAGAAGCATGAGAAGGAGAAACAAGCCTATTCCAAAGTAGGTAGGACATTTCTGCAGGTTGTAGTGGGCTGGCATCTGGGTTACTGGCCGGGTTCCTTTCCGAGTTTGGTATCTGCAAAGTTCATGCCTCCCAGCAACTTTCTGTGCTTCTGGTACTTACAGGAGATCCCTTATGGTGCTGTTTGGAAGCAAAAAGAATAGATAAGTTGAAACTAGTTTTCCCTAGCAGAGACCTTACCTGAGGTTGAGGGAGCTGGGAAGTAAGTAGAAGCAGGACAGCAGTGAATGTCATTGGAAGCAGTGGATATGGAAGAGATTGGAGAAGCCTGAAGGAGTCAGCCAGGTGACCAGTGTTTATTGGGACTTGTCTGGTTTGGGAGGAGATCAGAAGGCAAAAATAAATAAATCCCAATTATGTTGTTAACAGCTGCTCTCTGTTGTTGAGTAATAAAAGGTCCAGGAAGCTGCTTGTTTCTGGTTTTTATTAGATGCTTTAGGTATCATGGTGATGAGCAGGTTATAAATATAATGTCTGCTGCAGATGGAAGATGAAACAGGCTAGAACCCAGTAACCTTTAAAGTGGGATAACATAAGGTTTAAAACTGTGCTGAGATCTGAAGCTTCCTGCAGAGTTTTTGGGTAATCTCTTGGAAAGCCTGGCAATAGCAAGAGAAGGACCACATCCAAAACAAATAAACAACCCCCCAAAACAAAAAAAATTTTGGAGCCGAAATAGTACCCAGTTTTTAGGTCCAGTTTTTCACGAGGTGCTGCCGAGGTTAGAAATGAAGAGAGCCTCAGCTTTCTGTTTTCTATGCCTGGTATATGATGGAGATGTACCCTTGTACCCTGCTGCTACCCTTGCTTAACTATGGACTTCTTTTTAAAAACAGCACTTTATTATTATTCTGGAGATACAGAATACCTTTATAATAATACAGCTGTGAAGTCATGTCTGTCAAAATGTATTTTGGGTGTTGTGAGAAGAAGGAACCAGGATGGGGAGCCTGGGGTTGACGATGTTACAACACCTGCTACCTCACAGCGTGACAGGTCCCAGGTTCACTGGCCAGAGCAAATGTTTCAGAACAAGAAAGAGCAGCCCTGGGCAGTGCTGATGTCAGCAGGAAAATAATTCTTAGTGTTATTTACATCAAGTTATCAGTCCCTTATTTTTTCTCACTCTCTCTGCCCCCTCCTCCACCCACAGCTGTATTATAGTAATTATATCTTTTATTTGATCTAGTCTAAATCAGGACTGTCCTTGAGGAGTATATTCTCCAAAGGAGTATTTTTCCATAGGAAATACTCATTAACTGTTTTTAGATTGCCTTACTTACTATGCATATATTTGATTACAGGGGAAGCATGCAAGAAGTAAAGCTTTAGTTAAGCTTTAGCAAGGCACTTTGTTTCAGTATGACTACTGAATTTAAGCCCTGCAACAAAAGAGATGACTCTGGAAGTGGAATGAAGGTCTTCTGTTCAGCTACTGAAGGACAGACCTTAAAGGAAGCATCTCTGAGTGAGGGAAACATCCAGAAGGGCAAAAATAAAAGAGACATTTGTGAATCTTTTTTTGTTCCTTACTACAGAGTTTAAATTTTATAATTTAAATTATTTGGCAGCATGTAAGTGCAAATATTAGTAACCATCTAATTAATAGTTGAGCACCATAATACTTTTATAGTCCTTCTAGTAAGTTGGTCAAGTTTCAAAACATGAGTATTTCACATTTTAATGAAGAGAAAGAGGAGCGATGTGTCAAGGGCTGTAGGTGTGAAATACATTTAAATAAGTGGATGAGTAGTACTGTCTAGCTTTGTGTTCCTGATTCCCTTCCCTATGGAGAATTCTGGTAATATACAGGGCCCTAAATCTAGAGTTGCAGAACCATCCTATGGTCAAATTGGCATTGGCCCAGAACAGCATTTCTCCATTTTCCACAGCAGCGTCTCATTGAGTGGGTCATATGTGACTCTATAGAGAAAAACTTCGTTTGGAGCAGTGAAATTATTTGGGCCAACTTGAAATACCTGAAAGTTTGCTTTGCTTCCTGAAGACACTTTCAAGACAACATGTCTTTCAAGAAACATTGTACAGAAATTTTCCATTGTAGAGTAACATTAAGCCATTTCAAAAACAGTTCACCATTACTGTAAGATGGCCAGGGCTATAGTTTCATAACAAAAGGGCATAATGGGGTTGTGTAGTTCCAAGGAAAGGTGTTGGAATCATAAACTAGTATACCTTGCCATAGTCTAGAACCACTTCCCAAACTTAAATTTTTTTTAACCTCAAATGGCTTTTTAGTACTATGTAATATAAAATGTTTCTTTTGCTCTGCTGCTGATATTTCTGTTCTGTTAGAATTTTCTGTCAATGCTTTTAATAATGATAGTCTCACTCTCTGTTGAGTTCCCCTTTTCTTGTGGTCTATCTAGAACTGCTGCAAGCACAATGCCCCTCTGTGGCAGCAGTAGCTCATTTATTACCGAGGTTGCAAGGAGGATATGAAGGCTGTTTATATCCTTGTGTGAACACCCATCAGTCTTATTAACCATTAAATGGTCAAATGGCTGAAGACACTTTTGAGTTCCTGAATGTGTAATGTATACTGCAGGAAAGGCATCCCTCATCTGGTTCCACATTAGGGGCTGGCTTAACATGTCACCCTGTCCTTTATTCAGTTCAAGATTTTATCTCCTGCTAGGAATGACCTATCAACTGATGGTCTTTTTGTTATCACTATATGACTAACCACAAACCTATATTCCTGAAAGGTTTTGCCATTTCCTACATAGCTATGTGCTTTCAGCTAAAAAAAAAAGAGATGGTCTCCTTTATTACTACTTATTCTACTTCACCTTTCTTACTGTAATGTAAAAGTTGTCAATTTCCTATGTCATGGGCTGAGGTTTCTTTGGTCTGATTTTCGAAAGAGATGAGGCTTGTGCAATGATGCTATTATTTCAGCCCAGTAGTAACTTCTGAATTTGTTAACTATATCAACAAAATTTCAAGAAAATTAAGGGACTTTGAAGAGTTCCTAAGAGTTATGTGGAAGCCTAAGTCATTTGATAAAAGAAAACCCTATTAATTTTGCTGCTGAGAGGAAGGTTTCAAAAGGAAATCAGCCCATGTTAAACATTAAAGAATTCCTGTAGGAATGTCTCCTCAAGACATTCCCTCAAGGTCTAGAGAAGGTTGGGGTTTGTTGGTTCTGCTGCTCAAAGACAACTCCTTGACCGATGTAGGCTGCCCAGGGAAGTGGTCAAGTCACCATCCCTGGACTCAATTAGGGTCTTTTTCAACCTAAATGATTCTGTGATTCTAAAGAGTGGTGTGGGCATGAGATTAAAGATGGCTATAAAATAGCATTTTAAAAATCGCTGTAGTAGTGAGTGGAGAAGAGCAAAAGGGACAGGCGAGTGTCTCCGTATCTGCTCTGTGTCGCTATTTTTGTGCCCCTCTTTGCTCCCCCCGTCTCTTCCCACTCGGCTCCACCTGCACTGCTCTTTGTTCCCCTAGTTTTCAGCTGGCGACTTCCACCAGCCAAGAGAGCTGCTGGTTCAGCACTTCTCTGCATCTGCCAGGAAATAAATAAATAGTGGGATGAGAAACGGAAGGGATGTGTTCTTGTTCTTTTTGTCAGCTTTACTTAGGGCTTTTTTTTTAATTGTATATCGTGCTAAAATGCATTACTTAGAGAAGATTTCCTTCAAACTAGAGCCGATTCCTATCGCCTCCTTGGTTTCCTTAGTTTTCTGGCATTAAGAAAAATGCAAATGCTTGGACGTTGGTGGAGATGGATTCTCGTATATTCTCCTATTAAATAGTCCACAGCCACTGAGAGGTTTAATGTTGTCCCCTAAGGGCTTGCCAGGAGTTCTGTTTGCAGGCATCCCTTGCCCACAGAGTGCTTTGCAGGATGCCCTGCGCCTGCACCCCCATTTGATCACTGCAGGGCTTCGGGAGCTGTCTGTCCTATAAATTCCCTCTAACTCCCCGTGAAGCTGAAGACAGTGTGCCCCATGACTATTCTTGTTCCTTTTGTGCCAGTTCTTTCTCCTAGTGTTTCCAGCCTTTGTGACTGCCATCTGCCTGGGAGCTTGAGAGAACCTCTGTTCCTTTCCTCCTCCCCTCATTCTTTTTTAAAATTATACTTAGGCCCAGGTTCCCTGTGACCCCAAGTGATGTTTCCTATTGGGGTTTCAGGTGAACAGGTGGATTATCCTTGGCACAGCAAGGAGCTGAGCCCCTCACACAGTGGACCAGCTCAGCATGTTGCAGGCGATGGCTGCTTCTAAATTAAATACCCAACATCAGTGCCATTTGCTCGTTCCTCACTCATTTGTGTGAAGAGGCATTAGTTTCTTCAGCTATGACTAAGAAGTCTAGATCGTTTAGCAGTGGTTTCCCTGCAGGAAGTTTCACTGCCTGTGGTGAGCGAACTGCCCTACTTGTGCTGGTGTTCAGGAGATTCTTCTGCTTACTTAAGTCTCCTTTGCAGCAAGAATATGTCTTAATACAAAACTTTCCTCTTGTGATATATCTATCTCATTAATTATCTCTGTATCGATTTCATTCTTAATTAAGAGGATTGTGGAACCTTCTGAAAGTATTTACAGATTTTTTTTATCTTTAAAAAAATCCAGTGGTTTTTATTATGAGTAAAAATGAATAATAGTCTTTCCTTAATTTCTTACTGTTTCTCTGCTGCCTGTTTTTCTTAACTTGGACGGAATATTTGTCTTACTTTTAAATTTATGTTCTAGAAATGTTTAAGCATAAACATTGCAGGAAAATACTTTCTCATACAAAACCTGTACAACTATGTCCAGTGGAATTTAAAAGCTACCAAGTCCACCATTCATTTCATGGCAGAAGTGTTTTTGCTGATACTAAATGTTGGAAAAAATTATGTAAGATTCTCTGATGATGAGCCAAACTTTCCTTGACCGTGTACCTTTTGACTTTGTAAATGTGTTTTAGGTCCTAAGCTGTATAAAATGCTTGCAATGTGGTTTGTTTGAAAGACTATTTGGAATGCAAAATGATTTCAGAGGATGTATGCTTGTGTTTAACCAGCTTCCCTAGTCTAGAGAGATATTTGTGCATGTTCTGAAAATGCCAGGGCTGAGCTTCCTCAGAGAAGCAGGATACAAGCAATGGGAAATGCACACCTTCATCCCTGTAGCCCTGCTCAGCTGGGTCTGAATATTTCTCTGCTCTTATTACTGACTCTGCTGCTTTTAGAGCAGGAAGCTCTAAAAGCTTTTTGGGGGGAAGGGGGATGGAGAGGAAGACCAGTGAATCTGGAGTGATCGTGGATCCCTTTAGTGTACAAAAGGAAGAGGGTTTGATCATTAGTAAGAGATGGCTGCCCTGTAAGACCGGGCTTTGTAATTTTCACTTTTCAGGGTCTGACAGGAAATAAAAGAAAGGATAATCAGTAAAAGCATGTCTGAGGTTTTTGCAGATGTTAGGTGTCATTGAAAATTAGTGATCTTTCTGTAGTTTTTTCTTGAAATGGCTGCTGAGGTAGGGACCAGTGGACACGGTCTTATCTTTCAGGACTTAGGACTTGTGTCCTAAGAGTTGCCCCTGGGTTGCCATCCCTTGCTCCTGGCCTTCCACACTGGCTTTTCATTGGAAAAAGGCAAGTGGCAGCGTGAGCACAGCATAGCACTTTTCGTGGCCCAGTGGTAGCAGAAACATTAACTGGTTCAGAAACATCTCGTGACACCTGGTGGCTGTGTCAGCACAGAGAAGGGGCTGAGCTGTGTCAGCGGTACTGATAAGACCTATGAAAATCATGGTCTGGGAAGTGCTTTTCTTGGTACCTCTGCCCTTCTTTCAAACCAAATGGACACCAAAGCTAATGAGTTATGAAGAGTATTGGTGAGAGTACTGTGTGGTGTGATCACATCAGCCACATCTTTAAAGGAGGCTGAATAATCTACAAGCATGGAAAGGACCTTGAACCATCCCTAAATACCCTTTCCTGTCCATAGCAAAATCCCATTTCCATGTATTGAGCAATTTGTTAATCCTTGGTGCTAACTCTATAACTTTTATAGGTAATGGACTCTAATGGACTGCTGCCTTATCTTTGGGTTTAAAGTTGTTTTTAAGCTTATATTGTTTATATCCTATGTACAGGGGATAGAAAGAATAGATTATTCCTCTCCTTTTTCAAGCCAACTGCTACCATGCCTCCTTTTAGTTTAGTGCTGCAAACCAGCATTTACATTTGGACATTTCTGCAGGAAGTCTTGGGAAAGTGCAAGTAGAGCAAGTTTTTCATCAAGAATCTTGAGGTAGCATTTGCTAGGTAGGGCAGAAAAGAGTGCAAATGGTCGCATCGGACGTAATAATAACGCCCATAGGGGAGAGATTCTTCAGAAAAGTGGGGATTTCACTGTGGCTTTCCTCTGGGTTCTGAGCAGGACTGCCTTGTGCCTGAGGCACGCTGGTATGTTTTAAAAGCCCCTGGGGAGTTGCAGTGCCAGGAGAGGTCCTCCCTATCAACCACCCATTCTGCTGATCGCAACCGCCGATCGCAACCCTCAAGACATCCAAAATGCATCAGCCAACTGCAGGATCTTTGCTGTCCCTCAGTGAATTGTGTCTGGTGTCATTGCGTGCCTCAAAACTGTCTCCTTGCCCCAGTGAGCTAATCCATAAAGAGTTCATGAAGATTTTGAGGTTCTTAAAGGCGTGTTAGTTTCCAGCAAGGCAGGGTTGAAGTTAGAGTTCCTACAGAGGTGTTGAAATGGTAGATTGTTGCATAGTGTGTTCACCTGTGTCTGTTTTCTTTCCTTTAAATTCTAATTTTAAAAACATACTACTGCTACTGGCTTCCTTGTGTGGCCATGTACACTTCTTGTCCCTGAAACCAGCGTTGGTTGTGGACCAGCAAATAAAAGCCTCATAACAGCCTCAGTGTTCAAAGGGCCCTCAGCTGGACATAATGGCACCAAACTGAAAAAACAAGCCCAAAATTAAATTTAAAACCCACACAACCCCCCCCAAAAGTAGTCCCTCTGTAAGGGAATGAATTCACAGTAAACTCCTTGTTGTGTAGGAAGTGTTTCTTATTAATTCCTTTAAAACAAGCCATATATGAAGCTCTTGGGGGCAAAATAAGTTGGATGATTGCCATCTCATACGTCTGTCAAAACTTACAGAAGACCAGCAATTACTGTGAAAACAATTTAATTACAGAAAACTTAATAGGGAGACTTAGGAAAAATGTTAAACTGTAGAATTGTTTGTCACCTTCCATTCTGCTCCTCCTATTCTCAAAGTTTCGTCCAATGTGGACTCGTTCAGTGTGTTGGGTTTCCATTTGCTGTGCTCTCATCTGTGGGCTGTGTTGTAGGCTGGGACCCAACTGGACTGTAAATGTCTTGCACAGGAATCCAAGTTGAACCCTTCCCAAAGTTATTGTAGAAAATCAGTTTCCTTTGGGGAGTGTTAAGGTTTTTAAGGTTAATACTCCATGAAAGTGCCTCCAGCTTTTTTAGCAAGAAGAAAAAAAATAAATCTGGTATTCTTATGCAATCTGAATTAAATTTGTACTCTTGATGTGTAATAAGTACAATTATATACCTCATTAAAATTTCTTGTTTAAAAGGACAAAAGGTTTTGTATTCTTTGAGTTTGAATTAATTCCTTTTGACATTAGAATATAGTGCCAAAGATTTTCAGTGTTGTGGGAATTATTATTGTGAAAGCAGTTCTGAGGGACTTAAAACAATAAGAGCCTGGGTATGGTGCCCAAATATTGTGACATTGAAAAGAAAGGTATAGAATACAAATAAATTCTATTATAAACTGTAGTTTAATTGAGTCATTTTTGCATGACTTGTTCATTGTGAACAAAAGGTTTTCTATATTTCTGAATCTGGAAGGATGAAACATACAGGTAAGCAAATAGATTTCTAAAAGGGCATGGCTATTTTAAGAATAAGGTTATCTTTCTGAAAATATTTTTTTAATTGATGTTCCTAAACTGTTTGTATTATTTATGTGGCATTTTGAATGCTTTTTGCTGCTTAATGCATTGTGACATTTGCAATTGTCACAATTTTTTGTGATTGTTTGCATAGGAACATACAGATTATCAGTAGATTTGTGTAGTTCTTAGGGTTTATTTGTGAGAAAAAGGTAGCACAGTTTGTAATTTTTCAGAGTTAAAATTATCCTGGTTTTGCATGTACCTCAAGATCACCTGAATCTATAGGCATAAAATTCCTCAAAGCTGTATTTTATGTATCAGTGTTAAATACCCTCTTTGTGCTAGTAAAGTACATACAGTGCTGAGAGTCAGAATTATTTGTGACATCAATCCCAAACAGAGTTTTGAAACTGTAGTAAATGCAGTGTATTTGCCATACATGTTGAGAAAAGGCTTTTATTTTTTTTTTATTTTCCCCCCAAATATTTAAAGAATTTATACTCATCAGTTTTTCTGAGGATTAGGAAGTTTACATTTTTTGAAATGTATAATAGACAGTGCTGCTTTTAATTTCTTGTTGCTAGTTGGAGTAGGCAAGTAATTTTAATTCAGAACTAGTATCATACCATAAATTTTTTTAAAAATAATTTTATCTTGATGTTTCACTTTTTAGTAAAATCTGAGTCTTTCAGATAGCGTTGCAAAATATGTATACACTGATTTGTTTCTAGAGAAAAAGTGATTGTGGGTAAAGAGTTTGATCTTTTTTTCTGCTTGAAACTTTTTTCTAGAAGTTGAAACTCCTCTGTACAGATGCTATAGAACAATTTAGAAAGTTAGTATGGCTAAGGACTTGAAGAAAGAAAAAACTCCTCTTCTTGCTTGTCAGCAGTGAGCCCACAGCTGTGGGGAGAAGCAGATCATCAGTGGTGGTGCTTTTTTTTTTTTCCTTAGTGTATGGGTCACCAGGAGAGCAGATGTAAAACTGGCATTTCCCCCCCTCCCCTATGCAAGCCCCAGCAACTTATAAGACCTCCCTCTTGCCCCCAAAAAATCCCAGTATCTTGCATCAGCCCTTCTTTCTGTCACCCTACCCTCAAATCCAACAATGAAATGCAATCTAAATTTTTTTTTAAGATTCTGTAAATACTACACATGGAAAAATCACTCCTGCTTTTTGACTGTAGACCCAGTTTCGACAGCTAAATAAAACTAAGCCATAGTTGAGAAATTACAAGTGAGGAAATGTGGCAATAATGTGTTTTCTGTTGTATTCAAATATTTTCCTGTTCCATTTAAATGTGCTTTTAGAAAGTTGTCAGCAATAAGAACAGCTGAAATTTAATTTCCCAATGTAAAATAAAACTTGAGCTATCCCAAACTGACAGCACTTTCTGTGGCAGTCTTGCTGGGCAGCAGCTGGGGTGGTAGAGCAGTATTTGTTAGGTGGGACTGGAGTGAAGGGGAGTGTTGGGAATAGGACTTTCCTTGTTATCTTGCTTCTTGTGTCTAACAAAGTGCTTCTTGTAAGTCTACTAAGCCAACAGATTCCTGTGCAAAAGCACCAAGGTAATTAAAAGCTTAAGCGGTTTCTGCACTCTGAGGAGTTTGAATGGTTTAGTCAAGGAAAATAGGGGAAAGAGTATATATTTGCTAAGTACTTTTGCTTGTTCTCAGTTAGGCTTCAAATTATTATAGTAGTTAAGAAACTCAGGGGTTTTCAACCCTTGAGCTTTCCTAGTGAATTCACATGGGGCTGTTTTAATGTGAATCTGAGAGAGAAGTTTGGAAGAAAAGAATTTCTAGCTCAATCATTCAAAGAGTATGTGCTTAGTATCATATAATTTCTGTCTTCTGCAGTTTGGGGTTTTTTAAAAGCTACTATTCTTTGTCTGCTTTTGTGAATGTGTTGTGGGGTTTAATTGCATGATAAACTATTTGCTCTGCAGGACTCTTGCTTCATTTAGTGCAGAAATTGTGCAAAGTGTAAGGCAGAGGGTTAGGAGAAGAAAGAGAGGCTGCTGCCTTTAAGACATGAATTGGCATGCAGCACAGGCTCGGGTTCTGATATTTAGCTTCATTTACTTTAAGCAATAATTTGCCTAGAGACTTCTGCCTAAATATAAAACTTCCCAGTACTAAAGAACAAGAAAGAAAATAAAGCAATTGAAAGGAAAAATGATTGCTAACTAGTTCATTCACTATCCTGGTGCATAGAATTGGTGCAATATTGAAGCAAAGTAATGCTAAAAATGAACAGATATTTAGAAAAGCTGCATGTGACAAGCTTTTGCAAATAATTTTTTATTCTGATATGTAGTAATGTGTACAGATGTCTTTTTGTTTTTCTAGATTAATTCCAGAAAGTCCTGTGAAAATCATAAAAGCCTTACAGCTAATATTTTTGAATACTTTGCCTGCTGTGTTTTCGCCTCAATAATGGAGGTGCATTAAAATAAGCATGTTGTTAATTTTTGCATTAAGAGCAAAGAAATGAGAAACTGAATAATTTTGCATTTCAAGTACCTTGTGAGCCTCTCTTGCACACACAACTGTGCCTAGAGCTGAAGAAGGTGTTTCAGCAACAGCCGTGAGTGGAAGTGGTACGTGGTTGCTCTTTCCCAGTGCATCTCTGATGAGCTCCTTTTACTTGAGGGATGGGCCAATGCAGAATAATTGCTTAATATAGTAGTTATTAGAGCAGATTGTAAATACTGAGTATGCAGCACAGCAGAAGACAAGCACAGAGCTGTCTTCCTAAGGCAAATACAGACTTATTGTCCTGTTTTTGGGTTATGCTCCATTTGTGAATTGTCCCATTTGATTGCAGAAGGATTTCTTGCAGGGTTAAAGATAAGTGCTAGCTAATGTACTTTGTGTCAATCACAATTAGATATGAGCATAGCTATTTGTGATTCAGGTCTCATTTGGTACAGAATTCACAGAGTTGTTGAATTTTGAATTCTGTATCAAATGAGACCTGGATCACAAACAGCTATACTAATATCCTTATAAAATCAGTAAGATTTGACTGGACCTTTGTTTCTTGCTTTGCAGATAGTAATATGTTTCCTGCAGTGGTCTTTAGTGCCTTTGGAGATCTATAATCAGCATGCAACACCGGTCATGGATCATTCTCCATTTTACCCATCTCCTCAGAATTAAATAAATCAGCAGTCTTTTTTCTGTGCAATGTTTTAATTTCTCCCTTATTAATTCACTATTTTGGGCCATAAATGTTTGTTGAAAGTTGTGCCAAGAATGGAGATATTAAACTGGGATTTGCACACCTATTGCAAATCTCAGCCATTGAGTTGCTCCCCTCAACTGTTCTAGTGTGTGAGTTCCTTGGTTTGGTGCACAGATACCCTGTGTGGAGAATTATTGATGTCTTAAAAGTCCAAAGCAATTTTTGACCGTCTTTTGCAAGTGCAAGTTAAGCCATCATTACCTTTATCAGAATGCAAGAGAAGAGTTGAGCAGAAATGACTGCGGCAGTGATATGTGATGGATCATGCACCATCCCTGATAGCTGAGAAATAGGCTGCACCATTAAGTGACTTTTGCCTTTCCAGAGTGAATCAGCCTAAGCTGTTCCACACAAATTGCCACTGACCTGGTGGTTAGAAAATCCTTTTACAGAATTTCACTCCTGACTTACCTCTTTGTCAGTGAATTATGCCCATTTCAATTGAGTGCAATGCTCCTAATAGCATGTCAATTAATTTTAAACTGCACAAATCCTCACTCTGCTACCATGACTTGGAAAACAAGCTTCATCAGTTGCTCTCTCTGGGGTTTTGGAAAAGGTATAATTTACAACAGTCTGTAAGACTTTTGGTCTCCTTTTTTAATGTACAGAATTTAATTTTTGTAAGTGGTTAGAGAAAGAATAGCTTTTCTAAATTGCTGAATCTCTAAAACCATTTTGCTAAAGTTTAATTCTGGACAATTACCTCTTTCTGTAGTGCTAAGGAAGATTTTGCAAGACAGTTGGTGTTCTTAAGTGGTGTGTTATTTATTTTTGCATATTGTGATGTTTTGGTCTTAGAGTTGTTTTAAGCAATTAAAGATGAGGGAGGAAATGTAATGAAAACAAGCATAAGGGTGTTGCTGAACTGAATGTTTCAGCACTCATCTGTGTTGCACTGGCCAGAGTGAAAAAATCTGGTGTTATAAATCATGTTAGACAAAAATGTATAAGAAAAGCTTTATTCTGTTTCTTTACTGGAACCAAGGCCCACTGAAAACAAATAGATCCAGAGGGATCAACTAGAGTTTTGTCTTGTAGAAAAATCTTGCTGTTGAAGAGTCTTGCGTGGGAGAGGCCATCCAGCATTGATCCGTGTGCCAGGCTTTCTGAAGTTCAATCCAGAAACCCGGAGCTGATAACTTTGCTGCTGGAATTTTTTGATCAGCTCTTCTATGTATCATCGCTGGTTGGGTTTGGGTCACTGTATTTTGGTGGGGTCTGGGAATATTTCCCAGATGCATGTGCTGGGAATGCCTTCTGCATGGCAGTAGTGAGAGGTGCTCTAGGAGCCTACCTGTCCCCCTGCTGTGGCCCTGTGCCGGTGGGCTTTTGGCGGGGGGTCCACATGGGCAGCCAGAGCCAATGGCAGTCGTGCAGCTGATCCACAGTTCAGCACGGCTGCACAAAATTCAAGTCTCAGGTTAGGGTCACTGCCTCTGCTTTTATTTCTTTCAATAATAGTTGAAGCTGGTTACTTCTGCATTTTAAAGGTTTTGTCCCAGAAGTCATGGGAAAGCTGACTCGACTGCGTATTATTTAGAGCAAAGTGATTTAGGTCTAAGCCTTTGTCAGCACATCTCTCAAGGGAGGGGTTTTCCAGACTCCTCTGAAAACCCTCACTCAGGGATATGAACTCTCAGATGTGGAAGGTCTGCAGCCGTGCGGGCGCTTTTGGGTACAGCGTGGCCACCTGGCCCCTGGGCTGCTGGGGCATTCTAGAAGGGGTTCAGTGCTGGCAATGTGAGAAGAAGTGGAAGTCTCTTGAGCTTTGGGCTAGGATTTTGTTAGTTTGTGGGAGGAAACCTGAAGAGTGGATCAATGAGCTTGTAGTCAGCAGTGCTACTGCTCCTTGCAGCCAAAGAGCTTGGCAAAATGAGTAAAAGTACTGATGACTGCTGTAAGGGGAGTTTTAATTACTGCCTCTGCCAGTGACGCCTGTGGCTTTTTAGTTTTTCAGACTACCTCATTATTTGGGTAATATCCTGTCTGTTAGATCTTAAACAGCAGAAACTCATGTTTATGCTGAAACTTAAAAACATTTTGAATGTCTTTACAGGCCTTGTACTGCAATGGTGCAAGATGTCACTAAAATGTTAAAAGCTAAACATTGGATGTTTTTCTGTAATCTTTCTAGACAACATTAGGTGTCCTCTGTGTTTGATCTTTTGACATCTACAACCCCCACAAATTTATCCTGCACAATTAAACCATGGCCCACGTGGCTCAAGCATCCAAGTGTTTTGTCCCTGTGCAGAGGGGAGTTGAGTGAGGTGCCTTATTTGAGTATGATCAGAGACGAAGAATTTTTTTACATCTAGTTTGTGACTGGGTACATCAGGACTGCAGTGGTGGCTGGAGGGGTTGTGTCCCATCAACAAGTAGGAGCATGTTTGCTAAGAAGAAAAGGCTGCATGCCTTCCAAGATGAGTAGAGAAATGTTTTTGCCTGGATATGTTAAGATAACGGCAATTGTCGTGAGGTTTGCCATCGGTCGCCCTTGGTATGCTATCATCTGTGAGAACGCCTACAAATGGAAGAGATCGTAAAGTTGTCCTGGCATAGCATCTGAGAGTGAAAGTCTTGAAGTATTTCCTTGTAGTTACAAAGAAATGTGGAAATAATAAGGCAGCTGTTGTAGAGGCAGCAGGAGCATGCTGCAGTACTGTCTGTAGGCAGTCCTCTAGACCTCTCAGCACTGAGTTAAAACAGCTTTGTTTTCTGGGGTTCACGTGTAGCAGTGCAGTTACTTGCAGTTACTTTGGGAAAAGAAAGATTTGACTGTAAAGGCATATATTTTGTGTAGCCTTGGCTTGAGTTTAACAGTGGAACTCTCAAAAGAAATTTCTGGAAACAGTTAATTTTTATGCTTTTACAGAAAAGCTTACAAGCCTTTCTGCCTGTTTTCCTCACTATACTTGACTTAGCATTTATCTAGCAGTAGTTTCCATTGTTTTTCCTTAAGTGCTAAAAGGGTCTCTGATTTTGAGAAGATCTTTTGATTGTTTGTAACTCATTATGGTGTGTCCACAGGAGACGTTATCTCCTCAATGCTAAGTTTTTTCAGCTTTTTTCAAGATGCTCTTTGCACTTTAGATGAGTTTGGCAAGTTTCTTTATAGGTGTTGGGGCAATGATTTCACAGACTGTTACTTATTCTGAAGCTTTTTATGATGATGTTTTAACATGAGAACAAAACCGAGTTGTATTGCAGAGCTTCATAAGTTACTCATTTATTGAAGAGTAAGTAGCAGCAAAGAATGGATGTTTGCTTCTTCAAAGGTTAAATTAAATCCTGTATAGCAACACCTTGTGGAATTTTCTGTAATACACATTTGTTTGGTATGAGTAATACCCAAACTGAATTTTTACTCCAACAAAAAAAAAGGCATCAACCCAACCAATGGGGATTTATTTTTTTCTTCAGAAAAATCTGTAATTTTCTCAGTCTGTGGTATGCTGTTAAGAGACTGAAATTTAACAAAGCTAGGATAAGGATTCTCTGTATGAATGACAAACTACAAGATTCATGCTTTTGTGCAGACTTGGAGAGTCCAGCATTTTAAAAGGCATCAAATTCCACTATAAAATGTGAATGTTTTTCAGGGTTTTTTAAAAAAATCCTCATGTTTTAATCCATATCTGAACTGCAGCAATGGAGAGACAAATCTTCCTTTTACAAAAAAAAGCTTGGACAGACTGCAGAAACCTTTCCTTCAAAGGTTTGATTTTTAAGGCTGAGTTTCAAGTTACATTTAATTTCAATTTTGCATACGTGTATACACATAGCTTTTTGAATAGATTTATAAAAACATGCATTTTGAAATTTATTGGACTAATAATGAACTCAAGCTTACAAATGAGTGCCATATTTTAAGTCAGTGGAAATGTACTCTCAGGATCAAAATATGCTAATGGATATGCTGCTTTGTATAAAGTATTACTTGAAATAATTAACAACTTCATTGCTGAAGTAGTCTAAAATGCCCAAACCACAAAGATTTCAAGTGATAAAAATAGTGTTGTCCTTTAATTTTCCATGACCATCCTGTGTTTTCATTCCCACAGGATACTGGTGCAGCTCCTGTGCAAAACACGGCATTTCCACTTGAGCTAAAAAGCAGCTCCCCATTCACTCGCACTAGGAGTAAGGTTTAGATACTATTTTCAGTTCAACCTCCAGAAAATGAAAGTTTTAGGAACAGATGGGTATTTTGGTTGGCCTGGTTCCAGCCCTGACCAAATTTCAGTGTGGATGATTATATCCTGCCTCCATCAAGCTCTTGCAATATCAGTTGCTTGTGGGTTAGGGGAGTTCAGGATAATGTCTCTGCTGAGTGGACAAGAATTGGAGAGTCTGGGTTCTATCCTCTCATGTGCTGGACCTTCTCTGTGTTACGTCCCTAGACATACTCTTTAAAGAGACATGGTGATGAGCAGGAAAATGAGCAGAAATCCTGGGATGACTAGTGCCTTTAAAGAACTATATTTGCAGTGTATAAAACATATAGTGTTAACCATCTGTTGGATGGGCTTTATGAAACTCGTGTCCAGGAGAATGAAATGCTCTTGGCAGGGACTTGCATCAGAAGAAATTTGGATAACCCTTGTGGAAATTTTCTGCAATTTGCTTATTTGGATGGGGCAGTGCGACAGCTCTGTGCTTGCCATTTTACTTGCTCTTACTCCTTTGCTTCCACAGCCAAGATTTGAAAAGCAGATAAAGCATCTATAACTCAGTTCTGTGTACTTTGAAAATTTCTGTGGGTTTTCAGGTTTTAACAGTGATTTTTGGCAAGGCTATGCATGCAGCATTTCAGAGTGACCTGCTGAGTATCTGTGTTTCCGTATCCAGATGCAAACTGATTATCTACAAAGAATGTGAAGCAGTTCAGTGAATAAGTGGATTCAGACTTATATAAAAAATCTGTACTGATTGTTGACATCCTTATGCCAAGTTCTTAAAGCTGGAGTAACCTGTTTTCAGGCTTTTTATTTTTGTGTTCCAAGCATTACTGAAATTTTACTTATACTCCTACATACATTTATTGACAAGTGCTGTATTTATTGACCTTGTTAATAAAAATTTGATATAGACTAGTGGATATGAAACACGGAACAACTGTAGATGCATGAATGCTGTTCTTGGAGCATTTATATTCCAAATAGTGAGGAAAAAAAGGCAAGGATGTTTTGAAAATTCTTTGCTTCATCTCCTTCACACCTACTATAGGCTTTTCACATACTCCTAAAGGCATGTTTAGTGAAGGTGGTGCTAGGTTTTCCTATCAAAGGTAGAATGGAGTCTCAGCAAATGTATGTAACAACCTCTGACCTAATGCTGTAGGCACTGTTGTCACAAAAATAATTGCCACTTGATGTGGCACTTGCCAGATATTTCTCAGGAATGGGGCTTCCTAAACTCCCCTGTGAGACTGACATGAGATCAAAGTGTTCAGCTTTTCCACATCACATGTGGGTAAATGATTGAGTAGCCTTTGTATATTAAAAACAAAAGGTTGAGCATGGGAGATGGCATTTCTTTTAGGTATATTTCACTGATTATAAATATTAGCATGCATCAGCAGCCTTTATTCCCTGGCAGACTTCTTCTTGCCAACACTCCTTAATAATTGGAATATTTTGATTATCAGTGCTGACTCACATGCCCTCATAGCTACATAATTCAGATCAATGTTTTTGTGACTCGAGGCATGCTGGCATTACCAGTCTTCCCACTTGAAGAGAAGTGCCGGATGATTCACATGCTTGGGTTTCCTCAGGCATGCACAGCTCACTGCTGTGCAAGGGAGAGGACTGGGTAGACCCTTGCACTGACCAAGTGTGGCAGCCCTGCTCCTGCTTACAGGCTCTTTACTGATTGAAACCAGTTGTGTTACAGGTTGGGATTATTTTTAACCTCTGCTGAGGAATCAACATTTTCTAGTACATAAAATGATTCTGCTGTTACGCTTCATTGTTAGAGCTGTTTGAACCTGGTTTCGTGTATGTTTCATGCAATTCTGTCAGTGGTCAGTGGCTGTGCATGTGTGTGTGCACAGGGGGCACTGAACCGTGAGCCTTGTAGTTCTCAGTGTTGGTGTAAAATGTCCTGCCTGGAGCTGATGGAAAAGTGTTTCCATGCTCCTGAAGTGAAGTGCTTTCCCCCCAGATATGCAAAGGTGCAGTGGAGCACCAGTGCAGGCAGATGTGAATGGTTCTGGGTTGTGCCCAGAAAGAGGAGGCAGGGAGGAGGGAATTCAGGGAAACCCTGATGGTGCAGGTTTTTGCCTAACTCATGGGGTTGGTCTCTGCTGCTTGTAGCACTCTTTGTTATTTGAAGTTGTGAAGCTTTGGCGGTTTATCTGTTGCTTGCCTTGCTATTTAAAATTGTGGTGTTCTTAAATGTAAAGTGGCGATCATGCAGAGCTTAAACCATGAGAATGTATTATAGTTAGGTCTTTAAAAATATACTATGTACGCATTGTCTTCTGTGCATAAACTAAGGTGTTTTAAATTTTGTTTTAGACATCGGAACCCTGCTTGTTCAAAATGGATTGATTTTTAGTAAGCATTTCAGGTGACATTTAGAGATGTCTAAAATAGATAAAACATCTGTTTTTAAAAGACAAGATGACAGAAAAAAAAAGTTACAGAAATAACACTGATACGAAGGAGCAGAGGTAAAGAACCTAATCCACAGTAGAGCCTCTTTCTGTGTACTTCTGGGTATGTAACACCTCAGCATGTTCCTATTGCCTTCCCAGTCAGTAATCCCTGATGTGTTGTTTCTTACTTTGCTTTAAATATTGAAGAAATAGATATGTAACCCTGGGCTCCAAATTGTTTTACGAATGTCTGAACAATGATCCGTTGAGAGAGAAATACCTGTTTAAGAATGTAGCGAAACTTGTCTGTAACAAGCAGATCAAAGAGTCTGTAAACACAAATTCAAAAAAAAAAAAAAAAAAGAAAGGGTAAAGTGGGTCAGATGCATGACACAATTTTGAGATAAGCTGTTGATAAGCCACTGCTACAAATATTTGCCTTTGAAACTATTATAAGCAGCTGGTTGACCCAGAAGGGAGCCTTAGGTCACTCTGTGGTTGAGGTCTGAACAGTGGCATCAGCGTTGGTCGTCCTTGGGAGAGTGCTGGGTGAGGCGTGCATTGGTAGCGGCAGAAGCTTTTCAACACCTTCCCTAAAATTCAGAGGCAGCTGATAAACTGGAAAATATTTCTACCTCGTTATGGATTGAGCAAGGACAAGTAAAATAGCTGTGTGTTCTGGGATTGGGCTGAAATGGAAAGTGTAGTGAGAAAATTTCCTTTGACATAGGAGCTAGTGATGTCATCTTTTTCTCTCCGAATGAGGTGACTGCATTCAGCTCACACGTGCTCTCACAGGGTCCTACAGCCCGCATGGAGGTGTGAGTGCCTTTGAGCTGGGTTTGCCCATGAATGACTAGCAGTGACCATCTATGTGGCAGGTAGCAGCAGGGTGGCAGAACAGATGAAAACTGTGTGCTAGCCTGATACAGAGGATGCCACAGCAGTGTTAATGGCTAAATGGAAAAGCAAAAGTCCCAAGTCTACCTTTGCCTTACAGGTGAAAACCTTTCCGTTGAGGCTGCAGAATGACTATTTCAGCCTGTCCATAGGATTAGAGTATAATTATTTGTGATTATACTCCTTTTTCTACTTATGGAAAGCTATCTTCAGCTCTAGGCTCATATTCAGTTTCTGAAGTTTAGTTCTTGCAATCTAAATTAGACCTGCCCAGTGTGTTTGCGAGGTCAGTGCTCTTGGAGACTGCAGTGGAAACTTGTCTGGAGAGAACTGGGGAGAGCTGGAACAATGTCAGATTGTGCTGGGAAAAGCTGCTTCATGTGGGATGTCTTCAAGGAGCAATTATAAAAATAACACTTGCTGTCAGCCAATAGAGCAGAGCAGTGAGTGGATAAAAAATACAAAAATCTGCTCTGTGTTCGAGTATCTGAACATGTAGAGCTTTTCTATTAGAAGTTTGCATGGAGCACAGTAGTTTAAAACAGCGACTCTCCTGAACAGATCATTTCAAATTTTAAGGTTTATGAGCTGGAGATTTGTTTTTTAATACTTATTAAGAAGTGTATATTTTTACAACTGTAGAAAAACTTCAGACCTGTGAGAAAGTGTGCTGGCTTACAGAGTTTGCTCTTTCTCCCCTTCCTATGGATGTTTGGTGGGGAACATGGTGCAATTCCTCTACAGAACAAGTGTGTTAAGGCTGCCTTCTGAAAACGCGTTGTTCACTCAGCATAGTGTTCTTGCCTCACAAGCCATTGAACAGGGCAATTTTCCATGACTGGAATACTGCTGCAGGCCACCTTATCAGGAGAAGGAGTTGACGAGGCCTTCTACAGACAGCTGGAAGTACTCTCATGATCACAAGCCTTCACCACTTTCTTCAACCACTCTGGTATCTTCTGGAAAGAACATGGCTGGGCACACAGGCCAGGAGAGTCCTGCAGAGCACTGGTGATAGTTTTTGACACAGGTGATGGAGGAGCCAGCATGGAGAGGTGTGATGCTAGACCTTGTGCTAACAAAGAAGGACTGGTTTGGGATGTGAAGGCTGGGGGCAGCCTTGACTGCAGTGACCATGACATGGTGGAGTTCAGGATCCTGTGTGGAGGAAGCAGGGTAAAAAGCAGGGTCCCAGCCCTGGATTTCAGGAGAGATGACTTTGGCTTCTTCAAGGATCTGCTTGGAGGAATCCCATGGGTTAGGGCTCTAGAAGGTTACGGAGTGGGTCCAAGTGGATAAAGTTCAAGCATTGCTGCTCCAAAGATGACCAGGGGACTGGAGCATCTCTTAGAAGGGAACTGAGGCACCTGGACCTGTTTAGCCTGAAGAAGATGGAGAGGGAATTTTATCAATGTAGGTTAGTATCTGAAGGGAGGTGTCAGGAGGATGGAGCCAGACTTCTTGGTTGTGCCTCATAACAGGACAAGGGGCAACAGACACAAAGAAAAGCACAGAAGTTCCATCTGAATATGAGGAAAACCTCTTTGCAGTGAGAATGGCAGAGAACTGGAACTTCTTCTCTGGACATATTTGAAACCTTCCTGGGCACAATCCTGTACAACCAGCTCTAGATGATCCTGTGTTAGCAAGGAAATTGGATTAGAGGATCTCCAGAGAGTCAGTCACTTCCAACCCCAGCCACTCTGTGATTCCGTGTGATTTTGGACTAGTTCTGTTTATCATCCTGAGGTTAGATTTGGCAAGCAACATATGTAACCTACCGCCATGAAAAATTATTTCTGATACACTCTTCATTACACTTTTCTTCAAAATTTTACAGTCACTGGAGGATTACAGTTTTCTGCTGGAGAATTAAAAGAAAAATTGTAGTATAAATCGACAGCCAATAGTTCTGCATTAAAATTCCTTGAAATATCAAGGGATGCAAGTTGCTTTTATTTGTATGTGTGTCTGTTCAGCAGTGCACAAGCAGAAAATACTAGTTCTTTCCTTGCTGGCTTGCTGAAAAGCATGCAGCTCAAACTGACAACAGTTTTAAGGATTTAAATGAAAAATCACTATATCACATTCATATGCAGTGCCTTTAATTTGGATGGATCTTGGATACTCCTAATAATGTCTCATACAAACTAGCTTAATTTCAGAATTGCATCTCACTAAGTGTAATCTGCCCATCAAAAAGCTATATGCACTGACCCTGTGAAAGGTAAAACCAGGAAACAAAAAAATAATGCAGTGTTCAATTTAAGCTGCTGAGGAAATTTGAGCAAGCAGCAGGACCTGAAGATTACTTTTGGATAAAGGGTAATCTGCTGCTAACCTCTGTGGTTGCTGGAGAGAGGGGCTGCT
The DNA here is from genome assembly GCA_013397175.1 of Platysteira castanea. NCBI lineage: Eukaryota > Metazoa > Chordata > Aves > Passeriformes > Platysteira > Platysteira castanea. The sequence continues at coordinate 403,535 of VYXC01007461.1, read as the reverse complement.
CCATTGGCACCTCTCAGCAGGGTCCTGATGCAGACAGTGTGAAATGCTGGCTGGAAGGAACCCAAGACCCTCTCCTTTAACTGGAGAAGGAGCTTGATGAGAGTAAATGCCTGTACCTGCAATTAACCTGTATAAATACCCACAATTAATAGTGTAATAAATTTAACTACTCTGTCAGCTTCCATCTTTTGCTCTGGACCATTAACAAAGAACTCAGAGTCTGGCTGCACAAATAACAGAGAAGCTTGTGTCTTACAAAGTTTATTTCTGTTGTTATAATCAAAAAGCAAAATTACAGAGAGGCAGTTTCAGGTTGGTTGGCTGTAACTGTACTTGAGAAACATCACCATATTTTTGAAGGATGGTATGTCCTTGATAAAAATTTTTAGTCTGCTTGTTCAGAATAAAATGTTCATGTTTCCATATGAGGAGCAAGCAGAGCATTTGCAGCATTAAACAGCCTTAATATTTCAAAGTATAGAAAATATACGGAAAATTAACTCTTCGGGATGATAGTAGCATCTATGTGAAAGTCCCAGCTGCTCAATAGTGCCTTTTTCCAGCAGCCAGTGAGAGGAAACACATCATGGTAATGCTGTTGATCTGTGTTAGCAAGCATAGGCACAGCAGGAAGTGTAGCCATGGCAGGAGAGGAGCCCAAGAGGAGAAAAATCCCTGTAGGGTACATCCTGGCACACTCAGGGACTTCGTGTGCCATTTCTGCCGCACAGCAGGAGCCGTGCCAGGCACTGCCTGGGGGTCACACAGGAGCTGAGCACCCACGGCCTCCATGGGAGGGCCTGGTTGCCGGTGGGAGCCCAGCTTTTGCCAACTGCCCTATTCAGTGCTGGTGTTTTTTAACAACATCTCCCATAACAGACCAGGGCTGTGAACCCAGACTGAGTTTCAGCTTGGTTGTGCCTCTTCTCCTTCTGCTTCTCCCTAGGCTGTTGGATAAGCTGGTGGCTTCTCACATGCCTGCCAGAGCAGCATTGTCCCCAGAGCTGCCAGAGCCTGGCATGCCTGGAAGGTTGTGCCCAGGGGGAGCAGCCTGAAGTGCAGCTGCTGTGCATGTTCCATGTCCGGGGTCCAGTCCAGTCGTCTGTGCTCCAGACCACGGCACCAGGCAGAGCCAGGGCTGCTGGCTGGGGAAGGACCATGTGGGTGGTGTGGGCAGTGGGACTGAGTGAATTGGGAGCATCCAGGGACAAGGGGAAGAGCCCTGCTTTGGAGCTCAGACAGGGTACCAATGGTGTGGCCAGTCATCCATGTTGGGTGTGTTCCAAGTGCCTTGCTTTCCCAATGGAAAATAAAATAAGCGAGGCCAGTGATAGAGGGAAGAGCAGAACAAAAAAAGCCAGAACAGAGTAGAGGAAAGAGAATGGCAAATGCTGCTGGTGATTGAAGCTATCCTTTTACAGATACTCAATCTCCCTTTTCATCAAGCAGTAAGAGAAAAAAAACTATTTGATGTATCTAGTGACCAAGTCTGAAACTTGTAGGAAGAGAAAGTAGCCGGAGCTCATTCAGCTCAAAGTAGAGGCCACATCCAGAAAAGAAAGGGTTTGCTTGAGGACAACTCTCTTTGATTAGTAAGAATTACCATTCGAAAACATTTGATTTTTTCCGTAGTTGTTTGACCTGGCATTTTGCGACTGTATATGTATGTGTATATATACATATAAAAATAAATCAGAAAAAATAGACTATTCAGTTGTGTTGTTTGGTTATATGCAACATAACACTTTGTCATGCTGTTGTAGCTTGGGAGCCAATCCATGAACATGGCTTTCCAGAAGCAGCACTTGCCCATGGGGAACTGTCACAGAGGCTGCACCTCCCCAGCCAGAAGACATTGCTAATCTAGGTGTATTTTCAGGAAAACAGTCTGAGATTTCCTTTTATGTCTGGAGCAAATAGGGTTTTGTTCTATCCTCAATGCCTGTCTGAGGTTTTCTTGTGAACATCTGGGAGCTCCAGGCACGGGAGAATTGGCTCCCGTACTTAAAACATTCTGATACCAGTTGTTTGTTTGGGTGATGTCTGAGTGTGTGAACATGGCGCTCTTTCCTTCATAAAAGTGGCAGAGTGAAACAAATAATGAAGTATATATAGAAATTAAATTTCAGTGCTGAGACCATGTTAATTTTCACACAAAAAAATAAAGTGTTTGCTCAAGTGGTGTGCTGGGGTCTTTTGTTGTGTTTATGTTCCAGTTATGGTAATTACCTGAACTGTTGTTGTTAGGGCTAATACTAAGTACAGTTTTCTAAAGATATCACAGCTTCTGTGGTGGAAATGTTTTACTGGACAGGGTACTTTAGAAATTCTCATTTCACCTGCTGTTAAAATCTTACATAGTGTGAAAAGCCATAACTTGTTTTAGGATAGCAGTGTTAAACAGCAGTGCTTCTGAAAAGCATTACAACTACCAACTTGTCTCTGGTGCACTAATGTTCTGAGTTGAAACAAATACGCGTAGTAGAAAACTTCAAATACAACAAGCGTTTTGTGTTTTTAAAGAGTTTTTTTCTTTGTTTGTGACATCTCCTGGAAGAGTGAAACACGTTTAACCTACAATGTGTCTCTTCTCTCTTAGATTACAGAAGTTTGTGGAGCCAAGCGCGTGGGTTATTTTGGTCCTGCTCAGTTTTATATTGCTTTGAAGTTAATTGCAGCAGCACAGTCAGGGTTCCCAGTACGGATTGAAAGCATTAAGAATGGTAAGTAGCAAATTTTGCTTGCAGTGCTATGCACTTGTTTCTCACTTTCTTTAATGCTTGTCAGCTCTCCATGGTGGTAAACTCTTTCTTCTTATGTCTCTGTGAACAATTTTAAGGAGCAGAGAAAGAGTGGAAGGTAATGTTACATGCACTAAGTGAGTGGTAGAAAATTGCAGTGAATTGCCTATGTGGCAGATCTGAGATGACATCCCCCCCTCTGGAAAAGGAACGGCAGGAATGACAGATGATCAGTGTGGGAGATGCATTTCTCTCTCACGGTCAGCCTCTAATCTTGACAACTGTCCAGAGTGAGAGCTGCTTTGGGTGGAGGCACATTGTGGGGGACATGGACAGGTCAAGGAGTCTCTCTTTGCAGGGCAGATTGTAACACTCATCTGCTTTAGCAAATAATCCTGCTGAACTAAATGGGTAATGCTGATAAAATCATAGTGCTTACTGTGAATAGGTATGAAAATCTATATTAGATATATTTTAAAACAGCTTTACTTTTCCCAATGTATTGACAGTAATATTAAATGTACCATTTTTGGTGAAGAAGAAAGCTTCTTGAAAGAGTCTTACCTAACTCAAGCGATGAAGAGAGGAAGCAGGCCGCTTTCAGCTGTGAAACCTTGATAGCAACTTGGAGGGAACCTAGTGTTCTTGCCTTGGTGATGCACACTCTGCCTCAGCAGGGCTTGGTCTTCAAAACACAGGGCTTTTTGCTTGAGCTTGAACAGGTTTGAACCCTTAGCTCCCATATCCCAGGTGGGCGTTCAAGCTGTGCTTGCACCATCCCACGGGAGGAGCAATGCAACCAGCTGCAAGGTCAGAGAGAAGGCTGGAAAGGCAGGACCTACCCACAACCCTGCAATCAGGTCGCTGCTCCCAGCACAGCTTTTGCTCTGTTGTCCCTGGTAAGGGCAACAAAATGCCAAATTCATGTGTGTTGCAAGGCACAGGGAGATGGTTCCCAGGTCTGCCCCATCCCAGGGAGAGAAGGCCAGAATGGCAAGCACACGCTGACCTGTGTGAGCTGAGCTCCCACGGTGCAGAGCTCCTGACCAAGTGGAAGGGATCAGATGCAGCTGGCACAGTTTGGTTCATTGCCTTGCTGGAACAGGAGTTTGAACCAAGAGTGAAGAGGAGTGGCCTGGATTTGTCTGTCAGTCTTCCTTACAGACAGCTTGTGCAGTCTCTCTTGCATTGCTGTCCTTTTAAAAGATGTTAATTAAAAAGAAAAAAAGAACCAAACAACAAAAAACACTCAGCAAACTAGTTAGAAATGTGAACTGAGACTTACTCTGTTTTACAAGTCCAGCATATGCAAATAATCCACAAATCTGAGTGAAAACAGGTACTTGAGTCCTTGTATTGATATCCTGCTTACTTACTCTTTCAGTAAAATTTCAATACAACTGCTTCCAGTGCTGATTACATTTTCTCTAGAAAATATATGAGTGCCTTTAGAATGGGGTGAGTAGTGTACCAAACTCCAATTGATTTCTTTTTCTTCATGGTTGTTACTGTAGGTGTAAAAGATTACAGAGGTGATGGATGAATGGCTTTACTTGGTTTTGAGGATTCTGTAGTTTTAATTGTATTGATCTTTTAGGGTGACTGTGCACAAAAATAAATGGTGTTTCTGCAAAATAATTAGGAATTGTCAGAAAGAGTGACAGTGTCACTCTCTTGCTCTGCACAACAGATGCAACATGGGACCTTTTGACACGGCTGTCTCTCTAGGCCTTGGTGTGATCTCTGAACCCTACCATTTTTAATTTGTTCCTTATATGATGGCAGCATTAAGCATACTGTGATCCTGACTGATTAATTCATCCGTCCCACAGTTTCTGTGGGAAACTATTCTTTTCATTATAGGCATGGTTTTGAAGGCAGGAAATGAGTTCGCTGCTTGCTTTAGTAACATGCACAAGGCTTATTTCTTTCTCTTTGCTTGAAGAGATTATATATTAAGCTAGTGAATGTAGCTTTGTGTAACATTCACATTTTTATTAAGACATAAAATAATCAAAGGAGTCCCACACTTAAAAATGGTACAAAATATAACTAGCAGTCTTTTATGATAAACTTTTCAAGATGGTTTTACAAGATGATACTGCTTAAATGTTCTTTAGTCTTCTTATGTTCTGTAATCTCAATTGAATTTTTCTCTCTCTTAATAAAGAATTGCCTCTGCCACGATTTATGGCACTGAAAAATGACACTGAAGTACGCTATGGGACTCCAGCAGAATTCCACGGAGTTAAATTTCAGGTTCCACATACAACTTTGGAAAAAAATTCCTACAAAAGAACAGATGAAGGGGACAAACAGGTAACAGGCTTGTCTCCATCAGGCCAATATGTCATTATGCATCCTCCTTTTGGGTCCAGTCCTGTAAATGGTTACACGCACAGAGGCTTACTCAATTTTCCAATACTAGACAGGAGATGAACTCCTGATGTGCAAATAATCCCCATCATGCTTGTGTTCTGGTTTTGATGCATCCCAGTTGCTTCCCTGAAGAAAATTCTCTGTATGAGCTAGTATAAAGCTGTCAGCCCTGTAATATTCTGTGTAAGTTTTTTCAGTGTTGTCCTTCTACTTAATGCAGCACTGTTTCTTGGAGAGGAACAAGCAAAAGCAGCAAATAGAAATCTGTCTGTGAAACGGAACAGGAAAGTGAGTGATTTCTCATGGCCAGTATGGTCCTTAGTCACTGTTGAAATACTCAGTTGGAGACAAGGTGTTGAATCATGAGCCACTATTTTTGGGCAGGGTAAGGCGCCCAAGTTTTCTTTCATTTTTATCTCCCCAAGGAATAGTCCAGAAAAATCCGCTTTTCTTTTGTCCTGAGTGAAACACTGAGTGAAACAAAGCATCTGTTGTTCTGAGATGCCAGTTTAATAAAGCATCCAAGGGACGTTCGTATTACCTGTATTTAGGAGAGTAGAGAGCACTTGTTCAGGTACAAGAAGCTTCACAGTGCTGTGTAATTTTCCTAAAGACTGATTTGCATAATTTTCCCCAGGCTTGGCACCTTCTCCTCTGGTACTGTATCAGGTCATGTTGTAAGTGCCTGATGGAAGCACTTTTATCTTCCCAAGACATGTGCCCATGTTTATCACACGGTGCGTTGGCGTCAGTAACGGCGTTCCCAGCCTGAGGTCAACCAGCAGGAGCAAGCTGATGACAAGATACACAGGTGGAATAACAGGATGAGGAAGAAGAGCATGTATGCCTGTCTCTCTGTGTACTGACACCGAAGCACAACACTGCCCTCAGACCCCTGGCTCCGTCTGGGTTATCTGTGTTGTGTTCTGTTTTCCCCTTTATTCAGTAAAATCTTTCGGGCTTACATCCTTTTCTCAAGCAATCTCAGTAAGTCAAAGGAAAGAGAAAGCTTTAGGATAGTTACCCAGTGATACCTACACATCCACAGTGTTTAACATACTGATTCAGAAATTTAGTTTAATTTTTTGTACCTTTTTTTTAATATGAAAAATGATTTCCCACAAAGAAAATACTCACACTATGTAAATTCAAAGCTATCCACTCACATTGAGCCTTCTACATATACTACTTCTGGCATCTTTGGTAGTAAAATATATTGAGCTGATCACTGTAAAGCTTTGCTATAGCACTGCCATGCTTTACCCCTCAAAGGCTCAGTATTAAATCCTGTCTTGTCTGTTTTAAGCCTTTTCTTGGAAATACAGGGCCTAAGGATGCTGCAGTGTTGGTTTCTTGTTTGTCCATCGTACTGTATGCATTTGGACCACTTAGCAGCATTACTTGGTTGTTTCTTACAATTTTTGTCTTAAAATTATGTTTTGTGTTGGTGTGTTTTTGAAATAGGAACCCAAGTCTCCTCCGATGTCTCCAATTTGCTCACCTCCTGCTTCTCCATCTACTTACCAGAGAATACCCCTAAGTTATGGATATGGTAAAGCAAGAAGTGGGCTGGAGCAGCAGCATGGAGGTAGGATAAAAATGGCAATGCACATTGTATTCATATATTTTTTCTTTTTTTTTCCCTTATCAGAAGTATCCAGATTTTAAATGCAAGTGACAGTCAGCCTAATGATTTTAAAATTCAATTAGACTTATGTTTCGGAAAATTATTTGATCAATTTATTTTGACTGTTCAATCCTGTCTTCCTATTCACTTTCTATTAAATTAGATTTATGTGTGACTGCTCACAAATGCTAATGCCTAATCTCTGACAAGACTATGTGTAATATACCCCAGTGGCAGAGAGCCTGCAAATATTGTCAGAGTGCTTGATGGTTTTGGTTTCATTAGAGAGGGAGAAAAGCCTGCTCCTGATTTCAGTAGCTACATACTAATTTTCAGATTGGAAGTGAACCTTCCTTTGCAGGAAAGGATAATAATATCTCTGGTTTTGTAACAGAAGTAATAATAGGATGAGAGTATAAAAGCAGTCCCACAGTGTAATTTAGGCAATTCAGACAAAAACAAGGCACTGCATAGGTGTTCTGTCCTTCATTTTGATGCCATTAGAGTAGGTGGCAAAACATTCAGATTTTAATAAGAGCCTAATGGAGCAGAAGCCAGTTTAACTATGGCTTTACAAGTTCCTGTTAATAGCAAAGCACCTGTGCTCTCATAATTGCAATGTGGGGTGACCAAGTTGGTGGCAGTAGTAGGCACTGGTGCATACCATCATCCCTCCTGCTTTACCTTGGTGTGTTTGCAGTGAGTGAAGAGTGAATCATGCTAGTCCTTCAGCTTTCCTCCTTATTTACAAATGAGTGAAAAAAGAGCTATTCAACATATTGAAACTCAGTACAGCTGTGATAAGAATGTGTTCGACACTATAGAGTGGCCTCCACCTGAAAATTATACCAGTACTGAGTCACAGGCATTCCCCTGCTGCTTAGGTAAACTGCAACTTGTTCAGAGGTGGGATTTATTCTGAAACAAGCACACTAGTGCAGTTGTTTTCTGGTACAGTGCATGTTCTGCCCCAGTGAAGAAGACACGTGGCGAAGAGCCCATGCTGTGGAGAGCTGGGCAGGGGGTGTCCGTCGGGACTGGCTGACCATGTACCTGTCAGGTGCTCTGCTGTTTTCTGGGACTCTGTCCCAGATCTGTCAGTGCTGTGAGGGAGTATTTTGGCTGTTGGGTTTTTTTTTTCTTTCTGAATTTGGTTGCAAATGTAACTTCTGTGAAATTTCTCGTGGACTCAGCAGCTATGCAAAGTCAGCAGGGACAGCAGCGTCCAGTCCAGCTGTCAACTTCTTCCAAAATTAATTATTTAACTGCTCAAATTTTCAAGGTAATAATATCTTAGAGGCGTAGAACAATGGTTATTTTTCAGAAAGGATTTCTTCCTGTTTTCCAGAAAAGTAATCTCTCCTATTTTAAACCCGCTGGGGATACTTCAGCCAAATGTGTTCTCAGTGGCAGGGAGTGGTTAACATTTTTGGCCCATGCTGTACCAAGTGCCAGGCCTAATGCAAGACCTGCTGGGTCTTCCTTTATGTGACTGTGTACATTTTTCTTTATAGTTTTGGAAGTTTTTCATGCTAGCAAGCACAGAGCAATGTGGCTTCAGGCTTAAATCTCCCCTCTGAGGGCATCTAAATGTTTCCCACCTTCTGCCTTCCTTCTTTTTTTTTTTTTTAATCTGAAATTAGCAGTTACTTGTGCAGGAATAAAAATAGATACCAATACAGGATAAGACCCCTTAGGAAAACAAGGGGATTAGGAGTATAATTTTAAAGGTCTCCCTGAGCTCAAAATTTTTAAGATTTCTTGGTCTCCTTTTTCATCATGAGTCATTAAGGTTCTGACTATCTAATGCAGACTTTGTACTGGTAAATTTTAAATAGGCTGGCAGCAGTTCTCAGCTCTGTAAAGGTTTGCAAGTGAGTTGCCTTTTTGTTTACATACTCACCCTATTTTTAAAACATTGTTCCTAAATGTGCTGTTGTGTCACTGCTTGCTATATTTGCTGCAGTAGAGCCTAAGTGACTTATTTTAGCAAAAGAAGGAGGAATTGTTACTTTTCTTCACTAACTTCATTCCAAGTAGTGCAAAGTGGTGTGTCATGTATTTTGATTTTCAGCAGAAATTAGGGAAGGGAGAGGAGGAATATATGGAAAAGTAGTAATTTTCTATTCGATAACATTGTCAAAGCATATTTTTTTGCAGCTCAGTTGAATTATTTCTTCTTATTTAAAATATATCTTGTGCTATTTGTGGCTGTAAGTATATAAAATGTATAAATGCATGGACAGGCTGTATAAATGTATATTTAAACACGATGAACGCAGATTTCTGTTATCTAGTAGTACATAACTGACGGTGTCTCAGTAATGCCTGAGGAAGAATGATGGGAAAGACAAGTATGTGGCTGGAATTTTGTGGCATAAGACAAAATGGATGTTGATACCGTGATACCGGGTTTACTTGGTAGATACTTGACAAAATTGACTTTGATGCTCCGATACAATGTTCACAAGCTACATTCTTGATCTTGTGGTACTTAAGTATTTCCTTTAGCCTAGCACTATTTTTTATTATCCCATCATTTATATGTTTGATTTTAAATGTCTAATGTAGCTCCTTATGAAGTCAGACACTCTACTCACCAGCAAGATAGACCATCATCAGGGAATTATGGAGCCAAATCTGCACCCACCTGTTCCACTCCAAACCGGGTAATGAACTGCATATTTTTCTTTAGTAGTACTGCTAACAAAACAATAGAGAAATTTTTTTAAAAGGCATAAAAATTTGAAAGTGAAAAGTGTTCTTCATGGTGTTTTTAGACTAGAGACTGAAGTGTGCTTTTTTAGTATATGAGGAAAAAAAAGCTGATGGGATGGAGAAATTAAAATAAATAATTAAATAATTAAATTGCTAAAGGTAAGTCGAAGTAAACCACTTTCATTTAAAGTACATGAGATTTCACAGAGATTTCTTCTTGATTTAGATCCCCATCTGTAACTCATGCATAGTATTTATGGCTAACATTCTGCATATTTTGTTTTTTTACCCAAGTTGGTTAAATTGCACCTTAAACAAAATAAATTAATTTCTGGAAATTTGTTTGTTTTTATGAAAATGGGTTGTATACTTTCCTGCTGGTTGCAAAAGCAGATCTTTCCTGTGTTCCAGTATGCCTGCTGTGCATTTATTATGCACACAAGTAGTTTGCTGTAAGGAAGGGCAAAGCTCTCTTAAGTGAGAGATTTTCCTGCATAAGTAAGACTCAGAAATTCTACATTTTCCTGAGTGCTTAGTACCTCACACCCACAACAAAATGTCACCTGAGCCTCCGAAAGAGATCTACAGGTAGTGTCATATAATTTGTGCTAACTTGAAATGAAATTGGGTGCATTTGTGTAGCACTTTGAAATGAAAATTAATTTACAGCTTTATGATGTTGCCTGTTTCAGGGATCTTTTGATGTATTTCAGAACTGGTGTTTTGCATTTGATTCTTGGCAAATAGACAGGTATGTCAGAGAAAGGGTTTCACAGCTGATTGTTGTTCATTCTCACCCTCCTTTTTAAAGACTGTTATCATCCAGGCTTAAATATTGAATACTAATTTATTCCATTTTAACAAACACCACCTGTACGGGCAGCCCTCTTGTAGATACCTCCATCCAACCTGCAAAAGGTACAGGCTCCCCTTAAACAAGTTAATCAGAGAGCAAAGACAGAGTAAAGATAAAACTGGATTAAATACCCTTCTGCTCCAGAATATTCCTTTACCCAAAGGAGGATTTTTCCTTAAACCTTGGGAAGTGATAGAAGTTTGACGGGGTCTCTAGGGGCTTCTGTGTCTCCCTGACTTGGCGTAATGAATGCTGAGTTACTGGGGTGAGCAGAGGGTCCAGAAGTGGAATATCTCCCTAGTTACAGCACCATTCCTAGATTAAATGTGTAGTTTCACAGCAAAGATAAATTTTCACGCACAAAGATGCATAAATGCAACTTTAGGTCCTTTACTGATTCCGTCCACTTGAGGTGTACAGTGTACAGTTCAAGGTTGTAATGCATGGCAGCCAAAGAGGACCTCCAAAATGAATCTAGAGGTAATAAAATATGACTTGGACTTGTAGTGGTCAGCAGTACTAGGATTTCCTTTTCCTTTGAGCTCTGATCATGTAAAACTTCCTTTAATTCCCTGGATAAAGATACCTAATAATAACCTCAGTTTTTTAACAGGTAAGTAGTGGGATGGTCATCAGTGTGGCCATTTCCGCTTCTTGTCTTCTGAAAATTTGTCTCTGGTAAATAGAACAGTGCAAATCTGGTTTCTTGAGGTTTCCAAAGCCCTTTAGGTGCCCTCCCTGTGGCTGATGCCAGTGTCTCTCCCTTCAGTCTCTTTCAGTGGAGCGGGAGCAGCAGGACAGCAGCACCCAGTACTCAGATGACCCTTGGAGGATAACAGAGGAGCAGCGAGATTACTATATTAACCAGTTCAGGTCCCTGCAGCCTGACCTCAACGCCTTTATTTCAGGTAATTTTTACCAAATACTGTGCACATCGAGTAGGGGGACCAGGCTGGGAGGTGAGAATGTTAAGTAAATAAATGCTTTTTTTCTCTGGTAGTGCATTTGTAAGAGTTGATTGTATCTTCTTTTTAAAGGCAGACTATTCAAACCAATATTGTGACCCTTACATTTCCTCCTAAATATCCTGATTTTAGAGAAATAATTACATCTAAGGGAGAAGTTTGGCAATCTGGTAAAAATTAAAATGAGCTCTCTGTATTTGATGTGCTGTATTTGTGGATCACACCTGCAGTGTATATTGAGTTGAAAAACCTCTGAGGGTTGTGCTGGCCTATCCAGCAGAACTGTGGCAGTGTCCATGTGGCGACAGTGAAGCATGCAAAACTGCCCTGTGCAGTCAAGCCTGAGAGTTTGTGGTTCTGGGGGACTGAGATTTTGACCTTTAGGTAATTAGAAAACAATCCTGGAGAGCACACACATGGTCGAAGTATTGTTAAGAGCATACTGAGATGGCTCTGATCATACTCAGATTTCCATCCTGAATAGAAGGTCCAGACTGCTTGTGAGGGGAGACTTTGCCGTGTACAGACAGTTGGTCTGGCAAGGAATATGTCACAGGTTTTAAACTGAGGCAGTTGTAATGAGCCCTGCTGTATCACTGAGGCTTGGATCCAGCCAAAAGTTTAAAGAAATGACCTGCTGCTAACTGAAATTAGTGCTTCAGCAGTTCTTCACCTCCATTAAGTCTCCTTCATGCAGTTTGCTTCAAAGAACAAATGGTTGTTCAGTGTTGGTTCTTCCCCCAGTTGTTGCCCAAGGGGAAGAGGATTATCACCCCAGAAGTCTGTGCTTTGCTTCCTTATGATTTGTAAGCCTGTATGCAGGAAGGGTTTCCAGGGTACCCCTAACAGCCTGTGCATATGAGATGGTGAAGAAGTTGTTAGCTAGAAGTATGAGAAAGGCTGCTGTGGCAGGGTGAGTGAGGATGCCTGCAGCAGGACAGGAGCTGTGTGCTGTCTGAATCTTCTGCAGTTTCTTTTTTCCTTTTTTTTCCCCTCATAAAATTTTCGCTGCAGGGAAAAGTCATGGTTGAAGCAGCATCTTGGGAGAGCAGTGCAGATGTCAAAGCACTGTACTGCTCTGTACACATGACTTCTGGGTGAAGCAGGGCTGTTTGTGTCTGTTATTTCATCATTGGTGACATACTTATTATGCAGGTTAGAGTTACTAGTACTAAAGAGGGTTTCCCTTTATTTTTTTTTCCCGTATGGAGGGAGTGGGGAATTGAGGTCAACAGCTCTGTCTGGCTTTCTCTATCATTTACTCAGGAGACAAATGGTCCAACATCTCTAGTAGCATCCGATTAATCTGAGCGTCTCTCAGACGTAAATTAACTGTCTGCTTCTGGCACAGCAGACCTGGTAAAAGGAATTTGGAGAATTAATTTCCAATGGTTGATGAGGCATGCTTTCCCAACAGGTTCTGTTGCAAAGAATTTCTTCACAAAATCAAAGCTGCCCATCCCAGAACTTTCTCACATCTGGTGAGTACCTTAATAGTGTTGGGGATGCGTATTATGGTTTTTTTTTTTAAAGATGCTTAATTCAACAGTTCTTGTTAAATTTTAAAAGTGTCTTCAATTATAATTATTGCTCTTATCTCCAGAATCACTTTGAGGCCCAAGCAGCAGGGTGCTCATTGATCTTCCTGACACACTTGTTTCCTGGATAGATGTTTGCCTACTCAGCAGGACTGGGAAGGTTTGAACGGTGACATAGCTGAGAGCTGTTTTTAAGTGTATTGTAAGCAGCACCATTAGCTCAAAGAACTGGTATTTTTCATGAAATTACACAGAGGAGAAGCACCTCTGGAATGTTATAGATGTGTTGTTGGTTTTATGTTTCTGTCAGAGGAGGCCTAATTGAACAACTACATGATTCATTAGTGCTTTTCTAATGAATCAGTGCATTTACTTTTAATAAGCTTATTGAGAAACAATTGCAGATGGAACTGTACATGATAAAATTTGACAAGATTCTATTATATTTTCATAAACAGCATAGTGCTTTGTTATTTGTTGTCATACTTGCATCTCTGATAGGAGGAACAAACAGTTTTAAGCATGGATCAGAAATGCTGATAGTGATTTTATTTTTATATATGCTTTTATGAAGAGAGATGAGAAGAAAAGCTTGCAAGAGCCTAAACATCTGTCAGGGTCAAAGGATATGTCTGGAATCTTTTCAAAGCGGATTGTCAGTTGTGAAAATAAAAAAAAAAAAAACCTGAAGAAACGTAGTGCTAGGGGAAGTGAATATTGGAATTTAAATTTAAGATTACTTAAAAAGAATGGATTAACCTAATATGTTAGCAAAACAGATTTTATTTCTATTGCTGACGCAACTTGTTCTTTGTGCAGAATTTCAAGGAAAGTATTTCTTTCTAGTAAATAATTGTAATTTTGTGGCAGTGTGATTTATCAGGTTGTGTTACTGTGTTAAACACATGGGATGTTTCAGTCCTTGTCATTATAACCTTAACAGCTTGCAAAGTGCTTGTTACTTTCAGAGTAAGAAATTACATGGTTATTTTAGACCACATGCAGAAGATTAAAATATTGCTCAATTTTTGCAAAGAGTTAATTTACAAAATTGAATTCTTAAATTTCTGAAGTTCAGCTTTAGTGTTTGTGAAGCATGCTAGAATTAGACTTGCCTAGTAAGAAGTTAACAGTATTTAAACTTGTCAAGAGCATTAATTTTGCTCTTTTTTCAAGGTTAGTCAATGGTGCTAAGAAACCATTGCTAAAGTCCATATTTAACTTCTTCTGCTTGAACTGTTCTAAGATCCTGCATGGATTAGCAAAAGTGCTTCCAAATATTGGAAGGTTAATTTCACCCTTGGAACAATGTGCACTTGCAGCTCAGAAAACCAACTGCATCCTGGGCTGCCTCAAAAGAGGTGTGACCAGCAGGGCAAGGGAAGGGATTCTGCACCTCTGCTCTGCTCTGGTGAGGCCTCACGTGGAGTGCTGTGTCCAGCTTTGGTGTCCTCAGCATAAGAAGGATGTGTACCTGCTGGAACAAGTCCAGAGGAAGTCCACTAAGTTGATCACAGGGCTGGAGCACCTCTCCTATGAAAACAGGTTGAGAGACTTGTGGCTGTTCAGCCTGAAGAAGAGAAGGGTCTGGGAGATCTAGCAGCTTTCCAGTACCTGGCGGCATCCACAAGAGAGCTGGAGAGGGGCTTTTCACAAGGGCATGTAGTGATAGGACACATGGGATTGGCTGTGAGCTAAAGGAGGGCAGGTTTAGATTAGATATTAGGAAGGAATTCTTTACTATTAGGGTCATAAGGCCTTAGAACAGATTGCCTAGAGAGGTTGTGGACTCCCTGTCCCCGGAGGTGTTCATGGCCAGGCTGGATGGGGCTTTGAGTAACCTGATCTAGTGTAAAGTTCCCTACCCATGGCAGGGAAGTTGGAACTAGATGATCTTTGAGGTCCCTTCTAACCCCAGCCACTCTATGATTCTTTAAGGATAGGTTATGTATTTCACATTCTAATATACACATACTGTCATATTCAATGGCATGAGGTATTAAAGGAATGTACTTTACTGAAAAAGAGAAAAGGGGCAAGTCAGTATTAGAAAATCAGCTTGCTTCATCTTTCCCAAGACAAATGTGCAAGTCAGGATCAAGTGTACGTGACAGAGATGCTTGTCTTGTGTTTAAATATCCCTTCGCTGAGTTGCATTTTTGTCTCTCCCGTGATGGCACACTTATGTTTCTCTGAGGTAACACCTTGGAAAATGTGTGCCTGTTTTATCCACAGGGAGCTGAGTGATGTGGATTGTGATGGGGCGCTGACACTCCCAGAGTTTTGTGCTGCTTTCCACCTTGTGGTTGCGAGGAAGAATGGTTACCAGCTGCCTGAGACACTGCCAGAGACACTGCTGCCCGAGTACCTTCAAGCAGGTAAAGTTCCTGCGGCAAGTTATGTCTCTCTAGCCACCTCAGAAATCCAACGTGTGTTAGGTTCACTTTCCATCCTGAAATGGGCTTCTGTGCCGTGTAATGATTCTCCAGCTGCATTTAAGACATGTTTTTAATTGTGCTTATGAGGTGATTGCTGAAGAAGTAATATATCAAAGCACAAAGATAGGGATGCAAAGTGTAGCAGTTACCTGCCTCTTAATGTCTGCCCCTTTGCTCCATTGTGCGTCAGGTGTCAGGACAGCTAAAAAGGCAGATAACTACCTGTAAAACAAAGGGAATCCAGCAATGGCTTTAGACTGAAAGAGGACAGGTTTACATTAGATTTTAGGAAGAAATTGTTTACTGTGAGGGCAGTGAGTCACTGGAACAGGTTGCCCAGAGCAGTTCTGGATGCTCCACCAGTGAAAGTGTTCAAGGCTAGGTTGGATAAGGCCTGGAGAAACCTGGTCTAGTGAAAGGTGTCCCTCCCCATGGCAAGGGAGGTTGGAACTAGATGATTTTTAAAATCTCTTCCAATCCAAACCATTCTATGAATCTATGATATAGCTTTTAATTCTTTTGATGATTTTTCCCTTAAGTATCTGCCTCTTGAAGATTTGTTTAAAATTCTACTGGACTGCATTAGAACTTAATATGCTAGTGTATTTTGTTAGATAGAGATACTGGTTATATCAAAGGTTGACTTTTTTTGTAGTTTGTTTTATGTAATCCACAGATTCTTCTATGGGTAGTTTACATTAATGACAGGAAGATTACAACCATCTGTGTAGCACAAGGATGAATTAATCCAAAATATAACATACTTCAGTAACAATGTGCTGTGAAAGACCTGCCCTTTCATTTGTTCTCTTCAGCTACGTCTCTTTTAATTATAAATGTATGTTGAAATATATACTGTTACATCTAAAAAATGTGTTTGACTCTCGAGGGCAAGGAGGATTAATCACAGATGATAATTACAGTGCTAAGGGATAATATTTAAGACCTAATAAAATCTCCATTAAATTTGATGACACCGAATATATTAAAAGGCAGGAAAAGAACAAATCAAGCTGCAGTTAGGAAAATTAAATGTTGACCCTGTATCAGATTTGTGAAATAATTTCTGATGGAGTCATGTTCCCTGTAATCCACTATATTCCTATCCAGAGCAATAAGCTCCTGGAAAACCTGAACTTCCAAATCTTCATCACTTTTAGTCTCTCTAATTACATTCCCATGTCCTAATTACAACTACCTTTTTCCCCTCCAGGACCACCACTTTGTTCACTACTTTCATGCCTGGTCACAGGATAAATTGGCTTATAAACTCATCCATGCAGGTTCTTCTTGGTGTGTCTTCACACTGAGCCTTTTTGGGTAAAACTGCAATGGAAATAACTGTCTCTAGTAGCAGGCAATCCTTATGTCAATGGGAGAAACAGCATGGTAAGCTGCAGTTGTTCCCTGGGAGTCGTCTTTTTCCCTATTTGTCCTTTTCAGCACTTAGTTCTACTATTTTCTTAGACAATTATTGTTTCATGCTGTTGCATGAAACCAAGCATTTCAAGCAAATCTACACGGAAGAGTGAAAGGACTAACTGTTTTTTGTGTGTCCTTTAAATACCCCAGCTAATGAGCTAATTCTGGTTAATTTGAGGGTCTGAAAATATCTCGTGCTCATTCTGCTATCTGGTCAGGATTCATAAACCCATCTTTTGAAAGACTTGCATTAATAAAAAGCAGAACATCTCAACACACTGTAAGCCTGTGAATCACGGAAAAGCACAGAGCCCTGGTTTTATTACATCTGAAACAAAAGCATTGATAAGTATGCAAGTGCCTCGTACACTTACCTAAAATGTCAAAAGTAATTTTCAAGAGAAATCTTGTATTTTCATGTTTTCATAATTTGATTTCTGTGAAATTTATAGTTTTTTTTCAATTTTTTTTTGGCTTCTTAGGACCCCGATGAAGATTACTGGAAACTGTTTTTCATTAGGTTGTTGTATTAGTTTCAGAATGAGGCATAATTTGGTTCAATTGAAATATTTGCATTGATAAGAGTGTTGTTAAAGCTTCAAATAAAATGACTTGGAGCAAAAAAGCATTTAAGAATGCATTAATCTTGCTAGTTTTATGACTTGTACCATAAACTATGAGCACAACTGGTCCAAATGCTATCCTGGCACAGGTCCATTGACAATTTGACCCACCACCTTCTTTTTGGAAACTTTTTATTAAAACTGATTTTCAGAATCAGAACCCACTGTACTGTAAATTAAGACAGATTTCCAAGAGCATAATTTATTGAGATAAAATAGATGCTAGCCAAAAACTAGAAATGTGGTTATTCTGCCTTTTGATATATTGATCTCTAAAAAAACGATGTTTTCCAGCTCATAAGACAGATTTATCTCAGAGGAACTAATCCCAGAGTGATACCAGCAGAAGATAGAAATTAGCTTGTTGGGAATATTGCTTTGAGAAGTTATATGTGATTTTTTTCCTTTTTTTTCCTATGCTCTCAATGTTGTTTAGTTGAAGATGGTATATGCTACAGCATTCACTGTATTTAGTGCTTTGCTTTTTCTGGCCTTCAATTTTAGTGTATAGTTTAGATTCTACTATACTTTTCAGTATCCAAAAAGTCAAAACTGCAGCTCAAGGTAACGTAAATACCTTTAACATTGCTAAGAGAACAAGGTATAAACTATAAGATCAACTAATTTGATACTGGACTGTGAGAAAGAAAAATTTCTTCCAAATTTCACCATTATTTCTACAACAGAAATGATATGTGTTGTCCCTTTCATGACACTGACTTACTTAAGATGCAAGATAGATTTTCTTCATGGTGGTTGTCATCAGTGTCTTATGGATCATGTCTGAGATGTAGAAATGAAGGGCAAAATTATGCTAGAAGAGGTTTCTAAGAAGTGTATATTAACCAAAGACTTAGTGTGTCTCTGTGTTTGGGTTGGTTTTTTGGTGTTTCTTTGGGGGTGGGTGGGCTGGGGGGTTTTTTGTTGTTTTTTTGGGTGGGGGGTGTGATTTTTTTTCTTTTGGTTTGGTTTTTTGTTTCAGGTTTTTTTGTGGGTTTTTGGGTTTTTTTTGCTTGGTTTGTTTGTTTTTTGTGGTTTTGTTTTGGTTTTTTAAACTTTTTTTTTTCTTTCCCCTGCAGCTTGTTTGAAGCCCATGCATGACTGTGCACTGTTTGATTCTTACTCTGAGCCGTTGCCAAGCAGTCAGCAGACTCGGGACTTCAGTCGGACAGAGGTGAGAAGGTGTACGCTGGGTCCTTACCTTGCAGAGGGGAGGAGGCTGGACCAGCTTCACAGAGACTGTGCTATGTGAGCAGCAGGACTGTGAGTCTCTGAGAGAACTTTAGGAGTCTCTAAGCTTCCCATTAAGCCATCTCAAACCCCCATCTCAGCCATTTCTTCTGTGTCTGGGAAGGGCTGACAGGCTTTTCAAGAGATATTCCCGCATAACAAGAGTTTACAGTAGTCATTGAGGGACTTGTGAGATGCTGGAGTCTGCAGAGAAATAGACTTTACCTGTTGGTGTCCTGCAGGACTGCTGCAGGAGGGGCAGTGGGGCACATGGACAGTGTTCAGGTGAAGTATCTCCTAAGTCTGAACTGGTTGAAAGTATGAGGCTTCAGCACAGATCTGGAATGATAAAATCACATACTTTGGAAAAGACTTCCAAGATCGTTAATTCCAACTGTTAGGCCAGCACTGCCTTCTTTCAGATAGTTGTAGAA
Organism: Platysteira castanea; assembly: GCA_013397175.1. Lineage (NCBI taxonomy): Eukaryota > Metazoa > Chordata > Aves > Passeriformes > Platysteira > Platysteira castanea. The sequence goes on along the minus strand of VYXC01007461.1, from coordinate 384,564 downwards.
AGCAGTAAGGTCACCCCTGAGCTTCCTTTCCTCCAGGATAAACAACCCCAGCTCCCTCAGCCACTCCTTTTGTGCTCTGGACCCTCCACCAGCTCCACTGCCTTTCTCTGAGCACACGCCAATCCCCTTTCTTGTCCTGAGGGGCCCAGAACTGAACACAGTAGGTTTGGCTGGATGTAACAGGGACTTTGGGGTAGAACTTCAGAAGTCCCTTCCAAACCCAACTGTTGTATGATTCCGTGAAGAGTGCTGCAAGAAAAACTGAATTGAGAAGAATTTAACTCTGAGGTTAAAATCCAAAACATTTAAAGACCCTATAGAACTGAACTAATCATGGCCATTGAGTCGTTCCTGAATATGCAACTCTCAGTATATGTGCTGTGGGATTTAAAAGTTTAGTGTTAATCGTATGGCAGACTGACTGCAGGAACTGGCCCTTCTGACACTGCTTCCAAGTTTAATAGTAATGGTATATCATGGCAGCTTAGCAAGGCTGTTCTCCAGTTATTTCCTCCCAATGCCTTGCTCTGGGGAGTCCCTGGGTCAGAACCTAGCTGCTCCCTCATCAAATCCATCTTGGTAGAGGTACCACCAAACAGAATCTCCTAAGCTTCTGTGGAGTACAGTGTTCACTTTGGGCAATGCTGCAGCCAGCGCGTTGAGCACTCTGTGTATCTTCTGGAGCTGGTCAGGTATGTGTGCTATCCCTGGGAGGTGTTGCTCATCCCGCAGCAGTTTGGCCAAAGCACAGCAGTCACACTGGGCTTTGGAAGCAGCACTGCGGATCTGGTAGTGCACAGATCTGGTGTGTTGGCAGTGTGGGCAGGTTCTTTACCAGAACAGCCTAATCCCTTGCTTATGACCTTATTTTGGGTGGCTTGCAACCTAAAGTATACAGTAAGATATAGATATAATATAGAATTAAATTATATTTGAAATGTAAACAAATATATAATTACGTATCTTTCATACACATAATTTAAAAGCTTCAGTTTACATTGTCCAAGATAAATGGACTTTAAAATCTCCTCAAAAGTGACTTGAGAATCATTTTGACTTGATTTTTTTTTTGTTCAACTTATATTTTTACATTCAGAATTAATACACTAAATGAGTATCATTTGGAAGGTCAGTAATTCATCTTCCATTCATCTCCCTCAGTGGGAAGTGCAGCAATTCACTGTTGAAATTTCATTTGTATCTTGGCTAGTTGCAGAATTATACTTCAGATACTTTATCACTAAAAATTGTATTATAATAAAAATATTATATTATCAATGCAATCTGTTTTGCATTACCTCAATGTCTTTCTTAATTTCCACCTATCATCCATTCAGGCTATTTAATTTCATTTGAAATGACTGTTTTTATGACTGCTGAACTACAGTACTGCAATAAAATGGAAACAATTCCTGAATGCATTCATAAAGAAAATAATGGCAGGAGACAACGTCACCTGCATGCTAGGCTTTGTTAAACTTGCAAAATGCACCAAGGCTGCTGGTATTATGCTCAAGAATGACATGGGTGACTGATCTTTGTTTACCAAGGAGGTTTTGTCTTCACAGGATTTTTTTTCCTCAACTTTTTTACTCCCACTCTCCTTTGGTTCTTTTCTACAAGCTTTCTCACTGCCAAAATCTTAAAGTTAAAACATGCATAAAATGACTGGCTGGGGTTCCTCTGAGCCCCCTCAGAAATGTCATGCTCACGGTTCATTGAAATTTCAGAAAGTCATTCCAGTGACTAAAGCAAGCACTGAGTTAGGTCTGTGGTCTCAGTTCTTCACTTGAGAGTCCTGATGTGAAATATTTTGTTCATATATTTTCAGAGTCTTCAAGCCATATTTTTGCTGTGTTGCTTTCTCAGAAGTATTAGGGTATCCTATTCCTCAGAAACTTTATAAAACAGATCTCACAGACCTTTACTGTGGAGTTTTCCTTTTTGAACTACTGACCTGAGTTTTTTGTGTCTTTTAAGAACATCTATGAAATCTAAGTTTCTCAACTCATTTGCTTAGACCCAATTTATTTCAGAACATTTTTAGGTCAGACCTCTTCCATGCTCCCTGGGAAAAAACCACATCACTTAATATTTAGAGAAGTTTAGGGTTTCTGGCATTTGTTTTAATGTTTTATTTGGTTGCAGAGTGTATCCTTGTTCTTACAGATAATGGAGGTAGAATTTGTTCCAGGTTCCATCTTGTGGGCTAAACAGCAGAAGCTCCGAGAACAATAAATTCCTCTAAGTTGCTGCTGAAATAACAGAAAATTAAGGAGTAAGAGTGGGGAGAAATTCCATGTTTTCCTATCAAAGGCCTGAATGGGCCTCCAGCAGACTTGATAATGAAATTTGATTTTCCCATCTCGATGACTGCATGTTGAAAGAAAGGAGTAGTTCAAGGATCAGTCACATCAGCCAGGAGCCTTTAAACCATAACCATCAGGCTCATCAGTACAGCTGGAGTTTTGGTTAGAGGGACTTCTCATGGACACTGGGGAAGGTTTCATCCATCCTAACACAGGTGATACATGTGGCTCTGTTGGGGAAGTCTCTCCTTACACATAGTCCTTATCTGCTTCAGTGTTTCACTGTTGAAGTACTGCTCTAACTGGATTCAGGTGTGGAACTGCTGTACCTTGAAAAGCAGAGCTATATTGTCTTTCTGTAGGTCCTTTATGCTTCTTTACCTAACAAAGAAATTGTGGTGCAAGAACAAATGTTGCCATTATTTGTGTTGATCTGTATTCTTAAATATTTGACTGTGGAAAGGTACAAGATATGAGCTATAACAATCATTGTAATTAACAAATCTTCTTTCTTTAAGAAGTCATCAGCTGAAGAGGTACCTGATAACTCTGCCCTGTTACAAGATGCAAAGAAAGATGACAAAAAAGGTATTCAAATAAATAACTTTTTTTTTCCATTAGGGATTAAATTATGTATGTTTTTAGTAAGCCCCTATGTTGCTGACAGAAGCAGTGGTATGTTTAATTTCTAAGATGGCTAAGTGTTGCTGTAGATTTAAAGAGACAACTCACAGCAGCTGAGTTGAAGACAAATATATGGAGGGGTATGCTTCAAAATTAGTTCTATCATATGTGAATGATATGAAATGTACCTTCTAAAATATGTCTAGCCAAAGGTAATTAATGTTACACTTCTTACTTAAACAAAATTTCAATTGTTATCAGGAATTTTTTAAGAGTAAAGATTACACTGTGACAAATTTTGAATTTCCATTTTTGCAAGAACCATCAATACTTCAAAATTAGTTTTTATTGCTATTTGAAAAAATTATCCCTGTACTTTCTTGTAAAGCAGAAGTTTTAATCAAATTGGACTGAAAAGGCTTGATTCATTCATTTCACTTGAAGTCCATCAGCAGCAAGCCATGTGAAATTGAAGTGATCTTTCCCTTTTTACACACAGTAGCTTCTATGGCTTCCAGAACTGGCACTGGATCCTCACACAGCCATTCATTCCGTTTTATATTTCCTTTTCTCGATTCTTACTTGCTCTCCCTCTGTTGTAGAAACAAAAGAATTGTGGGTATTTTGTTGCCTGATTCTCAGAGCTGCAGATTATGCATTAATTTAAAAAAAAATATTTTAGCCTCCCAGATGTCCACACGTTAAGGTTGCATTAGAGCTGTGAGACCAGGTAGTCCACATTGCTGATTCACCTTCAACACTCAGCTGTGACAGAGTTTGACAGATTCCCAGTGTCCCTATTTCAAAGAAAGTTTGTCAAGAGTTGATGTGTGTATGTAAAACATTCTCACACATCAGCATATTCCAAGAAATCAGTGCTTTGTTGACAAGATCTATTTTGTTTTTAAAATGTATAATGGACTAGAGAAGGACTTGAACCTTGATGGTTATTGCTTTGAAATGTGTAGGGAAGATTACTTTTTACTAAGGGAGTATTTTTTTCCCTGTTTAGGTGACGAAGTTGTGCTTTGATTTCTGTAGCTGACATGTTAAGTCACATGGGAACCTGTTTCGAGACATGCAGTCCTCCTTCAGGGCTGAAGATCTGCTGTATTTATGACACAGATTGCTACCTTTTCAGCCAAAGAACAAATACTTTTGTTCTACCTTTTATTACTATTCTGACAGACATGAGAGCAGATCACTCTCCTGACTAAGGGGATCTTGCCAGAAGAAAAGAACCTGCAGTTCAGGACAGTAGAAGCAAATTTTCCTGCATTTTCAGAAGTATACAAGTAAATTAACTTCACTTAGGTTATAATGTAGTTAAATTTGGAAGACAATGTAAACTGAACTGGGTTACAAGACCCAGAACTTTTCCCACATTTTTTTTGATAAAGGCAGATCACAGAATCATAGAGCAGGTAAGGTTGGAAGGAACATCTGATTCAACCTCCCTGCTAAAGCAGGGTCATCCCAGAGTGGGAGAGATTTCATTCCAAGTGGTCAACCCCACAAATTCTCAAAATTTGAGATTATTTGGCAACTTGAGCATAGATCTTTCTGTTCCGGGCTTCCGTGCTCTTAGAAATTGTTACTTGTTTGAGTGCTTTGGTTTTCTGAGGGTACTGGCTACTTTTCAAGTATGCTTGGTGTTATGTCTAATACCACTTTAGGTGTTCCTTTCTCAGAGGTGATACTTGTAGATATTACCCACACATACTTAAAGTAATTATCTTTTCTTTTTTTTTCTTAAGCTCCTAAAGTAAGCACTGCTCTCAAAACTATACCAAAGGAATTTCAGCACTTGACTATGAAAGCAGGTAAGAAGAAAAAAAAGTCCATGTGTTACTTGCATGAGAATTTTAATCAAGTAATTCTGTATCACAGTAAGCCTAAATTAATGTGCCTTGATTAATTTTTGAAAGAACTTTTTGCTCTTGTACTATTTTCCTACTGAAATTAGCTTTTACCTCATAATGACTACTATTTTTAAGATAAATATTAAGTACTACTTCAGGTTGTCAAAAGGTTTTCTTGCTTTCTTTCCCTCATTGTTAGTGTATGGGTTTTTCCTGTGTGGGAAATATTTTAACACAGCTGTTTTAAAGGGTCTGAAGTTTTTCTGGGCTACAAACAAGATGCAAGAGCATGAATATTGTACCTCTTGGTAAAACCTCATCAAAAGTATAGAACAACTATATAATGTTTTGTTAACTATTCTGAAATGGCCTGTTTCTTTGTGAAAGCTCAGCTTTCCTATTTTGTGTCAAGGAGTTACAGGACAGAGAGCCTTTTGGAAACACAGACCTTGAGGCACTTGAGACACTGACGCAAGCTTTTGACTCAGGGCTTGTTTCTTTGTTGAAACCACTCCTGATCTTTCTCTCTCCAGCTCCAACATACACTCCTTGTTCCTATCATTCTGGAAATGTTATTTTTGGAACAGCGTATGTCAAAATTACTTAGTTGTTCCAGAAACTTCCCCTGCATTCAGTTCAGTCCATCAGACCTCCCTTGCCTTGCTTTGTTAATCTCTTTCCTACAGTGGTAAGAATGTTTGTAAGCCCTCCCTGGTCCCAGTCAAGCTAAACTCTTGCTTTCTTTTCCTTTTGCATGAATGTTTTTACTCATGAAGATATCCTTGATTAAGAAAATGGACCCCACATGTCTGTCACAGCAGTTTTGTCTTATAGCTCGATTTATTCATGGCTGCTCAACAGCTGCATGCCTCATTTCCCAACTCTTTTCTTCCTGGCTTCTTCCCAAACACTTGGCAGCTGCCAGATTTGCTATCTTCAGCTCCTGTTCTCAAAAGATTGCTGCTTCTCCTTCACGCACACACACACACACACACACACACACACACACACACACACACACACACATGCTCTTGCACATCCCTCTCAGTGAAAGGGGAGGGTGGTTGCATGACTTTCAGTTCTGTTCTCCTTCCCCCTGGTTTTGCCCAGGAGCACAGGGGAGTTTTACTTTCAGTTCAGCAATTCCATCTTTAGTACATTTAGGAAAAAAAAACTTATGGTTACCTGCACATCTCCCTTGCCACCAACCTCTTTTCCCCCATGTCTTTCATTCCCTAGTCAGGGAGGTCTTTCCAATGCTGCTGTGCTCCTCCAGCAGAGTTGCTGTGCTTGTGTACCAAGGGGGACAGTGGCAGAATTTCACTCATCATCATGGCTCCTGCTCCTGCCGGGATTCCACTCTCGCTGTGCTGCACACTGAGGATTTGAGCCAGCACATTCTCAAGTTGCCTGCTACAGCTGATGTGAAAAGTAGAAATGTTTATCTGTCCAGTGGAGTAGATGCAGCACAGTAATTGAGTGGTTATCAGAATCAGTCACCATTCTGAAAGGTCATTGTAATCATTAACCTCCAGCATGAAAACTCATTTGGGATAAAGTGGGATAAATTTTACGTGCTTCTTTGGTTATTCATTTGGGCTGTTTATGTAAACTCAGGAAAGATGATAGTGTGTGAAAGTTTTCTTTGCCATCAGAAGGTCTAGAAGTTTGAAATCACTGAGAACTTCATACGCTCAGCATCTCTGAATATCTGGCCAGTTTATTTAGAGTCCTAAGTGCAAGATCATTGTTGACCTTAGCCTTTTAAAGGATTGAGGGCCAATTTTCCAAGTTTTTAAATGGTACATTTCCCCCTAGATGACCAATAAGAGATGAGTCATTGAGGTTGATTTTGACCAGTGGGGAATGCTTTGGTTTTTTTCTTTAGCCTTTCACCTTTTACAGCACAATTTTCCACCTGATCTTAAGCCTGTAAAGCAAGGAAGCAGCTGTTGAGTGTAAGATGTTAAGCTGCAGTCAAAAGTTACCAAATCAGCATCCTTTGGAATGTTAAAATGAAGTTGTCCTGAAAGAGAGCTGTAGGAGGAGCTCAACATCCAAACCAGGAACCTTCACACTCTCTTTAATTACTGCAGACCAAGCTGCTCAGTCCATCAGGCTCTACTACTCCATTAATTGTACAAACTTTTGCATAATCAATGTAAATTATTTACTCAACAGCTTCAACTTACTCATTTCATGAAAGTTAAACTTATGTAACCATAGCAGTAAAAATATGGAAAACTCATGAACTGGATAAATAGTTTTGTATCGTCTTGAATGATTTTGTCATGTATGTGTATAAAGCTGCACCTCAGACATGAAGTGTGCAGACAGAATAGCTGCATGTTTCTTGGAAGTCCTGCAATAATTACTCATATGTCCTAATAATGAACCACCTGCTTTATAGTATTTTTGGTATTATACTACTTCTTTTGAAAGGAGAGCTAAGTCTAGGTATTCTGTAGTTGTAGCCTTGAATTTCCTAGATTTTCAAAAGCTTAAAGGAAAATTCTTGGCAGTGGCATTCTGTTGCTGTCATTTTTTATTAGTAGTCATTTCAGAATTCTCTCTTCCTTATGTGCTTTCCTGTTTATCTCAACAGGATGTCCTTGGAAAGTTTGAATGTCAGTTTTACCTATGGGTTTTTATATGAAAGGCTTTCTAAAAGAAGTATGAATAGAATTACAGTTTCCATAAGAAAAGGAAAATTTGAACATTCTTAAACATGGTTTAGCTTGGAAAGGATTTATACTTCCTATTTCTAAGTGGCATATTTAATAATTGTGCACGTAATTTAATAATCAGCAATTTCAGCATTGGAAAATTGGGTCATATGGCTGTAGGGAAGCAGTGTCTGAAGTTGTATTCTCTGGGAGTTTGACACGGAGAGAGGGAGGAGGATTATCACCACTGCATATTTTAATATTAATTCCTTCTCCCTTCTTTAGTTGCTAGGAGGAGTTTGTTGCAGAGAAATCTGGAATGACTGTGAACCAGTTTGGTGATGACAGTTTACTAGAACTTGGTTTATAAGTGGTCATTCTTGTCACTGCCAGCTGCAATGGGGTTTATTCCATCCAAAACACCAACCAACTCTGTGTGATCCTAAAAGCAGATTCTTTTATGGAGAGCTAGTGTGTGGCTGTACATGTGCCATATGCTGCTACTTGTCTTCTGTGAGCCTAAAGCCTCCTATCGAGGGTCTGTGCAGTAGTACAGTACAAGCCATTAAAAACTCAGTATTTGCCAGCTGCTGCCACAGGCAGCTCCCGCTCTGTGGTTTGGAGGATCCGTTGTATTCTCAGGTAGTAGCAGATGATAAATGTCTGACTTGAAAGTAGACGTGTATCTGAAGGAAGCAAGAAAATACGACAATTACATTTTTCCCAACCTACTTGTTTCTCTTGAGTGTTGTACCTTAATTAGAAGACTGGGAAAAATACGAGGATTCACTTTGTATGTGCACTGGGATCATTGATGCTGCTGTAATACCTTGAGGATATCTCAGTGGGTTGAATTTGAAAGCAATCATGCAGATATGTTTTCTCAAAATTATCTGATACTAGTAAGGAGAGTAACAGAAAAGACAATGTAAACCAAGGAACAGCCTCGAGGAATTACCCAGAGAGGATAATTCAGCGCTGTTTTCCTATCACAAAAAACCTGCATGTGGGAGGATATTTGGAATTCATCCAAATAAAAGAAACCCATTTTTACGTTGATGGAAAAGTGTTTGATCAACATTTAGACTTTAAAACTTTCTACCTTCAAATATCTTTCCTTCTCAAAGTCAAGACAGTCTCAACCTGACATGTTAATTTTTTGCAACGGGCAATGTACATTTATACTAATTAAAGTATTTAGGAAGGACATAAACCTTTGTGCTTTTGGAAGCAGAACAACTAATAGATACCTGGACTAAGAACAAGATGTTTTCAGTAAAAAGTTTATGCAGTTCCTTATGTTGCTTTATCACAACTACATCCATAACTCCAGGTCAGAGCTACCAGACCTATTGCTCTTCCTGTGTTCTGGTAACCAAATTAAAAAGGTGAAGCTCTCACTACATGGTGGCTTTTGAATTCTTGGGATATTCACACACTACAAAAACAAAGGGGAAGAAGTGAAAATCAGTCCCCATTGCTTATGTGAGAAAAGCATACTCTCACATCTGCATTTGCAACACTCACATGTTTAATGGGCACTGATTCTGAATCTAAAGACATTTGTTTAAAATGTGATGTTTTAGCAGTTCTTTTTTCTTTTCTGTTCCAGCTGCTCAAGAACCTAATGCACTCAGAGCCAGACCACGATCCAGGTACTGCTTTCATTCCTATTTCAGGAAAAGGCATATATTCCTCTGGTGATAGATACAAGGCATCCGAACTGGTGTTGAATTTTTTTTTTTTTAATTTGGTGTTGTGCTGGAAGTACAGCTCAGATCAGACAGATTTAGCAGGAGGAATCTGTAAGCTATAGACCCTACATAAATACTGCGCTAGGGCCCCATGATCTCTGGTCATAAGGTGCTGGAAGTTTTGCCTGTCTGCCCAGCCCTGCTGCCGTGCCAGGGTGGTGACTGGCTCCAGCGCAGCCCCAGGGGCATTGTGGCAGGACAGCTGGGACCACCCCACGGCACCAACATCCTCAGCAATTCCATGCTCTTGCAACCTGCATGGTGATTTCATATGGAGGGAAACACTGCACAGTCCTGCAGAAACAGCAGTAGTAGCTCAGCTCTCAGGTGTGGGTGAGTGAATCCTTTTGCTGGCATGTGTGTGCTTGGCTATGGTTGGTTGGTGTGTGATGGAAGGACTTAAGAACTGGTGTGTGCTAGAAGTGACACCTGCTGAATTCGGGTGTTTGAAAGAAAAGGGAAACTGTGCCAGAAAATATTCTGTATAAATGGATTACATCTTGGGTTGGTTGTCACCTACTGGCATATAGCCATATTCTTAATTCACCTTAAACTCTACATTTTTAGTGCTAGTTAGAGGACTCTGCTTGGGATTTTTTTGCTTGGGTAATGAGAGTATAATCAGAAGCTGTCTACTTACAAGCTTGTCAAAGTAAGTAAGTAAGAGAGGATCAGCTATAAACATGATGATTGAGGATTCAAATCCTCTGTTCGTAGGACCTATATTCAGGAAGGGTGAACTGCCTTGTGTGCTGTTTTTCTGCTGCTAACCAAAGCTTTTTAGTTTCTGCAGAGTTTTAAGTTTTCTTGCTGTGTTACTAAATCGCAAATATGCAAAAAATGTGCACGAATACATAGAATACCAAATCCTTAAACAAGCTGAAAAAAAGTCACTTGAATGTGACTACTGTGTCACATGTGGCTGTCTCACATCTGACTGTATGTCACTGCTTCAATGCAGAAGTTGAGCCTAAAGGTGGTCGAGCACATCCTTGAATTCAGACCTGCTGTGCTTGTTGGAAATGGGATGAAATACCATAGAGGGATTTATTTTTCTCTTTAAAGCATGATTGGGATGTTAGAAAAAAAATGTGTATTAATGGACTTCAAAACCAGATTGGAATATATTCAGTAACTGAGAAAACAAATAGAAACAGTGAAAGAATTTGTGGTTTTAAAAGTAAATCTGGTTGGTGGTGATAATGCACAAGTAGAATTGTTGGTGGCTCCTCTGGTGGGTCCTAAAAACTTTGATTCAGAGGGTGAGGAGGACTCTGACAGTCCTATTAGAGAAAGAAGTAAATCAGGAAGTCTTGTCTCTCGCAGAACTAGGGCAAGAGGATGGAGTAAACCAGTGATTCAGGCTCCTTGAAGACAAATTGTGGGACTGCTGGGAAAGCCATCTATGTGTGTGTACTGTTTACTAACTGTGATTTATTGACTCGGAAACAGGATGTTGGATCTCATTGTAACAATCCAAATGATACGCACGGTATTATTAAATCTGTGTTGATGACACATAACCCCAGCTGGGGAGATACGTAAGTTTTGTTAGGAATTTGTTTATTTATGAAGAAAAAAAGAGCAGTTCTAGAAAAAGCAGAGGAAGGACTGAGTAGGGGAAAAGTTGAGGGGTTAGATGAGAAAATTGGGGGAGCTGGAATACCAAATCCTGATGAACTTCTCCCTAAAGAAGATCTTAAATGGGATTTGAATAAAGACGTTGGATTAAAAGGAGTAAAAATGTTGATTTTATATGGAATTCATAATGGAATGGAGAAACCTAGGAGTCTTGCAAAGTTGTATGAGGTAAAGCAGGGAGACAGAGAATGTCCATTAGCTTTTTATGAGTGGTTGTGTGAAGTGGCTCATAAATGGACAAACTTGGACCTGGAGAGTGAGGGTAATAGGATGTTGCTCAATATGCTTTTAATTGGACAGCTGGCAGTGGGTATTAGGAACCTGTTTGGCAAAAAAAAGATCTGTTTGCCATTAGTGGGAGTTATTTCTGTTCTACTCAAATGTGCTTTTGGTCTTGCCCTGACATGCAGAATGTGTTACAGTAAGTGTAACATCTCCTGTTGTCAGTGCTCGTTTTGAACAGAGTCTTGGTCTTGCTTGGTCTTGGTTTCTCTGAACTTCTAACTACAACAGCTGAAAAATATTGGACAGTATTTAGCAAATTAAAAATTCTTAGCAAATGCACCACATTGGGATTAATGTGCTGTGGGAGGGCTGTGGGAGGGCCTGGAAAGAGGTACTGGCGTATTTGACGAGTTTTGTCACTTTGAAGCCGTACGGTTTTTCTGGATTTTGTGGAATTTGGTGACTGTTTTCTCTAGAAAATTTATTCTAATAGTTAAAAATTTATTCTACTAGTGAGAATATTACAAATTATTAAATGTTTTCTTGCAAGAGGTAGGTTGAATCGATACCTGTATAAACACTATCCTTGCAGTTGGGAAAGGCAACAGAAACTCCAAGGGGTATATGTGGGGAATTTTACTTTGGTTTATTCAAAATAGTTGCTACAATTATCCTGCTGGCAAAGTTACGTAAGAGGGCCTCAAGCTGTGTTACAAAAAGCTTTAAAAAATACTAGCCCTGTAAGCATGACTCGTTCCTTTCTCCACATGCTTAGGTCCCTTTGTTGCCAAAAAAAAATCTGCGTTGTTATGAGGGAACTCTTAGTCACTAGGGCAAGGAATTTCCACCACAAACCTGAATTCTGGTCAGCGTATTTTTAGGTGCTATTCACTATAGTTGTTTAAAATTAATTTTTGAAATAAAATATTTTCTGCTTTACCCCAACATGTTTTACCTTAGGTCTTACTCTAGCACATCAATAGAAGATGCCATGAAAAAGGGAGAAGAACCCCCTACTCCACCTCCAAGGCCACAAAAATCACATTCCAGAGCTTCCTCTTTGGATCTGAACAAAATATTTCAGCAAAACACACAAGGTAAAGTTTGCTTTCTCTGCTCCTTCTGAGACCATTCAGGTTAGCTGCGTGCTTGGCAACTTGATCTGTGTGCAGAAATGCTTGGCAATGTGTGCATATGCTGGCCTTTGCTGCAGACAGTAATGCACTGCAAAACACGAGTTCTGCATGTGCACTTGCTTGTGTTACATCTCCACTGAGGGGAAAAATCACTGTTTCTATAATTAAGGTGATTATAATTTTTTCTGGCACAGTAATGGGAAGCTTAACATATGGTAGTCTGTCATCACTGACTGTTTATAACTAGTCTGGCTGTTTAGACAACTCTCATCAGTAGCTACAATATAATTGATTTTTATTACTATTTATTTTTTGTAGTTCAGAAGCAGGAAGAAAACCCTTAATGTTTAAACCGGGAGAAAGAAAGCAAACATTTTTGATGTTAAAGTCTAACATATGTGTGGGAATAATCAGAAGCCACTCTTTGAGTAAAAAGAAAGGGTAATTTCTTTTGACACGGGTGCCTGTTGAAGGGAGAGAAAGAAATGTAGAATAGTAGCTGGCGTGAACTGAAAGAAAATGGCTTTTCAGCACGTTACCCTTCGAGTGTGCCTCTTGCCTTCAGGTGGGAAGAGGAGCTGTTTGTTCAGGGCAGCAGTCACCCAGCGTGGCTGTGCTTCAGCAGTGTCCTTGAGCCGGATCAGAGCTTTGTGTGCTGCACACCAATTGTCTGACTCAAGGACTAGCTTAAACACGGTCACGCTCACGCTTCAGAGGAAAGCCAAGGTTTGACTGTGTCAAGGAATGTTTGACTGGGCTCTCTGATGTGGTTCTTGGAGTAGAAAACAGTTTTACCTCTTGCTATGTGGGACTTTTTTTTGTGCAAACACTAGAGAGAATTCAAGAGTCCTGCTGAACCCTGAAACCTAGAATAAACTTTTTTTTTTTTTTTGCCTTACACAGAGGAGTAATTCTTTATCTTGGTCCTGTTGAAGGATCTGGTGCCTCCAGTTTTGATTTTGTTATACATCAAAATAAAACCCCAAACAGAGCCAACATTTTCTACTGCAGCAAATCTTCTTGAAATCCAGATAACAAGTGTAACTGGAAGGAAACTGGAAGGAAATAAACTTAGGTTTAAATTTCCCTTGGAGCACAAATGAAAGAAGAATGTAAATTCTTAAAGAAGTGATTCTATGAATGAAAATTAACGTCTTGCTTTTGCAGTGGATCATTTTGAAAGTCATAAAGCGGTTTCTTTTGGGGAAGTTAACAAACTGTGTGCAGTTTTGGGTACCACAATATAAAAAAGACATTAAGCCATTAGAGAGTGTCCAAAGGAGGGCAACAAAGTTGGTGAAGAGCCTTGAGGTGAAGCTGTATAAGGAGCAGCTGAGGTCACTTGGTCTGTTCAGCCTGGAGAAGGGGAGACCGAGGGGAGACCTCATTGCAGTTACAACTTCCTCATGAGGGGAAGAGGAGGGGCAGGCACTGATCTCTGCTCTCTGTGACCAGTGACAGGACCAGAGGGAATGACCTGAAGTTGTGTCAGGGGAGGTTTAGACTGGGTATCAGGAAAATTTTCTTCACTCAGAGGGTGGTTGAGTACTGGAACAGGCTACCTAGGGAAGTGATCATGGCACAAACCTTGAGTTCGAGAAGCATTTGGACAACACTTTCAGGCACATGGTGTGAATGTTGGGGTGTCCTGTACAGGACCAGGAGTTGGATTTGATTATCCTGATGGGTCCCTTCCAACTCAGGATGTTCTATGCTTCTGTGTATATCCAGCATGACTAGAATAATCCTATTTTAGTACATTTGTTTTTGTCCTACAAATTCTAGTTCAGGAATAATTTTAGTTTGGGGAGATGGGTGGATAATCTGCTTCCAGACCCACAAAGGAATGCTCAGTAGTATTGAGTTTTGTTTTCAGTTCCACATGGGTCATGTTGATGTATAGGTATCATTTCTTTAATTGTAAAACCATCTGTGCTTTGAAGCATTTGTTTTGTTTATTTCCTTTTTAAAGGGCAGAAATAGAAAAGTATCTTTTCTTCAAGTAAATTCAGTCAAAGACTGTGATGAATCCCCATTGTGGGCACTGGGATTTTTTTCTTTATTTTTTGTTATTCACTTACTGCTGCTATATCATGTTTGTCACCATCGTATTATGCCTTTCTCCCGGCCAGTATACACACAGAATATTTATCTGTGATGGCTGGGATGTCCAGCAATGCATTAGCCAATGAAATGTGCTTTAAAATTGTTGAACTGGGAGGTAACTGGACTTGAAGAAGGCACCTTCATTCATACTTCATAGCTGCACTCCTCTGGGATGCTACAATGAGTGTTACCCAGGAAAGACATAAAAAAGCATGAGAACTAATTGAAAGGCAGCATCTTCTGAAATATCCAAGTGAATTTCCCTTAAGAGACAGAATTCTCTCCTATTTTTGTTTTTATTTGTGTAGTCTTTATGTTAGCATCTGAGAAAACTTCTGTGCTGCTGAATTCTCAATGTATTTCTTTTTGTTGAATATGTAATCTCTGGTATTTGGCCTGTGTTCATGTTAAGAAAATACTTGGCTAGAGTTTGTGCATTCCTGGAAGGACAACAGCAGGTTTTAAGTAGAAATAAAAATGTTATTTTAAATGCATACATGACCTAGTTTACTTCTTCATTTCTGCCCTAGCCCAGTCTCTAGTCAGATACAAGACAAGAGCTCCCAGAGTAAGACCTGGGTATTGAGGGGGCCAAAATTGGGGCAGCTCAGAGTCCAGAGATCCTGCAGCAGAGCCCCAGCCACCTTCTAGCCTCGACAGCAGCAGTAAGCTAGAGTCTGCCTTGGGGCGACTCTGGGGCTGGGGCAAGTCTCAGTTTAAGTATTAAAACCTGAAAATGCATCCATTGTCTTCTGATGTTTTGTTCAGTTCTGTTTGGTGCCCATGACAGCTGATAAAGAATTTCTTCTGGGCAGTGACAGCAGTCTGAGTCTTGTTAGATTCATACAGTTGCCCCTGAAATACATTTTATTTCCCATTTAGTTTCATTTCTGAGTCACATAACTACTTTTAATTAACAGTTCTGTTGAGCAAAGGGTACTTCTTGGGAAAAGAGAATTTGCTTTGATGAAAGAACAAAATTGTCATAAACAGTGTACTTTTGTGTTATCTGGAAGCAGATTGAACAAAACAGCCATATAACTATTTACAAATGAATTTTTGACTGGAGGTTTTCAGCACTCATTTGCTTTTGAAACTCACCTCCTGCTGTGGCTGTCCCTGCAGTGAAGAACGCATGGAATGCAGGCACGATTTTTTACGTTGGCTTGTAAGGAAGCACTCACTGCAACCTGGATTCTCTGCTTCTGGGCTGCTGGTTTCAGCCAGCAACAAGGGGCTACTATTTTGGAGGTTATCTCCGTTTTAACATGTGAGGTGTTAAGTTCTGCACTCGGTGAGGTAGAAAAACAAGCATTTTATTGCAAGTGCAGTATTTCAGTTACAGATGATGTTTCCCTGACTGCAGTCAGATCTGTAACCTCTGCTTAGCATTCCTGGGCTAGTGATGGCTGCCACACAAGAAAACGTCCTGTTTGTCCTAGATCTGGTGTTCACAGGGAAGAAACAAGGGAACAGATTTTATTGGTGTGCATCAGCATTCCCATCAGTGATACAAGTGTGTCCCCACGTCACTCCTGTATTCCTTCATACACGTTTTCCCAAGCAGTTTAAAGGGGTACTTTTATCATTAAGACTCAATCAGTACTCTTGTCTTTCTGCACCCTCCATTTTCATTAGTGCTAAAGGAAGACTGTTCAGCATCACGTTTTACCCTCTTTTTCATACCTCTGAAGAAGACTTGTCACTACTTCTTTACTTCATCAAACTTCCATTACTTCATTCAATTAGCACATCCTTTCCTTGAGCTTACAGGCTTGGTGGGTTTTGTTTGCCAAGTGTGGAGATTTGTGAATAGTTAAGTGTATTTTGGGATATCTCAGTTTTTTCGTATTTGCCTAAATCAAATTCTTTGTATTTCTTAATGGTTTTAAGTCTACATGTAAAATGAGGCAGTTCATAATTGTGTAGGAAAAAAAAAATTGAGAATTAAAATGATAGTTGCTTTGATGTCATACATGTTTTGATACAAACAGGCCCAAACAGTAATCATAATACTGTTTTTCCAGTTGTTTTCAGGAATATCTTTTTCAGTTAGATTGTCTTTTTAGCTTAGTGAGTCAAATGCAAGTGGTTTTCCCTTTTGTGCACGTGAAACTGAGTGCAAAAAAAACCTGCAAAACTGAACCTAGATAAGAATGATTACTATATTATCTTCTGTATTCTTTTATGCTTAATTGTATTTGTTAGGAAATGCCTGTGTCCATCGAGGTTAGCTGTCTGAAAGATGTAGTTGCTAAAGACAAGCTTTTAATGGGTGGTGCAGTTATGTTTTTGTATTACCATAAGTACAGATTTCTTAACTAAAATTTTGTTTGAAAGCTGAAGTGACAAGGGGAAACTTAGAATAGTAATGTTCTTTTTTAAAGGCTGAATTTAATTAAGTAATTATTTTTCAGAACTCCTTTCTCTCATTGCTTACATTAGTCTTGATTTAGTAAAATTCAGCTACTTGGGATTTTGTTCATGCCGTAATACTGTACTGTCTTGCATTTTACTGTGTTGTGTTTATTAATCAGACCATTAAACATTAAATTAGGAAGCTGAGAATTCTGAAGGACCTTTAATTTAGAGAAGAGGTAATGGCAAATACCCTCACCAAATATGCCATTTCACGAATTACTGTTTGCACAGTGTACAAGAGCTCCAATATTGCAAACTTCATCAAGTGAGGAGTGCAGAGTCAAGTTAGTGACTGGTTGTAAGGGTTGTGACAAATTTAAATTAAAAATGCCTTATGCGTAGAGCACAGAGAATACAAAATGGAGCTGCTATTCATATTTTTCTCAGGCTATGAAATACATTTTAAAAATAATTGCTGAAAAAAATACTTTTTTTGAATCAGAATTTTTTTTTTCTTTTGAGACTAGCCCAGCCCCTGATGTGGTACTGGAGCTGCTGTTTTTTTCTAGTCCTGTTCCCCTTCAGAATATATTTGATGACTGAACTGAGCTTACTCTAAATAAAATATTCATGTCTTCCTTCTGATTTGAATGGAGGAGTTTTGTGCCTCTCAGCCTTTTTAGAATTTTATATGAAGGATTTATGTGTTTACAACTGTGTAACTTACTTCTTTGCCCAACTGGACAGGAACTCAATTAAGGTTAAATAAAATGGAGAAAATAGTAAGGATATAAGTGGATGAATAGTTATTACATGATAGGAACCTGATGGGATAATATATCAAAATATTTTTAGATTTTTAGATTTTTATGTATATCTCTAAGGGCTGAGTCTGGAGAGTACTTTACTGGGGTAAATCTTATCAGCCTTTCAAGTGTAGCTGTTTTTTTACAATTTGTGTCAATAAATTGAACTTTTAAAAAATTGTATTTTCCCATTTATCTAATCTTAGCTCTTTCAGGGATTGAGGAGTTATTTGCAGTCTGTTTTGATCCTGTTGCAGGTTGTTAAAAATTAAATTTTAATCCAAAAACTCCTCTAGAGAAAATTGTGAAGGTTGAAATGTACTTGTCTAGCCCTACCAGCCCCACTGACCTTTTTTGTGATCCCATGTGGGTTATTCTGTTCTGTGAAAAAAAAGTTCATCTATCATGGAACAGCTTTATAGATTAAACAAGACAGGATCTGCTATGTCTCATGTGGAACAGGGGTCAAGCTGCCTCCCTTGTGGGGAAGACCCTAGGGATGCAGATGTCCCCAAGAAGGGTGTGAGCCACAGGTGGGACCAGAGGGGTGATGGCTGGTACCCCTCTGCTCTTCCTGGCTCCCTCGTGCCTGTTCCGAGTGTGTCCCTGTTGGAAGTGGTCACAGGTGGCCAGTGCTGGAACCTCCCAGATCTCCAGAGGGGAGAAGCTCTAGTGGGATGGATCTGTGGGAGGTAGGTGGAGGGACTGTGCCTCCCTGTGGGTGGAGAATGAAGCTAAATGTGAAGTGAGGCAGAACAAAATCTTGGATAGTTTTGTTTAAGGGCAAAGGGAGGAGGGAGAAACAGTCCCCAAATAGAAACACACAGAAAAGGAAAGGGTAGAGAAAACACTAACTAGAAAATGAAATGGTTTAAGGAAAATGAGGAACAGGGAGGTAAAAATACAGGTGTTGTGGATATGTGATGTAAACCAGAAAATAGATGTTTAAAAAAATCTCTTTTCCATGTTTTCTTAACACATGCTGATATTCATGGATAGGACATTAAAAACAGACATCATAAAAAAAACTCTCATGATATTTTGCTTGTTTGATTTGGAAGTGACCTGTCAAATATATTAGCACACAGTGTCCTAAACGGTCATGCCTGTGAATTCATAGTGTAGAAACATTAATTACTTAAGGTCTGGCTATATCTTCCTAATTACTTGGACAGTACGTGGGTAATTTTCCACTCACTTAAGGTACAAATGGTGTTCTGTATGATTAGGACATGAAACAGACCCGTAACCAAGAGTGTGTGTCTGTGGTATCAGGTGTGTGTATTATTTGCTGTGACACATGAAACTGCCTGCTGAGCAGGTTCCCAAAACTAACTGTGAGAAGAGAGGTCATTCTAACACTGGCAATGCTTTCTAAAGCATTTCTACAAACCTAGTGACAAAGTTAATGACAGGAGTCTAAAACAGTTTTTTTGCGATGCTTACCTTCCAAGGAGACATTAGTAAGAATTATTGAAACAGATCCCTGGATCAGGAGGTATTTCACAACTACCTTACTAAAATCCTTTAATAAATTTATATTCCTGGCTACAGCTTTACAGGTTTTTTTGGTTTGGGTTTTTTAGGTTTTTTTTTTTAGACATAGTAGTGACAATTAATAGATCAGATCTCTTGAGAAATGGTTATTTCACAACCACTTACTAATGCTGCTGTCAGGAATGTAAATAAATGAAGTTGTGCAAAGAATGGTGTCAGTGTTAGGGGATAACCAAGTACCAATTTCACTGAACAAGAATAGAAGTTTAGTAAGAAGGAGGTAAACAGAAACCGGCTTAGACACAGAACTTCTCTGTGCTCTGCCTTTGGCAACAGAAGCAGGAAAAGTATCTAAAAAACTCTCCGGAATAGTGTCAGAGTGGAAGGGTGAAAATGCTTCCCTGAGGAGCCAAAGCCTTGGGTAGTTGGGGAAGCTGAAGAATAATTCATTCTGTTAGCTTATTTTTTTTTTAACTGATTGCAGTATCTTACTCCCTTTGCTTCCTGATAAAATTAATTGGTTGATGTTTTGTTAAACCTAATTTGGGAGCTCAGGATTCCAAAGCAGCATAAACTAATGGAAATCTACCATGCAACCAGCCTCTCTTTTGATCCAGCAGTGCTGTAGCATCCACTTGAAAAATACCAAATACATCAGCCAGACTCTTCTCTTTTGACTTGAGATGAGGTCAGTCTCCTTTGGTAGGCAGGATCTAGTTTCAGTTTGGCCAGCAAGGTACAAAATGGCCCTTGACCCAGGAAAAGCACCCTTCTTTCAGGACACTGCTTATGTAGATATTCACTTCAGATGGGCAGGAGGCCATACACTTTTTCCACCCAAAGTTTAACATGTCCAAGGTGAGATTCAAGCTACAGTGATAGACATCTAAAACCAAGATGTCATCCACATTTAGGAAATTAATATTAAATATCTGACATGGAAGTATTTCAGGAAATGTAGTTTTAAATGCTGCTGTTCCACTATTAATTTTCAAAAATGGCAGGCATCCAGAAGCTCAGTGTATTATGGCAGTTTTTTCTTCAATACTGAAAACCAAGAGCATAAGTGACTGTCACTGGGTAAGAGAAGTCCAGCACCTTGCTCTAATATTGCACTAAAGGATCCCGTGGCCCAGGCTTGTTCATCCTAGTTTTGGGAATCTCCACTGCTGCTGTGCCTGGTGACTTAAAGACCTACTTCCATAGGTTTGTGTGGGCTGTTACAACTTTTATTTTTCCTTCATCTCCTCTTCCTACATCAAATAAGTAAAGGAGCTATCTGACTGGTTCCTAGGATTGCTGTGTTTCACTACCACAAATAATGATTAAGTGCTGAGTGTTGTTGTCTGCTAGGGAGGCTGGAGTCAGAGTGGTCAGATAAAATGCCATGACCAGTTCTCAGAGTGCACAATTGCAGCCTGGTGTTTGTTTTAAAATATTAATCTACCTTCAGATTGGAAAACCTGTTTTTTTATCTAGTGTGGTGTCATGTTAGTACTATCAGACCTTTGTGGTTGCCAAAATAGGGCAGAAAAATGGTCTTGGAAGGTTTCCATACAGATAATCCATCTTAAAGTGTAAATATGCAAGGTAAAGACCCATGATTTTTGAACTGAAAACCCTATCTTTGTGGGAGTAACTAGTGCATGAAAGAGCTGTCATTTAGTGGAATACGTGTGATATGGATACTTAAATCTATTTTACTGGAACGTGAGTGGGCTTTCCACACTCCTCTCTGTGGGATTTGCCTTCCATGATGGGGCTTGGGGCAGTCTGGTCTAGGGGAAGATGTCCCTGCTCGTGACAGGGGGTTTGGATTGAGCTGATCTTTAAGGTCCCTTCCAGCCCAAACTGTTCCATGATTCTGTGGCTCAGCCTGGTTTGAATGCAGCAAGTTGCTCAACAGCGAGAGGACCTGTGCAAAGCCCATCCAGCTCCCTGGGCTTCTGCACAGGGTGTGAGGACTTCTTTTCAAAGATCAGGGACATCATCTTATCCAAGCTCTGAGGCATGCACCTGGAGGCACATTTGTCTATTTGTCTGTTTCCTGCTCAGCCCTAGGGTTCTTGCTTTTGTTTTGGAAAGAGACCTTGCCCTATGTTTTGCTCAGAGCACGAAGTAGTGCTGCCATCTCTAACAGCAAGAGCCGAACTGTGCAGGGCACTCTCCCAGGAAGGAGAGTATTCTGGAATAGTGAGAGTCACCTGCCAATGCACACGAAAACCTACGAGTATTCATGCTGTCCTCTTTTAGGGTAGTGACACTAGAGAAGGCTGAAGCCTGGGGGATTTTTTATAAGTTGTGGTGAGTCCTCCGAAGTCAGCTAACTTCTGCTAGTAATTGTGCTCACGTAAGCATGATTTCCTTCTAACAACAGGCCAAAGATCTTCTGCAACAGCAGGAATTCTATGAATATTTCACAAGTAGCTTAAGTTAGAATTTTTAGGATTAAAAAGAGGAAACTGGGTCAAATGCACATGTTGTAAGCATCTAACTTCTTTAATGCTAGATTCATATATGTTACATTTTGCATTTTGAAAGCTGAAGAAGCAGGTTTTTTGTGGTGGCTTTTTTTGTGTGATGATGTGGTTTTTTTCATTGGACTCTTTTATGGAACAATTACTTTTCCCTTTGGAATTTTGTGGCCCAAATCCCAGGAGACTCATGGGGTTTCACAGTATGTCCAATGACTTCAGGAGATGGCTTTCCACCATGTGGTGTCTGAATTGTTGTTTTCAAATATTGTCACAAGCTGTAACTGCCAAAGCCACTGCCAGTGCCCCCATAAATGAAGTAATAACCTGAAGTTCAGATTAAAGGAAAGGAAGGTTTCTTCCTTTGTAAAGATCAGTTGCACGGGAGAGATGGAGAATGTAGTTACCACATCATGCTGTTACTGCAATGGTCTTATGAACAGAACTAATGAAATGCAAGAGAAAGGATCCTGATGACTGTTTTTTCAAATCTCTCTTACACTTGTAGGTATGTTAGTGGCTTCCTTGCATAACTTCAGTTCTGTTTAGTTGTTCTAACTCTCTCTTTGGTATTGTGTGCAATATTAGGTTTCATTTTACAAGAGATGATGAAATAGAAGATGGAAAGAACCAACCAGTGTATTATAAGTCTCTTCGGAGCTGTAAACAGTCAATTTGACTGTTCTCAGTGTTTTCACACACAGTTTTACTCTCATGTCACAATTATCTGTAATGCTTAGTATCTTTTTTTCTTCATATTTTCAGCCACATAGACATTTTTAGATTTGGTGTATAAAATATATAAATGGCTAAGCTATAACAAGGCTCTTAATGGTCTTTGTGATCTTCTTAAAATATGCGTGGAAATAAAAAGTGTATAAATGTAATTGATTGCTTAGCATTATTGTGGTAAAGGGCATATCTAAGTTTAATACTGTTGGGGTTTTTTTGTTACACAAAAATACACCAGTGCAAGATGGACTGTCTGGTGTCTGTGCCAGAGCAAGTGCTGAGCATTCAGTGCAACAGGAGCTTGGGGAGGGTAACCCAGTTAGCCCTGGTTGATGTCTGTGCCAGCCTAGTCCTTCTCTCTGTCTCCTCTCAGTTGCCTTTGGAAACTGTCATCTATCCTGTAGTTTTTTCCCAAATGGGTTTTAAGTATTTTAAGAAAACTGAGAATTACAGTGTTGGACGTACATGATTATTACCTTCCCTTTTGCTGGCTCCAACTCAAAGCTGACATTGTATTGTCTTATAAGGGCTTGAACTAACTGTTAGGATTTGTCTTCCTCCTCCCTCTGAAATGCCTCCACTGAGTAAAAGCATGCAAATACAAAATATAAAACCGAAGAAATGGATTTCTTTTTGGTTCATTTAGGCTTTTGTGCTATTAATTCCATGGCAGATGGAGCTCTTTTTAAGGCTATACTCCATCACCGAGTGTTTTATCCAGAGTGAATGCTAGTGTCTACATTGAGTGCTAAGATGTCACTTTTAAGAAGGGCAGTATTTTTAATGACAAAGAGCAAAGTCCAAAGAACAAGTGGACCCTGTTTCTGGGTTTCTTTAACTGGAATTGGATTGCTTTACCTACAGGTTTTGTTGGTGACTGGCTTCTTTCTCTGCTTTTTGTCATAACATGGGGGGCGGTTTACAGCAATTAAATCACTACTCGTTCACTACTCATGAAGTTATTTCAAACAAGCTTTTGCTCAATAAAGATCAGGTTTGGGTTTTGTTTTTAAGTGTTGAATACTGCCTCTTCACTAGGAGGAATTACCACTTATCCTGGGAATTAATCCTGGGTTTATTTGGAATTAAATTACAGTGGTTTTGTTTGTTTGGGGTTTTTTATCATCATCTTCTTCTTTTCCCACTGTTCAGCTGTGAGGTCTGGCTGGCTGCCCCCACCACCACCTGCACTGCCCCCTCGACCTTCTGTATCTCAGGTATGGACAAAGCTTTAGTTCTTTGCTATGTGTTATTTGTTTATTTATGTTACCATTGCAGTGGTTAGCACAAGTTGGCTTGGACACAGCAGTTGTTCTTGCTTCCAAGTTAATGAAAATCTGCAGGTTGCAGTTCCATGTCCTCCTTCATTGGTCAGTCTGGCCAGTGTGTTGCAGTGTCAAATTACAGACTAATTAAACCTCTTTGCAGTGGAGCTGACATGCATCCACTGGACCTAACTGTAAATTAAAGGCTAGCAAAGCTAGTCTGTTAAAAACAGTTTCATGCCTGAAGGCATGGGATTGATACCTGCTATTGTTATTTGCTTCTTGGGCTTCAAATGCACTGAGGGCATCTGCTAAGGGAGCCACGGCATAGAAGAGTGCATTGCACCCATTTCGAACCCATTTCCCCCGTGGGTTTAAAAAAAATAATGCTGAAAGGAAGCAAATGCCGTGCCAGTTATGTTGTAAAGTTTCTAACCATTAGTGGCGTGCTTATATTTTGCATTTTGGGTGAGTTTTTGGGTTTTGTTTTTTCGAGCATCACACAACTACAGCACAACCCAAATTGACAAAATCATGCATGTCTGCATCCAGATAATTCTTCATGTTTCAGGAAATGATGGAGGATCATAATCTTTTTCTTTCTATGTTGTTGGCTCTGTTAAGTCTTAGGCAGCAATATGCTTCATACATTACTCCTTTAGATGAAGTGTATAATAGGAAATAAATCCACAGGGGAGCTGACAGCCCTTACATACAAAAAGCTGGTGAGATACCTTCCTTGGGCTAGAATGGTCATCACTTGAGCTTTGGATCTACCCTTAAGAGTGTGCTGATGAACACCTCTTACTGCAGAGTGCTTATGATAGAAATGATTAGAGGCTTATTGCCACCCCCAGCTCCACCAGCAGCTTGTTGTGCTCTTCCTCTCCCCAGCCCTTGTTAGCACTGAGTGCAGTTTCTGCCTTGAGGGCTGTAAAACACTGGTTTGAGCTGGCATGTTTCCCCAGCCAGGATGGCGTGAACCATGCTGCTCACAGCACACACCCCTTAGCGCACCCATCACATTCCTGCTTTTTCTGACGCTCCCCAGAAAGCAGCATTTCCCTCTGGCTTCCCCAGATCCCACAGCTCCCTACCTCCCAATCCCAGATCCCACAGCACATCTCCCTGCTTCCCAGCCGTGTGCCTGCAGCAGTTGCTGCTGCAACCCACGCCAATCCTCCTGCTGCTGCTCCAGCTTCCCACAGCGCTGGCTCTGTTCAGTGCAAGCCCTCTTGCTGCCGTTGGGAAAAGCACTAACTACAACAAATCCTGCTCTCAGAGAACAAAACCATTGGTTTCAAGCAAGGTTCTGTTAATTATCTGTTCTCTTGTCCTGTGATCAAGTTGCATCTACTTAGCAGGGGAGTGTGTTTGTAATTTGTTTATGCACGTCCAGCAGCTTCCTTACCAAACACTGAACCAAGTGCTCATCCTACATTGGGACATGCAGAATACAGGACCTTTCTAAAATGATAAACACAAGGAGATTATCCTGTGAAATTTTTCATCCAGTCCTCTCCATTACAAAGGTCTGGTTTCTAAAAGCAAAAAAAACCACCTGATTTCTCTGTCTGCTCAGTAATGAATATGCAGCTGATGCTTTGCTAACATGCATCACTTACATTTACTTAATTTATTTCAGATGATATGTAAAGATATTGAATCAAATATTAAAATACGATTGTTCTCATGTCTCTCAAAACTGTATATAAAACCAGTTCTTGAAAACATAATAAACTTAATGCTCATCACACTGTTTATTTTTTATCCAAGCATGCCTTTCTGTGATAAAGGTAACAGACAGTAGGGAAGTATGTGTGATGGGGTCATAATTCAGCTGAGCTGACCTTTGCAAATAGCATGTCAGCAATAGTGAGCATATGGATTACAGTAGTCCAGTGGGGCCCTTGATTTACTGAGCACAGAGAAGCTGGAAGAAGGGATCTGCTTTCAAAGCTGAGACAGGATCAAGAACTGAAGAAAAGCCATGAGGCTGAAACTGCATATTCAGCTTTTTCTTGTTTCAAGATTTACCAAACTCTTCTTAAATTTCTGTTTTAATTTATTTTTCAACAATGTTATTGAAAATCATTCTTTGGTTCATTTCGCTGTATGCCTGCAGTTAAGCACTGTTAATGACAAATGTAGCTTGGAAGTGAAGTAAACCCTGCGTATGTCAGGTGGCTGTGCACCTTATAAGTATGCTCATGATATGATTATTTTGGCTCAGCCTTGGAAATCAGTTTATGGAGGAGGAGAAGGAAAATAATTTCTTTCTGAAGACTATGGTTTTTTATGGATGACTGAGAAGCAGCTTGAACCAGTTGGCTCTTTGGAGTGAGATTAAAGGGCTCATGGGATGTATGACCAAAGTGGATAAAAGAGAGGTAGAAAGGGGTAGGTGTTACATTTCAGTGGAGCAGAAGCCCTCCTATGAGCTTAATCAATAGCAGTATAGAAATGGTACCTTGACTTTGGTCCTGTGTTTCAGTGCTTTTTAGTAGAATTTACTTCAGCCTTTAGGAAAACATTATTTTTCCCGTCAGAATTTCCAAGGTGCTCAACCTTGGCGAGTTACTGAATCACTGGTTATTCAGAGCATGCCAGACGTCTCTACTCATATCGCAAACTTCCTAAATTATGTCCACATCCAACTCTGCTTCCATAGTCCAGGCAGCTGAATTTCAAGGGACAAGGACTGTATCACTGGGTGAGCAGAGCACAAGGTGATACTTAGAGCTGATACTGATGTGGCCTTGACTTCACCGCTCAGGGGATGCACAGGCTTCCTGTGGCAGGCTCAAGGCTTGGGATGCTGTGAGGACCTGGCCAGTTTATGGCAAATAGCAGCAGGGCTGGCTTCTCTGCTCAGCTTGCTGCTGCCAGCCCATGCTGTTCCACACCTCTGCTGGGCAAACACCTTTACAGGTGGTAAGGTGGCTCCTTTTGGAGTTGGTGGATTTAATTCTGTTTCTTTCCTCTTGATGGCCTCTAAAAGGCTATGGTAGCTCCTTCTCAGGAAGCGTCTCCATTGCTTAAGTCAGCATTTTATTTTGGATCAGTCCATAAGCTGTACGTAAGGTTTCCTCAGAGCTTTCACCAGATGCGTCTCTGATGCAGTGATGCTTTTATCTGAGGTCCCTATGGTGACTGTAAGTAAACTTAATAAATAAAGATGGACAAAAGGCCTGTTTAAATAGTGTGGATGCATCATTATCTTCCATTCGTGACCTTTTAACCCAAATTCCCGCCCATACCATGCAAGCCATTTTGAATTTATGTTTACAGTAAGACATTGTGAATTGCAGTATGAAGTCTTTTATTAGATTCATCAATTCATATTGCTTTCCTATTAAAAAAATTAGGTAATTCAAATTTTGCCTCAATTCTCTAAAGAGTACTTGGAAAGATTATGTATGGAAAAACATACATAGACGAGAAGGGGTTTTTTGGATGTCATTTTGAAGTGTTTTCCTTTTGTGCGTAAACCTGTGTGTAACTTCACTGACACCTTCTGTGATCTCTAGTAGCACATCTCACATTTAGAAAGTCTGCAGTGGCTTCTTGGATTTAAGGATAATTTTATGTGTATCAGTTTCCCAACTTTTTTGACCATAAATATTTAATATACTGCAAGGTGTTGTAGACTTAGGATACTGGCAATGCCTTACCTCTGCTTATTTCCCAGGGCATGCTGTAGTATATGGAACAGATAATCTGTAGCTTGTTGAAATACCTACTGTGGGTTTTCTCTGGGCTTGTAGAGAATGGGATTCAGTGGCTTGGGTAAGTTTTCCTCATCCTGTGTTCCTAACTTGATAGTAAACTTAAGTCATCAAGGAGGAATGGCATAAAGGTGGCCCCAAAACTTCTGTGTGGATCCAGGGCTGTACAGAGAAAATTTGTGTAGCATGAAGGTGCAAGAATCATGGTAGGAAGGCAATAGCTCTGCAGCTGATTTGCAGTGACACAGATTTCAGATAGAAAATAACTTTGGGTGCTCATTAGTAACTTCCTGACTAACTCATGAATAACCAGCTTCCGCTGGAGCCAAACATGTATGCACATCTCATACAAGCCCCTGTTGTTATTTTTTTAATGGGAAACAAAATAAACATTTATTACTGTTGGCTTTTAAGCCTGTGGAAGTAATTTAACACAGCTGCTTTATCTGGGAGATCTAGTAACATTTATGTTAATAGGCATTATGGATGAACACTGAAGAGCAAATACAAGTTAGGATTTTATCCAACAGCAGCTAACTATCTGCAACATTGCCCAGTTAGATCAGTGTTCCTTTATTTAAATTATTCTATTTCAGTACCTCTCTGTCTAGTAATGAAGGTGTATCTTCAATCTTGTCTGTGCTGTATAAGGGAATTTGAAAACTCTGGGACTGGAAGAAAACTCTGTGTATCTTGGCTGAAAAAACTGATGTTCCTGGTTTCTTTTCCCAGAGCCACAATTTTAAGCCTGTTGGTTTTGTAAATTCACACTGGTTTGTGCTGCGCTTTTCTTTCTGGAGACCTTGGGGTGTGTTTTTCCCACTGATTCCATGCTGGCAGTTTTGGCAGGCACTGAAAAAATTATGGGTGAAGGCAAAGCATTCAAGTGAAGTAGAGTAAGTAGGCAGCTGTTAACATTATCAAACTGAAGTACCCTGAGTACAGTGCAACTCTGAAGATTAAAATCTGACTGTGTTATATGAGCTCAGAATTTGGCTGTCAGTTTAGTGGCCATCGTTATATCGATGGTATTGATTTGGTGAAATCCTGGAAATTAAGCACTGTGAGGGATGATGGGTGGGTCACCCTGCCCAGTCACAGCCCCTGGTGGTGTTGGAAAGCAAAGATATTGTTCTTTTTAGCAATTTGAATGTTCTGCTCTCCAAATGTTACTTGATACTTCATAACTCCTTGAAGCTTTTTGGCCATTCATCATCCAGAATTGCAAGTGAAAACTGGGACCCAGTTCAAGAAGTTGTCTCTACTAACCTGCCTCCACGTCCTGCCAAATCCATGGAGAGCCACGAGTGTGGGGTATGCTCAGGCTGGGTTTGTAACCATCAATTACATGTGCCCATGCTGAGGCCAAGAGGTGGGGAAGGACGCCCATCTGTCCTGCTGACACCTCTGGGCCTCCAGAGCAGCATGGCCATGGGCAGGCTCTGTGCTGGGAGGTGGTCCAGGCATCCCCCCACACCAGCGTCTTTGGCTGAAGCAGAGATGCATGGAGAATGAGGTTGGGCTTGCTTACAAGGTTGTTTGGAGAAAATGCTCAGGCATTCCTTTATTCTGTAAAATTACATGAGGAATTTCAGGCAGGACACCTGGAATTTTACAGGAAGGAACTTTGCTGTTACATAAATAAAAAATTACCCCTCCCCAAAAAGTGAAGATTTTGCTTTTGGTACCATGCAGTTTTACACATGATGGTACTCTATCAAACAACTATTTTATATCAAATGAAAGGAATAGTTTTTTAGCTTGCATTTACAACTACTGTGCGAGGATAGGTTGGAATTTTTTTGATCATCTCCACGGTTTTGGCTGCAGAATAACATATGTTGTATAAGCTGTGCAATAGGTACTGAAGAAGCCTGTAACAGTAATGAAACTGAAAGTCTTCTGTAACATGAAAGATTTTGCCATCTGCCACTTTAATATAATACAAATGGATTATCTTCCTCTCATGAAAATTATATATTAAATCTAAGACAGCCAGACAAAATAAATTACGGTTTAAGAAGTGGTGGAAAGTAGCACAGTTAAAATTGAATTTGAGGAGTAGTTGATGGATGCTGTAAAATCCTTTCTAAAGAGGTTTCTGGAAGAGTGGAAGAAGACGAGTATCTTAATTAAAATGTGTTGTAACAATTTTTTAATTTGGCTTCACATTTATCATAACAACAAAAAAAAGAAGCTAAGAACCCAATGCCTCTATGGTATCTCTAGTGGAATGCACATATGCCTTTCTAGCTTATGTTAATCTGGTTTTGTGGAAGTTGAAGTATTAAAACAGATTGTTAATGCTTCCATCTGGGTCCTATTCTTTCCTTGTGAATGAGCTGAACATTGCAGCAATTTGTTTGTATTTGCTGCCTTTCTCCTCAACCTTATCACCAGCTCTCAGATAGCTCAGGGAAGGAAAAAGCTTATCAAAACTTCAGGGCTGCACAGCACTGAAAAAGCAGGCAGCACGCTAAGACCCTGGCAGCTTGTTGCATTTGCATCCCTGTGGGGTTTTTTTCTGTCTTACCATTTTCAGTTTTTGTAATAAGCAATAAAAAGAATTGGTGGTTCAGTGTGGGATGCAGGAGACTCACAGAAACTGGAATTGAGATGTCTCAACTTCCCAAAAACTGGCTTTAAGCACAAAAATATGAGTGTTTAGAAAGGAGCAAAATACCTCTTAAATGCGCTTACGTAGAGATGATAGAAGATTGCAATGGGCACATGCAGAGTGTGAAGCATATTTAGTATCCTACTTTTTCTTACAGATAAGCTGTTCTCAATACTTTTTTTGCGAAGCTAAGCAGTGGCACTGTATAGGTAATGATTATGGGCTACTCCAGTGAATGCACAGAAATAATTTCATTTCCGTGAGTAGTACCAGTGACTACAATGGGACTATTTCCATGTGTAAAGTTAATCTGGAGCATAAGTGTGGGCAAAATTGAATTGTGGGAATGATTGAGTATATATACTTCACCTCTTGGAAAAAGGCTATCAGGTAACAGAAATGCAAAAGCTTGGTGTAGATCTTCTGTTCTGGGAGATCAGTTACAGATTGTCTTGGAAAGTGGGTGTGAAATCTACATATAATCCAGCACTGCAAAGCAAAAGAACTGGAAATGTAAGCGAAGAACCAGTTGTTGAGATACTGTGTTCTCTTACAGTTGTGAAAATCTTTCATCCGAGGCTTTTGAAGCACTCAGTGCTCAAGTGAGCGTTACATATTCTTTTAGAAAAGTACTGTTAAGTATCGTCACATGGAGCAGTGAGGAGATTATCAATGGCTGGTCAGGGATCATACAATGTAATAATGAGCATTTGCAACTCCTAATACTCTCCTTAATGATGAGGAATTATTTGTCCTGATGCTCAGTGTTGGCCATAGGCTGCAGGTTGGGCTCTGTCTGTGGCCATTGCACACAAACTTTGTTGGCCAGTTCTACCTTCTGCCTGGAAGAATGAGAAGGGTATGGCTATTCCTACAAAACCTGAGGCTGTGCTGACGAAACAGGAGATACTGTCTGTTAATAACTGGACTGGTTAGACAGTTCTAAACTGGTTCTCTGAAAAGAGAATCGCTTCAGGAGATTTGGAATAGGACATTCTCTTGCTCTTTTCTGTGGTCACTTACTCTGCTTCCCAAAATCAAGATACCCTTAGGCCTGGTCTGCAGACTCTGCCCTGCTGATAGTGCAGATGACCAGGGTATTCTTTGCCCATCTCCTGTAACCCCGGGTGTGTTCCCAGCCAGCACAGCAGCATTCCCAGTGTCAGTAGTTTACTCATTCTGAGGGTGAGACACCTCCATCAAAGCACTTCTACGCTACCATAAATGGAGTTTCCTTTGGAAGACTATATTCCTTAACGTATAATTAATAAACCAGTGGTGAAGAATTTAAACTCGAATATAATTGTGCCAAGATGTGTGAAAATTGTAAGACATTTCTGTGATTGGAGGGAGGTGGTTCATTGCTATGTTTCTGAATGAGGTGCCTGCAGACTATGCTAAGCATGGTTATTAAAATGATGAAGAACTTAAGGGAACTCACCTCTGCTGCTCCTGAAGGATCTCCTTTTCCTTGTATGCCACTACAGGACCAGAGTACTGTTGAGCCAGGGTCTCTCTGCCCAGTACCAGAAGGCTATAAATACTTTCACCCCTCATCTGATCAGTGAAGGGAAGGAAATCTGCAAAGAATCCCTCTGCCAAAAGAAAAAGCAGGAGTTATTTTTCATTTAAAGTCTGTGTGGGGACAATGTGGGGAGACATCAGCTTGCAGATGTGTTTGTAAAGCCTCTCAGAGAGGACTTCGTTGGATTGGCTGCACCAACAAACCTTTGCATCAGTGCCTGATGCATGTGCCAAGCACTCAGAAATGGCCTGTCCCGCGTGCCACTAGGTGGCAGTTTAGGGACATGGCAGTCCCTTGGTTTTATTCATTAAGCAGGAACTGCATCACCAGAACTAGGTTGTTGGTTTTTTGTTTTTTTTTTTTTTTTTGTCAGATGTAGCTATTTCTTTATTTTTACCAGCCCCTGCACTGCTGGCTGCCGAACTTTGCCACCCTGGTGTCTTGGCAGCAGGGAGATGTGGCCAGCCCAGTGACCCAGCCTCAGCCAGTGGGTACCACAGCCCTGAGCATGGGCTGCAGGCTGTGCCTGACAGACACATCACAACACTCACCTTGCAAAAAACGTGTCTTGCTCTCACAGATTTTGAAATCTTACCCTTTTTGACATTACCACCACAATTTATATTTGCTTTCACCAGAACACAAGGTTTATCCTTTTTTACCCCTTTTCAGTTCCCTTTGGTTTAAAGCAGTATTCTCCTGAAATGAGACCATGTATTTAAAAAATGACAGAAAGGAAAAAAGAGAGGGTGGTTCTGCAAAAGTTTGGGTTCCATTTTTTAAAGAATTTTCTTTCCCCTCTAGGCCCTTATCTGAAAGTGATTTCAATTTTTCTTGTTATTTGAAGCTGACATAGAATACCAATCTGTTCAGTTACTTCTACACTGTTTGAACACACTGGTTCTTCAAAAGCTGCATTTTTTAATCTATCTATAAATAACATGGAGTTGGTCAGGGTTGTTTTTTTTCTCTCTCCCTTCTGCGGAATAAGGTAATATATTTTTGCTTTTGATGCAAGGTTTAGTGTAGGCTCCAATAAGTGTGAGCACCAGAAACTGCCTGCCTGGCCAGGTTAAGGCAGGTATCTGGTGCTCCCTGTCCAGGAAGGGTCATTAGGAGCTGTCTCTCCTGTACCCTGGCACTGTTGTGTGTTGTGCAGCAAAGCTATACCATAAGGACTTTATAGTGTGTGTATTACATGTCTCTCTGAAGGACTGGGTTTACTCTTTCTGTCCCCAAATGAATGAATGGATTGTCAAACTGATGTGGCCCAAACTTACTGTGTGCTTCTGTTCATTATTTGAGCTTTGCCATCCCCCAATCATTCATGGACTCATTCATCCCTCGTGGACTTTGCCAGGCTGCTGCTAGCTGTGCTTAGAGTCTTCATTTCTTCCAAATATGCAAAAAGCAGCTGTAGAAATCAGGGAGGTTATGGGCTATTCAGCTTGCCAATAAAGAAAGGTTCTGTTGCATTCAATGGACTTTTAAACGTCTTTGATTTTTAACACACACACACAAAAAAAGATTGCTTTTTTCCATTTCACTCTATTTGACCAGAAATCTACATTTACAGAGGAAGCTCTTCAATATATAAAAAGCTTTTCAAGATTCAAATCTTAGCATCCAATAGTTATTAAAATTAAAAAAAAAATTAAGATAGTAATATTCAAATACTGGAAAGATTACAGTGTGAGGGGTTCTGTTGGGGGGTTTTAGCCATCAGGTAACACTTCAGATATAGCACACTTTAAAAAGGGTGGGAAAGAAATCTTGCCAGTCAGAATACCTTTTTCCTCTCTCCTGAGGAATTTCACATGTGTTTTTAAAAAATTAATTTCAAAACTTCCTCCTCTGTGCACATTTGATACTGTATGGTTGGAGAAGACCAGTACCATTTCCCCTTCACCTTTCCGTACAGCTCTTACTGTGTCTATTATGGAAGAAATGAAAATGGTATGCAAAAGTTCCTCCTTTTTAAAGACACCAAATTCTGTGCTTTCTGTTGTTTTTATTTAACTTAGAGTTAAGCACTTGGGAACTTGTGACTGCTGCAGAGCTTGGTGGGCCTATGCAGAAGCCTCTCGGCAACAGTGAGTTAGGTTCTTTGGTGTGCAACAAATTATTATTATGGCTAAAATCCTGGCCCCTTAAAAGTTTGAGGTTTGCCTTGGACTTGGTTTTAAGCACAGGCTTTCACCTGTGTAGAAATGAGCCTTATTTGAGGAGGGACCAGGATGGCAGGTTGCCCTTCCTGCCTGGGGGCCACTGCCACCCTGGCTCCAACTTGGCAGAAGCTGGGAAAGAGAAGAGGCCATCCATCAGTGCAAAGCATCCTCAGCCTCCTGCTCCTGGCTGCTTTCCCCGTCTTGGAGAACCAGCCCTTACCTTCTGAACAGAAAACAGACACATCATGTTTATAATAACCATGTTTGCTGCTGTGCACCTGGGGACAGGCAGCTCTAAATCCTGCCACCCTCCCTGGTGCTGTGCCCTATCCTGGTGGAGGAAATCAAAAGGTACAGAAAGCTTTCATGAGAGGCAAAGCAAGGGATTAACCCTCTATTTTAATTTTCTTCTCAGTCAGATATGTTGGGAATCAGGTGTTCTGTTTTGCAGATGTGTAGATCTGAGTGGTGAGTGTTCAGCTGGGTTTCTGTTTGAAATGTGAGAAGGAAGGAGGGAAGATTTGTCTGCTTTTTTATGACTTGTGTTTTCAGTAACTTTGCTGGAATTTTTGGTATGATTCAGGCTTTGTCATTCCAGCCTTGCAAACTTCAAAGACAGAGGCTTACCCCAATGAATTTTCATTGGGTTTAGGTGATAATAAGGTGATAGGGCATATCCAAGATCTTTTTAGCTTTTTTTCCACTCTCTTAGGGGTTTTTTGAGTATTTAGGCCATAATGGTAGTTCTAGAAGAAATTCTGGGTACTAGATAGTTTACATTCAGAGACATGGTTCATAATGGTTCACTAAAAAACTTTTCTCCTGTTTTCCAAGCACAATAAAATGCAAGGATGTGGTTTCATTAAAAATATGCAAAAGACATATGTCATCCATTCAGCTGTCACCCTAGATCTCCATTTTCCCTACTGTTGAATTGTTAAAGTAACTTTTCTTTTGTGTGTAACATTTGCTTTCATTGACTTTATTGTATGTGACTGCTAGTCATTTTCAGGGTGTAGCAATGACTGATTTGTTGTTGCAGACAGAACAACCATCTGAGGTTGAATTACATCCTCAGATGAACAGACCCCCATCGCAGGCAGAAGAAAACAGTTCAGCAAAAAAGGTGAGATCTGCACACGTTTTACCATTATGGAGTGATTTACCTTCATCAACAAATGTGGTTGTTTTACGTTTAAAAGCAATTAAACAGAGGGTTAGGATTATGTTTTTACATGTTTACCTTCTCTGGAGGTCAAGATGCTGGAGAGAACTGTGATCATGTGTGACATCAACTCACTTAAATAAATCATTAAGAAACCTCTTAGTATATATACATTGATGCACGTGCTTTGAGAGACACAGCTTGCCATTTATTTCAAATCAGTTGGGCCTTGTGGAGCCATAGGGAAAACAAAAAAAGAGTTTGTACTCAACCCCTGTCTCACTGTAGTTCCTCCAAACTGTGATGCACTTCTTTTTCAGTTATTGAGGATTTGATTTTGATGTAAACACACCTGTATCCTAGAGGTCAGGATCTGCCACTAAATGTACATAGACTGGAAGAGATTTGCTAATATATTTTTTTATGAACCTATCATTTGTATAAAGTAAGCACTGAAATTAAAATGGCACACTTCAAAGGGCCTTGCTTAGGGATGGAATGGCCTTAGCAGTGGCTGTGAGCATTTTTCCTCTCCTGGTCATGTTCTGACCACCTCCTTCCACCAGACCCAGCCAGAACAGGTTTGGATAAGGGGCAAATACAGATCCTCCCCACTCTGGCCCCTCCTGCAGCCAGAGAGCACCTGCAAGACATTTACTCAGCCCGACCAAGAACTTCTGGCAGGTGCTGGACGGAGTATGTACCACGCCCAGGGAGCACTATCACTCTTCTTACTGTAACAGGGGGCACAGACAAACATCCAGTGTCATCATTTTCTGTATGTGACAGGGTTTTCTGGGCAGTGTCCTTGCTCTGCTTGTGCTCATCACATGCTTCTTCTAGCCTGCCCCTCCTTCTTCCTTGCTCTGCTTTGTAGCCCTGCTGGGGAAACGAAATCCTTGTGATCCACCTATTTCATGCTCACCCTGATCCCACCTGGTTCCCTAAAAAGTCAGCGAAGCCCCAGGCTGTGGGGTGTGGAAGCCAGATGGTTGTTGCATCACTGACCCACCTTCCAAAGCCTGGTGCAGCAGTAGCCAGCCAAAGAGCCCCTGCAGAGGGATCTGCTTTTAGGTATTGGACCACTGCTTACAGTATTGTGTTTGAAAGGGAGGAGGGATTTATCCTATGGATTTGGTAGGGTTTGGGCAGTTTAAGGTAGACTGGGATTGTGTGTTTGGCATTATAGTTGTGGAAGGCATATGCAAGTTCTTCCCTTGCTGTACGTGGTGTGTTTGCAGGGAGCTGTGCCTGTGCAGAGAATTTCAGAGCATGGCATTACCAGAGATCTGTGCAGTCATGATATGCTAACATCCTGATCAGAACATCTGATAATATTTTTAGGTTTTTTTGCGGTAATTACAGAACTGGTTTTTAATGTTTACATGTTTTTCCTTGTAATTCAAATTCTTTTAATAATTGCAGCCCTTCTAATGGAATGATTGATGGTCTTGGTTAGATTTTGTATCTCTCATAGTAGTCTCTTCTTGTGAGTCAAGACACTTACTACAGTGTTGGTTTTTTCCTTGTAATTGCTTTGTCATTAAATGTTTCCCTATTAATTTTTTTCTTATTTTATTAACATTTGGCCAAAACACAGTAGTGAAGATAATCTAGCCCAGTAAAATGTGTGATAGTGGAATCTGGTCTTTGATTTTGTCTGTGATGCTGGAAAAACCTTTCTCAAGTCAATTCAACTTTTTGAGCCCTGGCTTTCTCATTCATGAAATAAGGCAGTAAAGTGTTGGTCCCTTGTAAAACAGGTCTAATAATAAAATACACCGAAGAGGATACATTTATATTTATAATTTAAATCAGCTATAAGGTGGTAAAACTACTGCTCATTGCAAAAGAGAGGATATCTTAATTTATAATAATGAAAACACTTCTTACCATGAAGTCATAAAAATCCAGGACTCTGCTTTGCCTAGAAAACCCAGACTATTTCTTTGATGTAACTTATCAAGAGAAATAGCTGGCTTTCTATACTTCCAACATGTTAATTTTGCATGGATAATTTCATGTATTTGTATTTTAAAACTATATTCAGTGTTGCTTCATGTAAGAGAGGAGGGGAGAAGGGAGAGGCTCCATGCCAGATGTGTGAGGCACTAAACTGGGATGCAAGTGATTGATTATTGATTTTTTCCAACTGAACATAGTCAAAAATATATCTTGCTCTGTTTTTAATGCTTTTGGGTCAACTGGGGGCTAGTACATGTATTTATACCCCTCCCTCCACCTCCACCCAATGCACACTAAGTTTTACAACCCAGTCCTGAAGAGTGTGTCATCCAGATGAAGGCAAAACACCCTTTCATTCATGAAGGGATTGCAGGAGTTATTGTTCCTTTTTCAAAGTCAGAAACCTGAGAGGCTATTACCAAATCTGAATTAAGCTCTGTACCTCTTTAAATTATGAAATCTTAACCAGCTGTCAGCAATTTATGTGTCACAAGTATTCTCCAGCCTAGTGATAGGACACATATGGCCTGACTTAACGTTGCTGTGCTTTTTCCTTTCAGGAGGTTGTTCTTGCTCAGCCACCCTCCAAACCCGCCCGCAGGAAGCTCCGGACGGACGCTCAAGGGCTGGAGACTCCCGAGCTTTCTCCCACTATAAATGTGACTTCTTCCCTGCCAGCAGTCAAGCCTCACCTCCCGGTCCAAAAGTAAAAACCTGTACCAAGCATGCCAAACTGCAGCATGAGATCTGATGTAGCAGGGTTTGCTCTTTGTATAATTTTGTGCTTAATAGTTCTGTTTCTGAGAATGCTTCACAAGATACAGGTCTATGAAATCTACATCAGTCTTCTCAAATGCAGGCTAGGCCTCTAGTGACTGTCAGTGGTATTTATAGGTAGATCACCTCTTCAAAGATGTCCTGGTAGACATGGCTGAAGAGCAAGCCTAGCTGTTCAACCATCTCTAACACCAGCATCTCTAACACAACTCCTTTTATATGTGAGGGTATGGTGTTTCTGCCTTGCATGTGTCTTCTGGAATTTTCTCCTTCATGTGGACAGACATGACCAAATAAATGCCGAGGAAGCTGACTCATGAAATACTTGATGTTGGTCATGTCTTTGTGATATTTCTTCATTGCAAGGCATGTTGGAAACGGGCTTGCCACTGGTGTGAGTTGAGCCACAGACCACTTGTGGTCCGTCCAATAATGGCTAAACCCAACATGTATTGTTTGCTCTCAAAAATACAGCTGTCGAAGCTGTCAGCAACAAAGACTTGTAGGGATTTCACTCTATGTGTATTTAATAGTGGTGGAGAAGGGGCTGTATAAATGGTAAGTGAAGGCACTTGAAACCCTGTTGGGTCTGTGCGTCTCCCCCAGCTGAAGCACTGTGCAAACATTATACCCCACCATCACCCAGGGCCTTGCAAAGACATCTGATTCAGTATGAAACAAAATCAAGCTGCCCACATCAATTGAGCGTTTCTTGGCAAACTGTTTATCAGTAGACTGAATCGGTGCTGCATAATTATCAAGTAGAATTAGAATAAGTAATAAGACATCCTAGGATGCTCTTAAAGTACTATTTTGTGCTTTGGGAATGCATATTCCATAGTGGTTCAAAGATAACAGCATTTGTTAACATCTCAATCCTGTCTTGTCTATATCTTTCCTAAAACGTTAAAATGGCCACAGAGCTATATAGGCCTGCTTTTATTTTCTTTCCTATCATTTATTACCTTATAGCCTATGGAGAGTAGTTTGCAGCAAGATAGTGAAGCAGAAAACTGACAGTTCACTGGAAGATAACAGCATAAGTCCTGTCACTGTGCTGTGAGGAAGAGTCTATTGCAAAAAGCAGTGCCATCAGCTCTGTTAAGAGAGAAGAGCTAATAGGGACTGTGTGCCACTGGACCGTATTTAAATAGGGTATCTGTTTTAGATCAAATTTGGCATTAAAAAGCTCTTGCTGCCTCGTGCGAAACTTTAAAATAATCTATTTGGAAAGGGGCTTGGACATTCAGTTAGTATTTTCTGTATTTTCTTTCTTTTTTGCTGTTGTTATCTCTCCTGCTTTGAATAGGTTGGTCCTTGTGTACAGCTGTCTCTTCTTATACCTGTCTGCATAGCTGTCATTTCCTCCAGACCAGTTACCACAGGCTATGAAGTAATAAAAATTCTTAATTAATAAAATAAGTTCTTGAAATAAAAAAGATACATCCTTTATTTGAGCAGCAAAAGAGCTGAGGGAAGTCCATCAGTCATCTTCCTGTTTGTGATGTCAGATGGTTTTGGTGGAAATGACTGCTTTGAATAAAAGAAGTATTAATTTTTGAAGTAAAGAAACATCAGTATCAGCAAATATCTGAGACAGCATTTTCATGCCAATGTCCTTTCTTTCTTTCTGTATAGAATACTTTTTGTATTTTCTGTTAACCACTCCTGTCTCTTAAACTCTACAAATGGCTGAAAACGGCTCATGCAAAGATGCTGCAATAAGCACAGCTATGCAGGGATCGTTTTTAAGCTCAGTGAGAATGCAGTGATTTTGAAATAATTGAGACAGCCTAAAATATTTCAGTCATTCAGGTTAACAAGTTTCAAATACTGCACCTGATTCAGCCATCTCATTTCAGTGTTACATTTCTCTTCGCTTAAATCTGTAGTTTGTGCCTTGTCTTTGAAGTGCAGTCCAGGGTACAGAGATTTACACAAAATGGATGGGTGCTCTTCTGGCATCAGCCAGTGTTGAGGCTCTTAATTGAAATGTTTTGTATTTATCTGTCTGGCAGACAGTCTTCCAAGCAGAAAAGGGCTATTCAGACCGCTATACGAAAAAACAAAGAAGCCAATGCTGTGCTCGCCAGGTTGAACAGTGAGCTCCAGCAGCAGCTGAAGGTAAGGAATGCATTGAAAATCAGTGACAAAGCTCCCTGCAATCAGTTACGTGTCACCTCCAGCAGTATTGAGATCAGAGCAAAATACAGGACAGTAACTGAAATAAGCACAGAGATGAAAGCTTTCAGTGGCACCACATTGCCATCATTCCTCGGGTCAGGTCTTACTTGCTTCCATCTTCAGCAGGCCAGTGCTGACCTGTGTTTTAGAGCAGGAAAAGACAGAGAAGTTTGCCTAAGTTCACACAAGAGAAGAAAATTGAACTTGTCCTTCAAGTTGTATTGCTGCCTGGAAGCTTTCTGATAGAGCAGAGCTCTGCTGTTTTTATGGAGACCAGAAGACTTGATGGGTACTTCTCAGGCACATCTTGCACTGAGGCTCAGGGGGTTCAAGTGCACTCCTGCGCTGGGGCTCTGAGCCTGCCCAAATGGGGAAGCAGACCCTAGAGGAGTTGTAGTCCAGCCCAGCTCCCATACCTGCAGGGAGACCTTTCACGAGGGGTCAGCAAGAGCCTGCCTGGCTGCCCTTTACTGGAGCAGGGTGGTGCCGTGTGAGCATCCCAAAAATTCTAACACACCTCTCCTCCTGCAGGAGGTTCACAAGGAACGAATTGCCTTGGAAACACAGCTGGAGCAGCTACGTCCTGTCACCGTCTTGTGACACGCACGGCTGTGCACGAGCAGGAGCAGAGCGGTGTCCAGCAGCTTTGCAAGGAGAGGAGTTCTGTGCAGCTGAGCAGGGTCTCTGCCAAGGCAATGGGGAGGACTGGCCTTGCTGGATCTCTCTTCACCCCATTACGCACATTTTGCCTTTTCAGGTGAGGAAGGTACAGAAAACAAATACCTGACTGTGGAATGTTTCTGAGTGGGGGATGCTTTGCCTTCTTTCCTCCCCCTTCCCAGCCTAATGTGTAAATGCAGTTTATCACTGAAATGAATAACCGGAGAGTATTTTATTTATGTAAAGAGTTCCTGATTTATATGCGTTTTGGCAGCACCTCCTGCTCCGATAATTAAGAGGTACAGCATTCCTGAATTCTTGCTTAAATTGAAAACTCATCCTCTGAGATGTGCATCTGGATGTTACTGATTCCTGTAGGATTGTATCATTGTAGAGTACCTGTGGACTTAACATACCATAGGAATAGAACTTGCAAGATGTACAGAATCTTTATCCCCAATCACGTCAAATAATTATTTTCTTAGTACTGTTTATTACGCAATCACGGATGTATTTTAATGTTAGAGAACTTGTATTTTATTAGTTCAAATCATATAAGAGAACAGTAAAAAAATACTAAAATATACTTATTTTGCAAATTAGGAAAAAAAAATCCTTTTGAGCTACAGCTGTTTCTAATCACCAGTATTTGAGCACTTGCTTGCAACTACCAGTGTCTCTTGCATTCCGTTAGCATGTTTGAGATGGCTGGTATATAGCTTTCTTTCTTTTTTTTTTTTTCTTTAACCAACAGTGTATTTCTAACAAGAGGTTAAAAATGCATTCAGGGCATTTTTATAAAAGCTATTCTATGTACATTTGTATTAGTCTGCTTTGTTGTCTTAATAGCTGCTGATTTCTTTTAAGGATGTGTACAAGAACTGCACTTCCAGAAGAGGAAAGATAGCAAAAGTGCTATGTATGAGGCTATAAAACGTGAGATCGAAGTAATTGCCTTTTACAGCAGGCTTTTGTTAAGGTTCCTTTGCACATCAGTGGAGATGCTACTGATAGGAGAAAGCTGCTAATGCCCACCTATTTTTTAAGAGAAGAAGCAAAGATTAATGTTTAACCTGCGTTTGATCCGGGGCGAGCTGAATCCCGTGGGGATTTTTCCATGGATGCAGTGGTTGGTGGCTTTGGTCTCAGTTCTTGCAGTGGAAGCTGGCTGACTAATGTTGCTTTATTTCTTGGGGCAATACTCTTGGATTGGGTGACTTCAGACAATAACCTCAGCCCTGCTCCTACCAGGGGTATGATGTGCTTTACTGCAAGGGGATGTCACCTACTGTTGTCCACCTTAAACAAGACACTGCACGTGTTTCACTGACCTAAGTCTGTGTGTTCACCTTGCAAAAACAGTGCAGCAATTTTGTCACCCTTGTGGGTGTGTTGCTTCCTCCCTTTAGCTGTAGGATGGCCCTGGGGCTGAAGAGGAAGGAGAAGCAGGTTTGAAGCAGCTAGGTAACCTCTCCTTGGGGTGTGTCAGGGAATGGCTGCCGGGGCATATCAGAGGGCACCAGAGCAGCCAAAAGTTTGTTGAGCAATAAGAAAGGCATCACTGGGAGTGTTTAAAGTGATAAGGAAACAGTCTACTTTTGCTGAAAGGAATGTGGATGGGGGACACGAGTCCAGAAGTCTGCAGGTGAAAATAAGCATTTGCAGAATTGTTACTGAAAGTCTGTTTTCGTAATACGCTGGTTTTGATTCAACTAAAGATC
Source organism: Platysteira castanea (assembly GCA_013397175.1). Taxonomy (NCBI): domain Eukaryota; kingdom Metazoa; phylum Chordata; class Aves; order Passeriformes; genus Platysteira; species Platysteira castanea. Next base: position 342,596 of record VYXC01007461.1, on the reverse strand, counting down.
ACTATGTCAACAAGCAACAACTGTTCTTCTGGATTTGGGACTTCTCTCATGTGACTGTTGTGTAGCTGAGGTCTGATGGTCATTTCTGGTCAGTGACAAAATGTGAGGAATGCAAGCTTTTCTGGGAAGCTGCAAAAGGGCCACTGCCCTCTTGCTAATAGTGGTATTGTTGAGAATTTATCATCATTTATTTCATTTGTTCATAATACTACTGGGTCATTCCTGAGATTTAATGAGGTTAAATGCTCGCCCTGTTTGCTTTTTAGTTCATACATTGTCATTTGGTTAATAAGCCCTTACTATTTCATAGGAAATAATCATATGGCACACTTGCTTTTTCTTCTATGGGTGATTTTTTAAGGAAAGCTTTTAAATGATTACAAAGAAGTGTGCATATTGCATTTTTTAAGGCAATGGAGGACTTTTTCATGTTTGAAAGGAGCTTCCTTTGAAATAACCTCCCATTTATTTCACCTGAGTTATTCAAGGAATAGATGCTGGTCAAGGGGAGAGTGGAAGTCTGCTTTATACTGTCGTTTTCAAATGTCTCTCTTCTAAAATCCAGGAGGTTTTTTCATTCACTGGAAATGATAATATTTGCGTAGCCAACAATGAAATATTTGCTTGGCTGTTACTTTACCACTGGATTAATAAATAAAAGTATTTAACAATCCCTGCATTTGTAGTGTTGCAATCAAATACCCCACTCAGCTTCAATGACTGGACTGTGAGTTGATTTGTATTCTTTTTGGAGAAACGTCAGCTATGATAAGGATACACTACTTCACACATCAGTAAAGTGAAATATTCAAGGAGAGGTGTTGATATGTGATACATATGATGCAGGAGGTTACTCTTCTGTATGTCTCAATGGCTAGGCCTTTATGATAGCCCACACAAAATGGAAAAGTGTGTCTGTTCTTGGGAAGCTGTTAGCATTTTGAGGAGAGGAGGAGGCATCATGAAGCTATGACAGTGCTTCTGGCAGTTTCTCCATGCAGCCATGCTCATGGCTACTATTAACAGGCCCTGGCTGGTCCAAATTCATGTCTAAATGCAGTATTACATATTTTCTTCAAAACTGTTTTTCCTTTAGAAAAATGTGGGTGTAGCAAAATCATAATTTCTTGCAGAAACCTTTACTTTCTCAAACTCTGGATGGGAGATGCTCCTACATCCAAAACCATTTGGTCAGAAAGGGAGACCTCACAGGTTTAATGTTCAGGGTACTTTCTTGAGCTACAGGTGAGTGATCAGCTTTAAGCCTCTGGCACACCTGACCCAGAACAGCAGCTGAAGTCTGCCTGCCCCAGCCTGACCAAGGAGCGAGATCACATTCCCATGCATGAGCTCTCACTGTCCTCAGTTCATAGTTTCTGTAGGTACTTGGGCAGAGCACAGCATGCCCAGCAGGAGAGGATAAATGCGAACAGGAGCTGGAGCACGGCATCCTTGCATCTGAGAGGATATGGTGACCATGAGCCTGGTACCCCTTTTCAAGTCTTCAGTGGGCAATAAATACTTTTGTCTGTAGAGTAGGCTTGGCAGAGCAGATAAGGATCTTCTTCCGTGTGGGTGTAAGTGTGCGCTCACATGTCTTCCTTTTGTTCATGTGTTTCTTTACAGGTCTGTTAACATTCATATCACCTGATACCTATATTTGTTTCAGTTTATGGTAATTCCATGGTGAAAAAAGAAAAATGCCAAGCTAAGTGTAGTAACTGGTTGTCTTTGTAGATAAGCCATTTTTATATGAGCCTTTCAAAATAAATAATGACCTGGTAATTAAGCAAGGCAAACAGTTTCCATTTCTGAGGCATTCCTTTATTAAATAAACTACCTGTGAACACACATTAATCCTTAAGGATCAATGTCCTTCTCCTAGTTATTAATTTTATACTAGGATGCAGTGGAAACATTACCAACTCTTTCCAGAAAGTCCTTGGTTTGCTCTTCCAGAGAGTTTTGGTGATGTAACAAAAGTGTAAATGTTTAGTTAACGCAGCCTTGTTACTGGTAAATTGTTGGATATCCTGTTAAAGTCAAAATATTATCTTCAGACTGCACGGCAGTAGTTTTGCTGCTGGAAATTCTGTATCCACATCAGGGAGAGGAATTTGTTTGGCTATCATCCAGACAGTTCCAGCTCAACAGATGATCAGAGGGCTGGAGCACTTCTTCTGTGAAGACAGGCTGAGTTCAGGTTGTTCAGCCTGGAGAAGGCTCTGGGGAGCTTTAGTACCTAAAGGGGCTCTAAGAGAGCTGGGGAGGGACTTTTTACAAGGACATATAGTGATAGGACAAGAGGGAATGGTTTCAAACTGAAAGAAGGCAGGTTTGGATTAGATAAAAGGAAGAAACTCTTTACTGTGAAGGTGGTGAGACACTGGAAGAGGTTGCTAGAGAAATTGTGTCTGCCCCATCCCTGGAAGTGTTCAGGGCGAGGTTGGATGGGGCTTTGAGCAACCTGATCTAGTGAAAGGTGTCCCTGTTCACAGCAGGAGGATTGGAACTAGATGATCTTCAAGGTCCCTTCCAATCCAAACCAGTCTCCAATTTGAAAACACTGCCAAGGCTAGCCAGCATAGAGTGATGAGGCTTTGCATGGTAAAATGACCACAAAGGGATTTGGAATCCTTCACGGGAAGTATTTATGATGGGCATAATATGAAAATTGCCTGTTGGTGGTGCATAGGATCCCAACTGATCCCATTTCCTCCCAGCTGAGCTTCCAAATCACAAGGAAGAGATCCTGTTAAAGTTGTTAACTGGGAAATTAGGGATATCCATTTTCCAGTACCACTTTTGGTCTTCAGCATACACAGTCTTTGACAAGAAAATACATTGGTTCATGATGCCACATATTTTATTGACTAAAGAGTAAAATATTTTTTTCAGGAAAAAAAGTAAATCTTAGTGATTTAGTATCTTTGAAAAGAGATGATGTATTTTGAAGCTTTTTTCAGCTATCTTGATATGTGCTATGAACATATGCATTATGTTTTACTCTGTTAATGATTTTTTGATATAAAAAAGTTGTATTGCAAGCATTATTGTTGTTAATATAAAAAAAATACCCCAAGGCTATTATATATTTGAATTTTAACTTATAAATTAGATAGCCAGATTTAAGTAATTTGTTTTCACAGCTGCAGACTGTCCCCATGGTAAGCTGTAAAACGTATAGTGTTCTATACTATGCCCATCTAATTTTGGAAAATGTATGTGATATGAAGCTGGGTGCTACATTAAAATAAAAGTGTCCAATGAGTTCAAATTGCCTTGCTTTTGTGGTTTATTTAGGATGTTGATGGTGCAGATCTGCCAGGAGACCAGAAACTGTGACACTCTGGAAAAAATACCACGTTGAAATGGCTGACCTTCAGCTTTGAAAGATGAAATCACTTACATTGGGATTGTGTGTACATGATAGAGACAGGGAGAGACTTATTTAAAGTGAAATCATATTTCCTCAGGCCCAAGTTAAGTCAAAACTTCATCTTGCTTTGTCAGGCCTCACTCTGTCAGAATTCAGATGTAACTCCCTGATTCAGCCCAAAGAGGGACACCCTTTCACTGCCGTGAAGGAAGAACCGTTCCCAGCCTCCAACAGACCTGTAGTTGGAGGGTGCCCAGGCAGGACCTGCAAGAGGACTCCAGGTGTTCCACCCAGCATCCCTGTGATCAGTGGGTTCGGCCCCTTGTCAGCTGCAAGAGCTGGAATTAAGCTGGGAAAAAGAAACCATTTGAATAGCTGGCCTTTGTGGGCAGGGAGCCAGAGGGGACAGCATATTCTGCTCTTTAACTAGTGTGATTTTTAAGAATTATGTCACAGCTATCCAAAGAGCAGAGCTTTAAAAGAGGAAATAATGAGTGATAAATTAATTCTTCCAGCATTAAGCCATGACAAGGGATGTTTTATTGGCCTAAAAGTATGTCTCTGGTGCACGTGAGGCACAAGGCCAAGGCGTTAAAAACTTGTAAATATCCTGTGGGGAGCTATTCTCCATGAGCAGTGGGATGGATTTAGATGGCTCCTCCATTCTTAGTTTTTACAATTAGATGGTACTCTGGGGTGCCTTCATGCAACTCTAGATTGGCTCTCCGTATTTAAATTCATGTTCCAAATAATCTTTCTTAAAAATTAAAAATGCATCTTCCCGCTCCAGAGAAAAGTTCTTAGTTGAAGTGGAAAGAAAAGAAGTAGGAGAAGCTTCAAAATCCTTTTTTATCTGTTTTTTAAGGTAGTGCTGCTTTACAAGCATGCCTGCTTTGGTGGGATGTTTACATGGATTCTGCAGTAAAGCAGAATAAAGGAAAATTAACAAATAATTGGAATCCCTGGGAATCTGTAGCCCATAGTCAAATCAGAGCTCCTTCACCTTGTGGTCACATTGCTTCTCCTGTCTTACAGTGCCCCCAAATGCACCTTGGAGCAGGAGGCCTTGGGAACTTGAGCTCAGCTTGCAGCAGGCTCTCATGTCCTAATATTGCCTCAGTACCCACCGCTTTGGGCATCCATCTGGAAGCAGTGGCATTAGCTGTGTCCTAGTTGTGTTAGCCCAGTAGTCCCCCTACTACATGCTGAATCAGTATTTTCAGTTAAATCCTGGATTGGTTTATGTTCATTGATTGTTAACTTAAATTGCACGAGGTAGGAAAAATATCTTATCTGAGGACGTTTTGAGGATGCTTTATGCATCAGAAATGTGATGGGCTAGACAAGACTAAGGCTATATATTGCATCTAGTCTGGTTTTTGTGGGAGGGAGAGGGGGAGATTGTCTAGGCTGATCCCATAAGAAATGTTATCTTTTTACATGCCATCCTTGGTTCATGCAGGGAACTCATCAGTGTGCTGTGGTTTTCAACAAACAGAACATGGGTATAACAGCTGGCCAATGTGCAGGTAATGCCTCACTGCCACAGGACCTCCACCAGGACCTCATTGCCCCCAGAGATGAGCAGGAGCAGAGCAGCAGTAGTGTGTCAGCCCTGTAACAGCAAATGGCATCCGGAGCCCAGCAAGGAGGAAAGAGGAGAAGGAGGCAGTCTGTCAGCTCTGGTAGGACCATGATGGAGAGAAAATGTGAGTCCAGAAAGTAATCATGCTTCTAAGGTGGCAGGGAAGTCAGTGTGCCTCTGCCACTTTGCTCCATGCCCATACAAAAGAATAACATGCTTTAAAATGTTCCACTGGACACCTTGCTGCCAGGATGCTTGGAGTAGGGCTGCCACTTGAGACATGAGCTATTAGCTTCCGAGGTCACTTAAGGAATTCAGTAGTTTGTGCTGCCTGTCACAGGTTCAGGTTGTGTTAAGGCAGCAATAGCATTGTTGAGCAGACCGATACAGAGCCCACATTGTTCTCTGCAGTTTTCACACTCTTACCTGAGAGGAAAAGGCCAGCACATGATCTCACCTGGGTTTGTTTTCCAGCCCCGTGCTGTTTGTAAAGGACACTGTATACTTGGTCAGAAATAATGGCTTCCAGTTTCATTAATGAGTTCTTACAGCAATTTCCCTTCAGAGTAATCACCTCGGGTGAAGGAGGTGTGCACTTCCAAAAGCAATTGGCCCTTCCAGTGGGTCATACTGGGGGCACCGTTCTCTGCCAGCAGAAAAACCACTCCCTTTTGGGTGTCTCAATGTGGATACTAAAGAAACCAGTGCTGCCAGAGTCATCAGTCACCTGAAGCTATCAGTCAAAATGTCTCCTGGGATTAAAAAACCCTCCTTGGGAAAGGTATGTTTCCAGCGTGTAGTACCATACCACATGGTGGGGGAAAAAAGCTGTTGCTTTGATTGCTCTTCAAATACCTGGTTGTATTACTCAGAAGGTGCCTCTTCAGGGCTGAACTTTTTGAATTTGTTGCTGCAAAAATCCTCAGGAACTTTGATCCAAGCATCCCAGGACTTTTGACATCCCAAGACTTTTAGGGGCTCTGATTTGGAACTGACCTTCCTGTTTCACTCCAATCTATTTACTCCAGTCACTCACCCAATCGCTCCTGTTACAGGAAATAGTAACACATAGGCATTTATTCTTACAGCCTTTCAAACTCCTGCTGCAGGTATGTCATGCTCCAATTAGAGCTGGCCATTAAGTGCACTTGGAGCAATGTCAGTGAGAGCAAACAAGTTATGGGTGTTTGGCTCACGTGTGGCAGGCTTCAGGGCTGGTGCTGGACTGCAGAGGCTGAGGTGGAGGCAGGCCAGCAGCATCTTCTTCCTGGTCTGAATTTTACCACCATAGGTAAGCTCTAATTTGAGGAAGAAAAACGCAGTTTAATTTCCCCCACCTCAGTTATAAATGTAACTTGGCCTAATTCGTATTTTAATGAATTGGATCCTCAGCTGTACTTTATTACTCTTCTCTCTAGTTTGATTCATTGCCTTGTTTCCTAGATTTGGCACTAGCTTGGTTTAGCACAAACTGGGAAGGCTGAGCAAAGCACAGGTGCTTACTGGCTGGTCCTGCTTTCAGCCCATAGCCCTGGGGGATTCATCTTGCTTTTGTTCTCCTGTATAAATGTATGGTTGGGTTTATGACTTTGCTCTGATTTAGTTGATTCTAGAAGTGGCTTTGGCTGCAGGTGATGAAGCAAGTGGCCTCTATGACACATCTTCTGGATGGACATGGTCTTATTGTAGACTTGCAGCTCTGCAAGCTGAATATTGAAATGGTCAGTGGAAACCTGCACTCAGCTCAAACTGAGCACAGAAACCTAAGAGTGTGTGGCATAGTTTGGGAAAAGTTACAGAAATAATATTTGAGATGAGTAGCAACACTAGCACAGGACACACAGGGCTGTAGCTCCAAGTTGGCCCATCTCATTCAGGGTGTCACACTTATTATGCAGTGCTAAGAAGTGTTAGAGGAAAAAGGAAGAGCCCTAAAGCTGTCAAAAACAGTTCAGTAAATAGAGTTTGGGTGACCACTGGCTTGGCTGACATGCTGGTGTTTCCTCTGGCATCCCTGGAACCTGAAGTGTGTGTGCAAGGCCAGCCTCTGCTTCACTTCTGAGCACAGCCATTTCTGTCTGCCTGCAGTTGAAATACCTGTAATGGAAACTCAGCAGTATAACCTCTACACAGACGTATTTGTACTAGTTTCTGCTTTACTTTTCCTTTTGCAGTTCATTATTTGATATGGGCTTTTTTATCTTTTCCTGTGTTACTTTTTTCCAGTATAGACAGAGGAATTCCCATCTGTTCAGCCTGTCTTCTTCCAGACATTTCTTTGTCTCTATTTGGTTTTGTTGCTTCTCTCTGGGGCCTTTTTTTTTTTTTTTTTTGTACTAGTAGTAGGATAGCCAAAATTGAAGCCAGTTTGTTGTCATCTCATTTCTAGAGTAGTGACTCTGTAAAATACAGCATCATGACACCCAGGAGTTTATACTTATTTTCTTTCTGCCCTCTGTCTGGCAGCTCTGCAAACATCAGCTGGCATCCTGGAATGGTGGGATCATAGTAATGAATTGAGAATTTGTAAATAACACTGTACAAGTCCGTAAGAGACGGTGTTAATCTCTGTCTCTCACTCTTTTTGCAATGTTTGCATCAAACCTGAGGCATCATTTTAAAGTAATAATATTTTTGTAAACCGTCAGATGCATGTGTGAGCCACCCTGCCCCACAGCAGGTACATTCTATAACTGCATTTTTCAGAGAACTGCATTGAAAAGTTTCTGTGAGAGCTGAAGTGGCAGGCCTTAGCTGGCTGAAAGCCTGTGTCTTCTTGAAAACAGTGCTAACAAAAGGTGTCTCTTCAGATGGATAAAAATTGTCTTCTGGCCGTGTGCTCTTTGATTTCCACTCCCTCGGGTAGCAGCATCGCTGTGTGCATCTCCTGAGAAGGCAAATCCCAAGCTCATGAGTTGGTCTGGAATTTATGGTAATGGTGACTCTGAGCGTGGACTTGGGAAGCTTCCAAGGAGAAGAACCATCTTGCAGGTAATTTTACATCCTGAGGTGTCTCATTAACAGACTAAGCTATTTAGTCTCAGGAAGAAGAAGTGAGATCAAAGGCAGGAGAGGAGTGAGATAACAAAATCAGTTCTAATAAAAGTAATGGATGTCTAAATTTTTACTCCCCTTAAACAGGAGTATTTATTGCTCCTCTTTGAATTTTGCAAAGCCTTTTGAGAATTGCACTCATTTTTGTGCTCAGATATCACTGCACATTTTGCCTTATGCAGCTGTCTTTTATCATTAGGGAAGAAGTAATAATTCAGGCCTCAAATTTAGCTTTTGTCTAAAAGAAATGAGGTTGATATATGCACTGCCTACACAATAGGATACCATATAATCCCCTCATCTGTTAGAAGGGCACAAGTTATTTATGTTAATCCTCAACCTAGATGTATGTGTTTGTAGCTGTTACTTTCTGACAGTAGTTTCATTATGCATCTTTTACTGCAGTGGGAAGTGGGTGACACACAGGGGAAATGTGAACTTGTCTGCTTCATGTGTAAATTTGCTGTAGGCAATTGCTTTAGGTTTAAAGCAGTAACTGTACAGGTCAAGGGTAGCCACAGTTCTCAGAGAGACTGGTCTTTTTTCATTGTCTGGGTTGACTAAATTGCAGAAGTTGATATACATCACTAAGTGGCAAAACTAGATGAAATTTTAGAAGTTCTTCAGGAGCTTAAGAAATGAGTAGGAAAAACAATTTTACCTAAAAGAGGTTTAATTTTCACTTTCCCTGTGTCATGTTGGCCAAGGTGTTACAAGCCTCAGTGACTGATATTTATGAATCCAGCTTTCAAAACCATGAGGTGAGCTTAAAAACAGTGAGATCTAAAAAGTAAATGGGAAGTTTGCTTAATGTGACTTCTGGCCCCTGAATTTTTACTCAGGGCCCCTTTTTAATTCTTGACCACAGATTTTTCTGATTTAAAGCTAAGCTCACTCTTTTTAATCCCTTGCTTCCAACAGCTGCAGCTTTTAAGAAATACAGTCAATACTGGGAGAGAGCAAATAGGCAGCAGTGCTGTTCAGCTGTCAATACTCATCCAACAGCACTGCTCCATCCTAAAGCATCATATTCAGTGTATAGGTATTAGCCTAAAGGTCCTTCTGCTGGTGGGGGGTTCAGTAACTGTGACTTCCAAGGACCCACTGCAAAGAAATAAACCTGTGTGTCTTGTACTTTCCTCTAGGAGCAAGGCTTGCCTTCTGAGAGGAGACTCCGAGAATGTTTGGGACTATTAGGTGCCCAGTGGCAGGACCAGAGGCAATGGGCACAAACTGAAGCACAGGAGGTTCCCTCTGAACATCAGGGAACACTTTTCCACTGTGAGGGTAACACAGGTTGCCCAGAGAGGTTTGTAGAGATTCCCTTCTTGAAAATATTCAAAAGCCATTTGGACGTGGGTCTGGGCAACCAGGTCCAGGTGACCCTAACTGAGGTGATTTCCAGAGATCCCTTCCAACCTCAACTAGTCTGTGATTCTCTGATAAAATAAGGTCAATATTGTCCCATTGGAAATGGGAACATCCCATCTGCATTGACCACCATATCCAGCTTTATAAAAGAAATCAGAAGACATTCCTTGCTGTATTTTGCTTATGAGTTTTAGCCTGCATGTATCTCATGTTTAGGCAGCAGCTGATCATAATTATTTAGCTGAGTGTTCTCCAGGGAAAATTAATGAAACCGAGTTCTTGTTTCTGTGCCCTGGAGAGGCAGGAGAACAATGATCTTCCTTGAGGCAAACAGGATTGGCCTCAGCACATAACCCATTTTTTTGAGGACTGTAATTTTTCAGAGAGACTGAATTATTTAATCAGCAGTGACCTAATAACATGTATGTGGCAGGTGCAACAGGGCTCAGTGGACTAATGAAGTATGGATGGCCCTGGCTCAAGAGTAGGGGGGATGAATTGGGAAGCTAATGTGGGATGAACCAGCCAGAGAGATTATTTTCTTTCACAGGCAATAGGGAGAGCTCCACAAAGCTGTCTGAAATCCCGCCTTCTTGGAAATCCACTCCTTTAAGCTTGTGGACTGGATTCTTTGGCCCCCAAAGAGAGACAGGATGCCTTTCCCCTTATCTGTAAACAGCTGACAAGGAAATAGAGACCTGGACTTTATTCAGCATTAGCATGAAGACAACTGGAAAACCTAAACTGATGGGACTGACTGGGGGCAGGTGCTGAGCATTGCCAGCCAATGTCCCACACAGTGCAGAGCAGCAGGAGCCCCGGACAGGAAGCCACTAGGAAATGTAGGTGTTAATGGTGTAGGTTACAGTTATATTAATTAAATATTATCCTGAGGAAATAATCTGTTTAATTCTGAGAAGGACAAGTGCTTGAGGCTGTCTTTGCTGTCGTGGTGTTTGATTCTTTGCCTCTGACACTGCAGACGAGAGCCTGCTCCCAGATGCCAGCATCCAGAAAGGAAAGATTGTCCAGGCATTAGGGCACGAGCCACGGAAATCTGGATTCAGATCCTTTTCTGTGGTCTGGGGAAGCCATCAGAGGTGGAGTTAGCCTGTCTTGATTCCTCCTGGTTAGGAATTAAAGCTCTAGTGTAATCTAGTTGCTTGGGCTGCCTCTGCACCAAGAGGGAGAGAAGAGCACTTTGGAGAGCAGCTCCCACCATGCCACCTTGCTGGTGAGCATGGGAGGGCTGCCAGCACCCCACCTTGGCCCATCTCTCTTGTGCCTTAAACCACCTTGCAGCAGCACTGCTCTCCTGCCTTCCCAGCCCTGCAGCTGCTCCTTCCCGCCACGGCAATGCCCCACGAGCCCTGCTGCCACCCCGACCGGGGAAGAAAAACGAGCTAACACCAGCCTGGCAAAAAACGTGTTGTCTTACCCCAAACTAATTCCTTCCTTTGGCTTGCTGTGAGGCCATTCGTGTGGCAGGGCTGATTTAAGGATTGGTAACCAAGCCGAGGAGCCCATGCCATTCCCATGTCTACATTCAAAAGTCAAATACCTTCTTCTGCAAACAAGGCCATTATCTGTGATGGGCTTCCTGAAAAGAATTAAGGCTGTTTGACCAGGTAAGGGCAGAGCCAAATCCTTACCCAGCAGTGCAGAGATTTACAGCAGCACACTGTGGAGGAGCCCTTCTTCTTGGCATTTGTGCAGGGGCAGGGTACCCCAGCGTGGTGTCACGTCAGTGCAGCACCGTGACTCACTGGCTCAGCTGGGCCGTGTGCCCTCTTAATCCATCCCAGCCTGTTTCTCACATCGAGTTGCTTTGAAAGTTTGAGAAAGTTTGCTTTACTCTTGATTCCTCATTTTTGCACAGCTCACTCCATCTGGGCCTGAAAGTCAAAGCACTGAAATGCTGCAATAACAGCTGTGCTTGCAAGCCTCCTATCCCAGCTGATAATTAAATGCAGAATATCTCAAGAAAAACTCGTATCTAGAGAAGACAAGCCCAGCTGTTTAAAAAAAAAAAGCCCAGAACAACTGAAATAAACATCTGAATCTGCAGGTGCCTGTGCAAATTAAAGCTGCTCTCCCCTTCTCAGGTTAAAGATTTAGCTGAGGTCATGAAGGACCTTGCCTATTGTTTAAAGCTGCTGGTGCATAAACCTGCAGTTGTGTTAAGCAGCTATTGGCAGGGACACAAAGTGTCCACAGCCAAAGCCATCACTCCCAACATCTCTCATTTGAAAAGATGGATTCTCTGCAGGCACTGCCTGAGCTTGTTAGGTCGCCCTGTACCTTCCCAGCCTGCCAGCCAGTGCGAGGGCATGGATCAGGGTTTGCAGGCCCCGAGCTAGAGGGAAAGGTTATTTACTCAAGGCCGGCTGAGGGTAGGGCTTCACCTAGAGCCAGCTGGCCACAGCCAAGGTAGGATTGATGGTGCCTGCATGTTAGTGCTAAGAAAAGACCCACTTGATTATAGATGATATCTGTCGTGTATCTTTCTGGCTTGTATGGGGAGCTGAGCAAAATGTAAGCAGATCAGAGCAGCTGACCTGAACAAATGTTTATTTTTCCTCTGTTCAGCTGAGGCTTTTTCTGGATTTAATTTGCTCACAGACTGCAGTACAGTGAGCAATACCTACACACCCTAAGGCTGGGCTAGCACGGTGCAGTCCTCCCAGGGGTGGCAGCAGGGGACACAAGCAGCACTTGCTTTGAGTGGGTACCTCTTGTCTGAAAAATATCTGTGTCTTACCTCTGATTTCCATGGTCTGTCTGGGGACAGCTCTAAAAGCTGGAAATAACCTGGGACTCCTCTGGTGGAAGAGCACCTAGTTTTCTCAGTGGTGACATTTCAGTGTTTCAGCTGAAAAGCAGCGGCCTGAGTGTGAGCAGTGTGAGCAGCCTGGGGTCCAGGTGAGAGATCAGGCTACTGGGAGCACCCAGCACCCCAGGACAGCTCTCCAGGCAGCACCTGCCAGGCTGGAGGGTATCCAGTGCCCACCAGGGTGGGTCCAGGCAGAGCTGCCACGTGGAAGTGCTCCAGCTTCTCATGCAGTAAATACACCAGAGCATTTTCAACAAGGGGTCTTTCTGTTCCTTCTGTCTAAAAAATCTTGATCTGTTAATTTTTGGACAATATTTATTCCTTCAGGCTTATATGGGTGGAAAGAGGATGGTTCAGTGGGAAGAATGGTGGGAAGTGCTTGTTCCCAAGGGCAGGAAGGGCATTTTGAAGGACATGCTGCACATCAGCACTTTTGTGGAAGGTACACACACTTGAACTCTTGGAGTAGCGTGCTTCATAAATCAAGGAAAAGCTTTCCTGAAAATAGAAAGTTGGAGCAAACAGGGGAGGTGATGGGTAAACACTTGTGTAGTTCATGGCTGCCTCATGCCTAAACAGAATTAACTGTTTACCTCAGCATTAAAATGCTCTGCAAGAATTAAAAGGAGACATATCTCGCCTTTGTATTTGTGAAATGAATTTTGAAAACTGTGGATCAAGTTTAAACTGCCATTGGGTTTGCTTCCCAGGTCTACAGAAGTCTTGAAACCACAGTTTTGAGAGAGGCAATTAACTCCTTAACCTCAAGATGTGCACTGACATGCAGTGTTGTTAAGGGTTCCCTCACTAATCACTTCTGCGGTCTTTAATCAGCTGACACACACGTTCCTCGACTCCAGACAGCTCTTCAGACAGCCAAAAGTAACGACCCTCCTCTAAAGCAACCTCTGCAACACGTCCTTAATACTTTCCATATTGCACATATTTTCTTAATATACAAAGCTGTGGTATACTGAGTTTGTGGGGGCAGCATAAAATTAGTATAAAAACAATCAACACAGAATCTACTATGCTTATTTTATTACTCTGGTTGCATTTTATTTATTAAAAACACTTCTTTTTTTTTTTCTCTCTCTTTTTTCTTCACTTCAGTGAGCTAGCTGACAAATTCCCCAGCTCTTACACTTGATCTTCGCAGAACTTAGGGGATTTGTTGGAAAATTTAGTTTGAGCTTACAAACCTCTTGAGACAGAGGATTAAATTCCCTTTCAATGGTGAACTCTAGATGACAGGAGACTTCAGCAGGAACCTCAATCAGACTTGTCACCTCCACTAACTTCCCCTTTTCAGTGAGGCTCCAGGGGATCACGCGTCTCCTGACCTAAAATATTCCACCTCTCAATGCTGAGCTTCTGGGTGTCCTGGCTCCCACAGGGAGAGATGGTCCATGGGCTGCCATTGCTGTTCCAATTGCCTGTCCAGGTAAAGGTTGCTCAGATTAGGCTTTTGCTGCAGCTGGTAAATGCTGCCATTAACCACCACTGCAAGGTCTGTGTCCTGGGACTGGAGAATGATTGGCATTCCTTAAGGTAAGCATGGGGATTTAGTTGAGAAGGAGCTGCTGCCACAAATGTTAGCCTGGCTTTCAGCATCAACGGTGTGATTGGTGTGTAATGTCAGCTGAAGATAAGAGGCCAAAACTCTCCAGGGAAAAAAAAAAAGAAGGCCAAATGAGCATGAATGAGAAATACACTGCATACTGGTTAGTCCTCCTTGGTTTAGTACTGACTGGAGGACCAGGAAAACTCCATTTTGTTTCCACATTTAAATAGAAGACGATGCAGTTTCTTCCAATATAGGCAAATCATGACTAATTTAAAACATTTTAAAAAGCCTCAGTAGAAAAAACTAGTTATAATTTCAAAATAAGATTTTCTAAAAGTAGATATATTTGGTCATTCCCAGAGTGGCCTGTAACTTTAGCTCTTTACATTTTGCCTTTTCACTATGAGGTGCCTTAAAGGGACTTGAATGTGAGAGGCTTTGAAAACTGGAGGCTTTTGATTTGTCTGCATGACAAATACGGAGGGTGAAGTCAGGGTTTTATGATCTTCATCAAGCTCATGGTGATTTATTTTCTCTCAGCCTGTCATCACATCCCTATCTTGCCCCACCACCTGCCCCCAGCCCCTTGATGCTTTTGATTTGGATATCTCTGAAGGTCACTAGAGATTTTAAAAAGCTCTTTTTTCAGTCATGCCTATTGAAAGGATGCTCAAGTTTTGTTTCCCTCTCATTCCTGATGCTCTTCTCTGACATTATTTTCAATTTTCCTCAGCTTGCACAATTAAATGGGCCACTGCCACCTCCCAGTTCCCCTGCATATTTCCTGCTGCTCCTGATGAACTGTCAGTAGTTACCTGTGTGGGTTGTATGTACACAGGGCAGGGTTTGCTGCCTCAAGGCATTCTATCATTTTTCCTTATTAGAGTAATAAATCCATAGGGAGACGTTGCTTTTTGGATTAGAACTCATTTTAACTGAAAACTTAGGAAGCCTTGAAGCCTATGAATAGCACTTGCTCAAAAAAAACAGGGAAGGTTTGGGAAGGTTTGGGAAGGGAAGGTTTGGGAAGGTTTGGGAAGGTTTGGGAAGGTTTGGGAAGGTTTGGGAAGGGAAAGTTTGGGAAGGGAAGGTTTGGGAAGGTTTGGGAAGGTTTGGGAAGGTTTGGGAAGG
>VYXC01007461.1:266456-327610 GCA_013397175.1 Platysteira castanea | reverse complement strand
AAGGGAAGGGAAGGGAAGGGAAGGGAAGGGAAGGGAAGGGAAGGGAAGGGCCACTGACAGCAGTGGTCCTCTGCAGTTCTCTACATTCCTGCTTTTTCTTTGACTGACTTTTTTAATGACCCTGTGTGACAGCATCATTTCTCATGGTCCTTATTTCTTCTTCCCATCAAAGACTAACCTTCCCAACATTAGTCACCTCCTGGAAACTGTTTGGGTATTTTGGGTGCTTGGGAAGCAAAGCTAAGCTGATCTCTTCTAATTTGCTTTTTCAATAGCTCACAGCCTCTCCCTCAGTGGGACTCCCTTCCCAAGAGAGAAATGAACCCTAAAATAGGGTTATGAAAATAGCCATGCCAACAGCTTCTGTGGTCTTTAAAAACACATACCCATTTCTACAAATTTCCATCTTATCAGGGGTTACCCAGCTTCTCTAAAGCCATGTTCATGGTCTGAAACAAAAAAATTCTGCTCTCTGGAGGATATTTCCATGTGCACTTCCCAGATCAACCACACTTTTCCAGAAGCATTACTGCTGGAAAAAAGCCCTAAGGCAGACTCTGTGCCATGCAGGTGGGAGCAGACAGCAGCAGGTACTTGAGCAGGGACTGAGGTGGCAAAGGGGCTACCAGGGAAAGAGCAAGGAGGTTTTAAGGTCTGAACAAAGGGGAGATAGGAACAAAGGGAGTCTGCAGAAAACTTTCTTGTAAGTCTGTGTTCTCCAGTGAGCAGCTTCATATGTGAAGGTTAAGCCCTGGTATAAGCACACGAAAACATTGAGGATGCACCAAAAACCAGTTGTTTTGCTGTTTAACCTGTTGTGTTTGTTTGAAGGGGTTTGCTGCATTGCCTTGACCTGATATGGTAAATTTAGCACTGGCTTGTACTTTTACCATACTGAGGTTTTCACATCCTTGCCGGCTCCTGTTCTCAGTCAGGGCATACCTGCATATGGCACAGACAGGTGACAATGCCACAGACAGACAACACATAATCTGCTCTGGGACTTCTTTCACCGTAGTACCTGAATATGCAGCAGTCCTGAAGGTGAACCAAGCTCTATCCCCTCTGCTTCACCTGCTGTGAAGCTGGGGCTCCCAGAGGCTGCACCACCCAAGCG
Organism: Platysteira castanea; assembly: GCA_013397175.1. Lineage (NCBI taxonomy): Eukaryota > Metazoa > Chordata > Aves > Passeriformes > Platysteira > Platysteira castanea. The sequence goes on along the minus strand of VYXC01007461.1, from coordinate 326,493 downwards.
CAGGTCAGGTGTCAGTGAGTGGTGAGCCCTTGCTGCAAAACCCTCTCGGCACCAGGGACCCCAGGCAGGAGGTGGCCTGGGCACCCTCGATGGAGACAGGTGCCCAAGGCAGTCTGCCAAGGGACACGGGTGGCTGCTGGCTCAGAGGATGGAGATGGCCTCACCTACCTGCTGCTCTGGCCAGTCTTCTCTGGGCAAAAAGCGCTGTGGTTTGGAAGGAAATGAGAGATACTTATCACAGAGAAACTATCTTGGCTACATAAGTCGTTGCTGGAAGAGGTAGTTCGGCAAGATAAACATAACCGACATAATTGGGTCCAATTTCTTTAAACACACTGCCCTGTATAATGAGAATAACTGAGGCCTTTTGCTGCCAGGTTGTTGAGTCACAAATGTGAAAGAAAGAAACCTAAAATAAACAAATTACTGAGGGGCTTGAGCTGGCTACTTTGGATCTATTTTAAAGCAAGACTTTAGCAGTAAGAATCTTGAGATTTAAGATTCTGCCTATATCCTATGTAAACAGCTTTTGGCACTCCAGTGAAGTTCAGTGTTCAAAATTCAAGGAATAGCTTGGGTTTGGGCTCATCTGCACATATATTGTCAGCAACTGTCAATTTTCTGCAACACCCACAGCATCTGCAATTGTGTAAAGCACGTGAGCTCATGTTGGCCTTAAGTAAAAGTGGCAGCTATAGCAGCCAAGTGCTGTTCACAGCGTCAGCTCAGATAAACCTTTCTTTCTTCCTCGAGGGCAGCCCCATTTCCTAAAAGTGCAAACCCACACAGTTTGCATGGGAGTGTGAAACACAAACTGCTGCACTGTAGCTGGAACACTCTCCCCTGACCCTCTGCTGCTTCTCAACTCTTTCAGCAGAGAAGGAGGGTGGGTTTGAACTGTCTCGTCTGAACAGCTCGGGGCTGTTTTTTGAGCAAAACCTGACAGATTTGTGAGTATCCACAGAAATGCTGAGATATGACCCTAAGTGAGATTTCCTCACTTTTATAGACTCAGAGATGAGGGCAAAAAACTTCCAGCCCATCTCTCTGCCATCTCAGGTTTGTTTTCACTGTTTTTCCTCCAGCAAACATTGCATGAGTTGTCCTAGTTTAAGTCAAGGTGAAACTTGCCTGCCCGTATAAAGAAATGTTGCCTTTTTTCTCAGCAAAATGGCAGTCTTGCTTTGCAGTGCCAGCACAGATGTCACTCACCACTGGCAGCTCACACTGAGTGGTTGCAGCCTGAGGAGCCCATTCTTCAGACACAGAAGGCAGCTCTGAATCCATCCAACTATTTATTGTAATAAAGCTTTGAATGTAATAAAGCTTCATTTCTTGATCTGGGAGCACTTCAGATGGTGAAAAGGGCAACAGACCCACAGACATCCCCTTGTGGCTCAAGCCACCTCTCTGTCCCTTAAGGCTGTTGCAGCAGGATATCTCACTGGTCTTGAGGAGGTTTTTATTTCATCTGGAAGCAGAAATGGGTTCTATGCAGTCACCAAAGCATCCATGGGACCAGTTGGCCAGGATGCAGCAGCCTGGGTCCTGCACGCACCAGGTTCCAACCACCAGTCTTTGGTTTGCAGCTATTAAAAGGGAGACAGGAGTAAAACAGATTTGGAAACAAGTTATAATTTTTTACCGCGTTCCTTGCTGCAGCTCACTGCACATCTGCACAAACGTGGGCTTGAGTGGGTCGGGGCCCACAGAGACCCTCTGGCCTCACTTGTGTACCTATCTTTGGGTGACACATGGTGAAACAAAGCTTGTAAATGTTCCAGGGCACCTTCCCTGGCCTCTGCCAGGTGCCACAGGGCTCTTCTGCAGCCATGGCTGGGGGCACTGCTGTATGCTCCAAAAGCATTCACATTCTGTAGGATCATTCAGTCTTTCTGAATATTTGAAACTGTGAAGACTACGGTTTATTGATCATTATCTTATATCAGTGGGCAGCAGAGGCACATAGTGAGGGTGAAAGAGGGGTATGGACTCTGCCCTCACCTCCAGCACCCCATGGTCAGGTGCCCCATGGAGACCTCTCCTACAGCAGGGAGCCAGTGATAAGGGGAACTGGAGCTTGCTTCTGTCAGGAAGCGTTTGCAGAGCTCAGACTGACATACTGAGGCAAACAGCAAACGCTCCCAGACCACATAAATGAGCCGTCACTTTGAGCAAGTATGTAACTGAAAAGCAAGCAGATTGGAAAATAATCTAAAAATAGTGGAGCAAAGATTAGCAGCACAAGAATCAGCTCAGAAGCATCAGGACACTCCTGGGCTTATTCAAATCACAAGTTCTTAAAGGAGGATTGCAAAGATGTTGAAAATGTACAGACAGCTCTACACATTACTTGGGTTTGCCTGAACTCTAGGAGAGCACAACGTTCCTGGCAGGGCACAGCAGCTACCTGGGAAGTCTTAGCATTTTTAATGAGGGTTATGAAGAATTTTATTATCATGGAAAGGAATATAATAATTTTCTCAATAAAAAAGAGCTCCTTAGTCAGTAACCACTGCCTAGCACTTGGAGGCAATTCAGCCGTCTTTAGCTGTCATTTCAGAAGACATATGGCAAGAACAAGATCAAATTCATATTGCCTTTCATATCAAGAAAATTTCCCATTAATAATAGGTTTGTCTTTATAATGTGTGTCTTGGAGTAAAATAATTCGAGTTATGTGGGATTTTATGAGACACTCTAGAGAGAGAAGTCTGCAGAAATTTCTGACCAGCTCTTCCCTTTACCTTCCCCTCTTCAGACCTCATTAAGAATATTGGTCTTCCAGTTCGTTTCAGTTGCACTTGCATTTTCTCTCACCTTTCTACAGTCCTGTTTGGTTTGGTTTTGTTTTGGAATCATTATCCATCAAGTATTTAATGCTTTATAGAACCAGTTTGGCTCATGAATGCGTATTTTCTTTCCCTTATTTTTCCCTACTTTTTATAGTGTATCCATTAAAACTTGCATCCCTTGTTGTGGGAGTATAACAGCAGCCTATAATTCTAATTGCTGTTGCAGGATCTTGGTAGTAGAGCTGCCTTTGTTTTCTCCCGAGTAATGAGGCTTCCAAGCTGACACTTCTCTTGCAGTTCTTTGAGTCCTCACCATGGTGGCCTGGAGCAATGAGCTTGCCATGAGATCCTACAGAAGCTTTTCCCCTGCAGCTGTAGAAGTGACTCAGTTGTCCAGACACTGCTGTGATCTGATCTCTCTCTGGTCAGCAAGGGCTTGGCTATGGATGAGCTGAACGAGAAGCTACTTGCTGCTACAGGCGGGGAGAGCCCGTTCTCCTCCATGCTGGATCCCCTCCACGCCCTCCTCCAGACTCCAGGCTGCACTGCACACTCCTCACCTCCCCAGCGCTCCTTGCACTCATCAGATTGTCAGATATGCCGACTTGGACCAGTAAAACAGCAACCCTGTGAGTTATTCATTTAACTTGAGGTGCCTTGTGAAACCATACCCTCCAGCTAAAAGCACAGCTGTGCATTAAGCTATATCTGGACACAGTTTGCACCATAACAAGAAGGAGTATACAATCTTTCATTTCTTAAAATTGGAATTAGAAGTTCTAGCGGGTATGGAAAAACACGTCAGCAGTGGATCTGAAACAGCTACTAGATTATATGATCACTAAGAGCCAACTTCTGTGTCATTTCTCATGAGGTGGCATTTCAGTGGGCAAGCTTGGGCAGATACACCAAAATTACCCACCCCTGTCAGCAACACAGCTACTTCTCCTGTCAGTTTGCCCTGCAGCTTCGGATGAGATCCGTTTTAGGCCCTCTGTGTCTCCAGCTGTGAAGCTGTTCTCTGCTGTGCACCAGGATGCTCCCTTGGCTCTGCAGCAGGCTAGGAACAACAAGGGTGGCAAATCTTTAAGCGGGAGGTGTTGTAGTCCTTTCTCTTTTTTGATTTGCTCCCATACCCTCATGCGCACTCTTAGTTCCCAGGAGAAAAGTGTCCTGAGCTCTGGCAGTAATTATTAAGAGCACAGCAGATAAGCAGTTTCAGTAAGCTGAGCAGGGATCACAGGGCAAAGTGTGTACCTGGGAAGTTACAGAACTACTTCTGAAAAATGCTTTAAAGATGAAGCATGCTTCTTCATGATGTGTTCTCATTATTATGACCAGTCTTTCTATCTACAAAGGAGCAGTGGCACCTGCCAGGGCTTTCTATTGCTCTCCCTGTGTCGCTATCAAATTAGGAGGAGTCAGTTTAGAGAGGCTGTGCTGGCAGCCAGAGCTGGGTGTGCTGCTCTGGCTGCACCACTGCCTTCCCTTGCTGTGCAGGGAGAGCCTTCTGTACCTCTGTTTAAATGGGGACAATAGTTTCCTACAGCTTGTCTCCTCGGTGCCGTGAGACCGGACTCATTAGCACTGGCAAAGCACACAGCCACCTGGAGGAAAGGGAGAGATAAGTGCTCGGTTTCGTTATTTGAAGACCCGGATCAAAGAACCAAGGGCAGCCTTGATTTACCACCGAAGGTACACCTGCAAGAAATGTCCCATTAGAAATCAAGCAATAAAACCACTGACAGTAAAAACAACAATGAAGGCATGAAAAAAAGTTTGCAGCTGGTCAGCTGGAACACAATGAATCAAGGAAAACCACAAAGCAACCGCTGGGTTTTTTCTGACACTTTTTACCATCTTGTTGCAAAGACTTTTAAAACAAAACAAAACAAACACTCCACAGGATATGTAGCTTGGGTTTTCTGGGTTTTTTTAGAGGAAACAAGGAAAGGGCAGAAAGGGCTTTCCTTCCCCTCTAATAACTGCAGCTTTGGAGGAAGGAGGTTCTACGTAAGATGTTAATGATTGAACAATAAATTCCTGGTAGTTAAAGCAGGGCTGAAGCACAAATCTGTCTTTGCCTTTATTCCTTGCCATTCTGACAGCCAGCAAAGGTTGTTAGGCCTAAAGCCACCAATAAATATTCATGCTCCTCAGCAGCATACTGTAGTCTTCATGCCCCAGTGTTTCCAGGTAAGCACTTTCACATGGTATTATGTACAGGCTGACATGTTTTATACATCCCTTCTGGTCAGCATGCACTCACATTCCTGCAAGGTTAAGAAAGGGCATTCATCCCATCAGAGAGAAGTAAAAGGATGCATAAAGGTAGGTCATGGTTATCCAGGATGCGAGAAGAGGTGGCATGGACTTTTCTTACAGCAAGCCCTGGGTGCTGGAGGGATCTGCACCCTGACCTCTGAATGGCAGGCATGCCTCCACCCTGGCTTGGGGCAGGGGGAACCCATCATTTCCCACCTCTAACACCATCCATCAGCATGACACAATGAGTTTCCTAGTTTGTAAGATACCTCAGGACAGACACGATGAGCCCCTGTCTGGAAAACAGCCAACTAACAAGAAGGGAGAGGTGACGGGGAGCTGCTGGTCACGTAGGACATGAGCTGTAAATCAGAACTGAGTGTCAGGGAAAGGGATTTTTCCCTTGGAGCAGCAGAGAGACACCCTTTAGCTTTACTCTGTCAAATAATCAAGCCTACTTCAGCCTGTTTCAGTGCCTTACAAAGAGAAGACCAAAGGGTTGGGGCTGTGTAGGTTCAGAGGGTTGTGTTAAAGATCCTTGCAGGACAGGGAGGAACAGGCAAAGCAGACATGAAAGACAGCGGTCAGGAAATGTCATGGAATCACTCAGCAAATCTAGGAAACTTGCTTTGATTAAGTTTATACAGAAAGACTAAAAGAAAATACAGAGAAAGAGACCACCAACATGGCAAATCCAAGTTGAGCTAATGGAAAGAAATGAGTTTTTATTATTCTAGCAAATATTGGTGGGGATGGGATTGAAACAACCCACTAAATCTAAACTCCCTCTCTTCAGGAAGCTGATCAAGCTCCAAATTTCCCTGCTGGCCTCAGCTCCTCTGAAGGGCCAACCCAAAGCCTTAGAGATGAACAGTGGGAACATGAAGAACATCAGGAGCAGATCCAACTCTGTGTGGCTTTGGCTTGTGTCCCAGCAGACACAGTAAAATAGACGAGAAATCAAACCTGTGGAGGCTGGAAGGGGTTGAGACACCAGTGGGGCTCCTCTCTTCCAGCCCTAGCAGTCTGAAAGCGGGGTACAGAGCTCTGCCAGGCTGCCTCAGCTCTCTTTATTGGACCTGGAGCCACAAATACCACCACAGGACGATTCATCCCAATGACTTGAGGTGTTTTTGTGCTATCAAATCAGTCACCCACACTGCCAACATAGTAATTCATGCTGAAAACCCCCCAGACATCATCTAAAATAAGTTTCAAGAGGAAAGCTGGCCACAGCTAACAGGACAGTTTCCCCCACACCTTCATGGGGTGTCCCCCAGCACTGCTGTGACAGACCTAATACTCTCTCATATCCCTGTGCACATATCCCTGGGCTCACACTACCAGGCCTTAGCATCCCATCACAAAATGCTGCTGTGACCCTGACGCTCATCCTCTGTGGAGCAAAAATGAGATCTTGTCCTTTCATATGATCATCTTCCCATAGAGACCACAGAGAGAGGGCGCATGGCTCCCTCAGAGCAAACACCCTGCTTGCTCCTCTAAAAGGGTTAGAAGCTGTCAATGGGCAGCCATTCCAGCAGCATTGCAGTGCTCTTCAGTGGAGTAGCATTTCTGTGGTGCTTAAAATAACAGTCCCTGAAACTAATAGCACCTAGAAAGTGTCTGTCCTTGGTATTGCAAAAAGCCTCATGCTTCATCCACAGAAGTTCCTGCTGAAGAGGAATGAGTATGGCTGGGGTTTCAGACCTTCCTGGAAGAAGTCCATTTTTTATGGCGCCAACCCGATAAACTCCTTCCACAAGCAATGGCATCAAGGCTTAAATGATGATGAGGAAATACAGGGAATGAACTGGAGGGGATATGAAAAGAGGGCTAGTTGATCTGCCATTCCTCTGATTGAAAAGCTGCTGGATTTTACTGTGTGATGGTTTTACTAGAGACCAATAAATTGCAATTATATTGCCAGGAGAAAAGAAGGCTCTCTAGGTGTTTCCTGTACCAGATGGGACTAAATAGGTCGTGCCTATGGGAGGGGAAGGGTTGCAGGAAGCTATGCTGCTCAAACACTGAGTACCCAGACCTTCAAACATGGGGGGCATGTCAAGGCTGGGGAGCCACAGTGTTTCTGAGGGGGTTCCTTCACATATAACTTACCCAGCCTTTTGAACACAGTTCAGTGAGAAGTCAGAATAGCTGGTTGAGAAAAAGGTTGCAATATGAAATAAATTCCTGAAAGTACTGGACACATATATAGCTCTCTCCCACTGCAAACCCATCCCTGCTCACAACCTCCTCATACTTCTGCTAAACTAACCAAAACCAAAAAGAGACTGTATTTCAAGAAAAATAAAGTGGCATAATTAAGTAGGTTACCATACACAGCACACTATTCAGGAAATTAGAGTGCAGTAAAGTTACTGTAAAAACATGAGATGCATGTGCTCTCAATGACTACCAGTATTTGTACCCTTATCCTGTGCCAAATTTGGCAAAACAAGACAGCACCCGCTCCAAGCTGAAGGTAAGCTTCCTCACCTTAAATGGAGGATTAAGAAGTTTCCCCCTAGGGCTATGCTTATGCCACTGTGCTCCTTCTGCCATAGCTCTGTGGGCCTGCCAAGAGCTGAGGATGCTGCTGGATCTGCTCCCTTCCTAGGAGACGGAGACCAATGTTAGCAACAGGTTATCAGTGTTGCAGCCGTTTTTAATATCTGCTTTTAAAGAAGACTATTATTGAAACAATGCATGTGATCTTAGTTAAAACATAGCAATTTTCTGTGAATTGGTATTTCCTCTGAAGTTTATTTCCCTCTCAGCTTATACTCTTTTCTAGATGCAGTGCCTTTCACTGAAGAATATGACTCTCATAGTGCACCATTTGCCTTTATGCTCCATCCACTTTTAGCAGACCCTGTGTAAACATGTCAAAAAGAATTCTCAGTCCCTCTACAAGACCAAGAATGAAATCCTTTCAGGATTTCGGGTCTTGACAGCACTGGAACCAGTCTTTTCCATGGCCAAAGTTTATGGGTATATAGCCAGAGATGGAAGAGCCACATTTCACCTTACATGCTTATTATGCCCCTCGAAATTAATATGGATGAAAATGAATCAAATCATTCATCAGATCTGATAAGGTCTGTATGATATAGATCACGTCTGAATGAGCAGTAGCTGATAAAATACCAGTATTTGAAGACAATAGCAAATTCTCACTTCTAGAATCAGATATCTTTTTATGTGCTCTCCACCAACATTCAAGTAAATGGATTTTCTTGTCTTTTTATTGTTTGTTTGTGTTTTTTGGTTTTGTTGGTTTTTTGCCAGAAAATAAGCCTGTAAAATGAAAATCATGTGAAAACTCATCTGAGAATCATCACCTGGGGACTCTCTCTGGCAAGGCTGGTGGCACAAGACTGAAACCTTTTTTATGGTTTTGGAATTGTTTGGTCTGAGAGAGAATAGATATGAATTATATGACCAATTACATGGATCACATTTCAGGTAATAACTAAATTGTTAATAGTCCCATAGTTCCCATCTAATTCATGAATGAGAAAATAGTTGAACTGTGAAAGCAAAGTTGTGGGTTTCCACGTTCCCTTCCCAGTTATGTTTGACAGCTAGAAGGGGAAAGCATTGGGCTTGATTACAAATACAAGACACACCCTGAAAAAACAGCACAGAGTTTCTGAGCCTGGATGGGAATACTGTCAATTTTCATGGAGCAGTATTTTCAGTGCTCAACAGTTTGACCTTTTGTCCATTTTGGATTGGCATAATTTTTTTTTTTTTTTAATTTTCAGATAACCTCTATAAATGAGGAATTCCTCACCTATGAGGACAGAAATGTAAAAATATTAATGACCACAAGATGAGAAACAGATGAAGGACTCTTGAAGCCAAATATTCACATCTCTGTGACAGGGATTTAGCCAACATAAGCATGTAATTTGCATCTACATTTTTGGCACCGAATGAAATAGTCTTTTTAAAGTAACCACCTAATTTCCCTATTGAGAAGTGCATGCCTTTGAAGGTCTCCCAAGGAGATACGTGCTATGGAACAGAAGCACCTAAATTTCTCTCCATCAGACGAATGAACTCTGGCAATATTTGTCTGCTCTCAAGGCACCTATTTGTCAGCGGCTGGAGCCTCTGTGGAAGATGCCTCTCAGCCACTGACCAGGAAGCCTAAACTTGTTTTAGCAACCACCTCAGCTCTGCAGCCTGCAGCCCTCCCTACCTGTTTGCTGAAATAAAAGTGTGTTTAGGATATTGCATGGATGTGTGGGCACAAAAAACTTTGCCAAATCAATGTTAGTTTTAAATATGTCAAAATTCAGCCGCTGAAGAGAACACTCTAACTGATACCATAATACTCACATGCATTATTTTTTTTCCTTTCACAACCAAGAAGTTTAAAATACTCAAAAGCATTAATTGAAATGGGTAACCATTACTGCTTTTACACCAATAGTTGTCTAATTAAATGCCTACTTATGTATTTATAGGACAAGATCCAGCAAAATACACACAGACACACAAACATACAAACTCATATACTCATATTGCTGAAATTACATAGCAAGTTGGGAGATTAGACCAGAAATAGAATCCAGATCTCCTGATGCAAAACCTTTTGCTTTAACCATTCGAGAATAGATCCCCCTAGCCTCACAGACTGTCAGATTAAAATGAAAGAGGAAAATAATCACAGAAACTTCAAATCAAAGCATGAAATTGAAAATCTGTCAGATCCATAAAATGAAAATTCTCTCCAAAGGAAAATTCTGACACGATCATATTTTCTCATGAAATTGGAGCTGGAAATAAGGTCGTTCTGAGGAGAAAAAAAAAAGAATAATAATAAGAAAAAAACCTCCAGAACAGCATCAGCCACTTCAGTAAGAGAGTCTGAAGGGTTTTGACAAGTACTGTGTCTAAGCCAAAAAACCCCAGGGCTAGATCTTCCACAAAAATCAGAAAACTTAAAGGGACATTGTCAAAGTTGGTAGACCAAACATCTGAGCTACTTGAACTCAGAGTAATACAGAAGAATTCATCTTTTTCTTTATTAAAAAGAACCTCTGAAAGATATTTATGAAGAGTATGGTGACATAGTTTGCATATTTGTTTTGCAACTAAGGATAACAGGCTTTGCAACATTTTTTTGTGCTTGGTTTTAAAGCCTTGCTTACATTGTAGGTTGAAAGATTACTTTCTAATTAAAACTTATCTTTTTTTTCTCTTTGCTGATACTGAGAAAGTTATGGAGAAAGTCAAATGAAAAAAAGTAAGTTAAAATGGGACACAGAGAGGGGGCAGGAGGGGGAAATGTTTATTTTTAAGTGCAGCATGGCATCATTCTGTTATAAAAATCTGGTACAAACTGATTTTCTGAAGTGCTGAGAACCTACAGATCCTTTGAATTCAACAGGAGATCTGAGCACTCAGCTGACTCCCTGGGAAATCAGGCCACATTTCTTTAGCTCCCTAAGTCTTAACCCTGCAAGAATTTCTTCACATGTCCAGTTTAGCACATGGGGTTATTCTAGCTGGAGTTAAAGTGCCTTCATGGTGGCTCTGTTGGTGTACGTGCAGAGCTCAATAGCTGGATCTCTAACTGAGATAGCACAGATGTAATTCGTCTGCTTACAGATGAATAAAGACTAAAGCCAGCAGTGTGAGAATCACTTGGCTCCAGTTAATGGAGGAAACAGGTATTTAGTGGGCACAGGCCACCCCTCCCAAGCCCAGCACACAAAGCGTTGAGGAGCATGTGTGCAGCAAAGCCACTGCAGGAGGTCACAGTGGGTCCCACTGACTTGCATGAACTTCCTTCTGGGTCTTGGTGTGTTCTCTGCAGCATTTTCTGCAACATCTGTAAGGAGGGTCAGTACCTCAGATGTACTTCTCAAAAGCCACCATGCTAAACAAGATTAGATAAGGGGTTTAAAATGACAATATTGCTAAATAATCTGGCAGCATGTAGGTGGTCTAGTTGTTACTGTTGAATTAGTAAATGTGTAAACCAGCTTTTGCACTGATTGGTACCTTGCATATTTATGCACATTTTCCTTGTGATCCTTTTTCCACTGGCATTTCTAGAGCAATTTAAGTTGTGAGCCCAGTTGCACTGTGGGGACACTTATATAAGGAAGACCAAAGCCTTCATATTAAAGTAAGACCTGTAGTGGGACACTACATCTTGGGACTGCAAGGCTTCTGTGTCTTTTTGCTTCTTCTTTGAGAAGAGACCAGCTTCCTAGAAGATTGCCTGGCTCCTGCCAGGACTCTCTATCTCTACAAGTGGGTCTTTAAACCAGGAGCTGGAGGGTTAAGCAGCCTCCCTATTTCCTGTGGCAGCTTCAGCCTGTGGACAACAAGGTGGACGTGGCCTGAAGAGCCATCTAGCTGGATACTGCAGTGAATATTCAAGCAAAGCAGGGCGCTGGAGGGGCCGTTTACCAAGGTCGTGTTCATCATGTGCCACAGTGGCCAAGGGACAAGTGGTGGGATGACTGACATTGACAAAGAGATGTGTGCATGTCACCCCTCAGCGCAGCTCAGGGAGCACCTCTGAGCATTGAGAAGGATGTCTTCATCTCTTTAAGTGCAAACCCCATTGCCAGGCTGCTGGAGAAGGCAACAGCACTGCCCAAAGCTGTGATTTAGTAGTGAGGTGCACTGTTGCCCTGGTTTCTGTAAGCCTTCTGGTTTTAACCTTGGAGTCAGAGATTTTCTCACACAGAGTTATGTAAATAGAGCTGATGTTTACTTAAGTATTGGAATGTGTATAAAAATATGTAGTGTCAATAAAGACCAAGCATTTTGCTTCTTTCTGCTGAACCTGGCAGGTGTAAAAGCGTCTTATTGTGTCCCCCCGGACACAGTGCACCAGCAGGAACTCCTTGGCCCACAGCCCTGCAGAGACACAGAGGCCATTGCAGGCTTAGCACACAGAGATCTTCTCCAGGGAGTTGAGAGAGCTGACTGATACCCATCCTATTGGTTTCCAGCCTGAGATTCTTATAAGCAAAAGGACATACCTTTTGCCACTGGGAAAACTGATGGAGGGGGCAGGCCTTATTCTTGCCTCTCTCAGAGATGTAGGCTTCAGTCAATCACTCAGTGAGAAAGTACTTCCAAGAAAAGATCTCTCAAGTTTGAAGCTGTCCCACTTCACATGTAATCAGTAAATATTAATTAGGCAAGGAAGAGAGGTAAAAATAACCCCCTCACCATGGAGATTTTTTATGAAATTTACTGATAATTTTTTAAGCCGTGCCTGGATCCTCTTTCTTTTCACCAAATAAATGTCAAATTCTCTGTGATGAGAAGAAGCTATTCTCCCCAGTATAGCCCATCTCAAGGCAGGACTGAATTTGATTCCCTCAGGCTGTCTGAGGATGAATTGAATGCAGATCTCTAGTATTTTTGGGGTGGTCTTCAAAAAGCAACTCTTTCCACTCCATAGCTAGAAGGCAACCAGAGATCTCCTCCTTTCCAAAGCAAGTGCTCATACTCTTTGCCCACTCAATTCTCTTGTTTGGAAAGACAGGAAAAGAAAATCAGAAGAGAGGGGGGGAGGGGGGAAAGGGGAGGACCAGGTGTAACCAGTGCTGCTGCTGCTTCTAAAACATCTTGTGAAAGGATCTTACACATCGATTTCAGCTTATGGGTTCCTAACCAGTGCCTGCTGGAAGGATTTCTTTGCTCTGTGAGTATTTGAGGAGAGTGCTTGTTAAGTCCCTGTCCTAGTCCTAGCCATGGGCTGTCTTCCTCATCTGATGAGCTCTGCATTTACAAAGAAACATGGATTCCACCTGAAATGACTTTTCTTCCTCTGTGAGGAGTAAATCACATACTAAAGACTACACTTTTCCCAAATGCAATTCCATCTGTAGAGACACGGGCACGGGTCAAGACACAGCTCACAATTCACACAACATCACAGACGCATTTCTTTGTGCTGACCTAATTGTCAAGTCTGATTTGGAGGATAAACTCAGGAAAGTACAGAGCGATTTTTCATGAACATTTGTGTACGGTCACCTTTGCTAAACTGGCATTAACCACCTCCTAATCAACAAGTGGAGATCAACTGGGACGTCTTAGTTGAAATAAAAGAAACCCCAGACATCCATGGTTATGTCAAGTCATGCTGGAAAAATAGAAAAGAACAAGAACAGTGTAGCTGAGTCTAAAGCCAGGGAATGCAGAGAAACCTGGATTTTCTAAACCTTAGGAGTATGTTAGGATATACTTCAGTCATATGTTGTAGTTCAGCAATCCCATCTATGGCTGTAGTTCAGGTTCTCGTGAAGTAAAAAGATATGAAACAAGTAGCAAATAAAGTGCTTGAAGTTTAAGAAGGTCTTGAATAAAGTTGACTGAGAGACCAAGAGATAAATTGTGCTGAATGCTGAACTTTGAAAATGGGTTTATTTCATTTAATATTAATCTGGATCTATTGTTTTTCTCCCCTCCCTCATTTATTGCTGGGATCATTTGCATAAGGTTTACCAGGGACCTCTGTGTGTCTGCCAGTGAGCAGCCCATGGTGCTGTATTCCCAGTGGGATGTGACACGTGGCCTGACTCACAGATGATGGGAGAAGAGCAGTGGCAGTGTATGTGGTGTCATCCACCTCTCTGCTGTGTGCAGAAGGATCCTTTATGACATTATAATTACTTATGAGTAATTAACATCATACCCCAGACACAAAGACAGACACAAGGGAGAAGAGCAAGCCTACCTTATAAAACTGAGGTTTTAGAAGTATTTTTGGCTTCCAGAACCTATAGGATTTTCCTGGCTGCATAGGGAATTTAGGTCTGCTGACAACTCTGTTTTTCTTTTTCCTCAAGGAAGAGGCTGGGAAGCTGTTTATGGGCCTTAGAGGGTCTGTTCCTTTTAGTTTGATTTTAATTTACTTCTTTGAAGAAATGTACCAAAATCCACATGTTGATCTTGACCTAGTGATCAGTGTTAAGTCTTCAGTCAGTGAAGTCACTGATTGGGGTGAGTGGGAGCAGAGCTTGCATGATGGTTTTTATGCAAAATTTCAGTAGCAATAGATTTACACAAAATTACTATATATGAATATTTATTTTAAAATATCATGCAGCAACAGCAAACACACAACCAGAAAACACAAATCATTCTATGTTTTCCTCTTCTGAAACAAAATACTGTAATAACTCTTGAAACATTTTCTCTATTAAAGAGAAACTTGCTGCTCAGCAACAGGGTTTCACCATCCAGAATCCTAGCCCAGTTCCTCCTTGTGAGAGTGGGGATGACAAAAAGGTCTTCAACCCCCTCTGTAGTCAGCCAACAGAGTTCATTACTCCAAGAATCCAAATGCCTTTGGATTTTCAGACTTGCAGCTGCAGAAGCCATGTGGTTGTTGGTCTTGGAGTAGACCAGCCCATTTGGCCCACAGCCCCTGTGGTCAGCATGTGCTTCATTTGCTTACAGGAAAAACTGCAGTTCAGATCTGAGGTTTACCAGGAGCCTTGGCAGGATCCCACAGGAAAGCCTGTTAGGTTCAAAGGCAGGATTTTTTGCTACTCTTTGGTGTAACATTTATCACAGGGTAAGCACCTCGCTTACCTAGCACCACTTACCAAGGAAGGTGCCCTTCCTTGCAAGTCACGATATTCCCAAGAGGGTAGAGATGTGTGTAATATCCCTCCAGTTGTGGGCACCCCATGGGTAGCCCTGCTGTTTACAGGCTAATCCACTGCACCACACACCACAAGCTTCTGGACAGCCACTGTGACCCTGTCCTACAGACACATGTGGGAGGATACTGTGGTCTGGAGAGAGCCCACAGAGTTCAGCTTCCAAGGACTTCACTTCTCAGTCCTTCAAACAATAATTGCACTCACTGCCAACAAAGCAAAGACTGTGCATGCTCCAAAATGCTAATGGATGTTAGCAATGGAGATGGTCAAATGCTCCTTTCATTGGCTTAGGAAAAATAACTGTGAAAATATTTTTGAACTTTTTATCTTAAATTGCCACAGATAGAGACAAAAATTTTGCCATTTGTTTTTGTGTGGGTAGACTTCTGCAAATGTCAGGCAGCGAGGAAGTTTCTGCACAGATGCTGAGCTGGATGAGACCATTTGAGAGGTCGCAACTTCCAGTCCTCCTGTAGGCTCTACTTTTCTGTACAGGGAGCAATTCCTCTAAGCCAAGGAGGCTGTTCAGAGTACAGGAGTTTAAACACAAGTGTAAACTTCTGCATGACCAGGTCTGAAGTCACTATCTCACTGTGAAATGTGGCTGGCGCATTATAATTAGCAATTGTTAAGAAAAGGGCTTAGAGATACAATCACAGCTCTAACATCAAGGATTATAGAACAAAATAGAGACAAAAGGGAAATTATTTTTCTTTTATTATATTTGTCAGTGCAAGAATTATGAAAGGACTCTACATGCATTTTTTCATAATTTTCCCACAGTCATTTATAATAATCTCTTGGAAGAATCAAACTAAAACTTCAGTCCTCACAGGAAAAATTTGCTGACTCATGCATTTGTTTTGTTATGTACAGTTGTTCATGTGGGCTCAAGACAGTGCTACGGAGCAAAGTTTATATCTGACCTTTGAAAAGTCAAAACTAGTTTTGCATACAAAATTATTTAAATGGTCTCATAAAGTGTACCCTAAAGCAGATACTGAGATGCTAAATCCAGCAGTTACAGCGAGTCCTCGACATCAGACTCGAGTCTGTAAGATGCATTTTAGAATTGCCCAGGGGAAAAAAACCAACCATGTTTTTCCAATATGGGTCAGAAACAATAATTAGTTGGAATTGTTTCTCATGATCAGTAACTCAGCAGTTCTCCTTCTGCCTCTGTAAGAGAACTGAGTTGAAGAGTGTCTGCATTAAAATAGCAACAAACAACATCCAAATTCTAAACACCAGTCAGGCTTAAATTTATCTCCCGTAGTGCTTCCTTGTGACAGTGGCGATGACAGCGTCAATTAGATAGGGCTGGCACTTCACACCGTGTGTCACTCCTCATTATCTGATGAGAGTCCCTGCAAGAGGCAGGTGCTGGGGAATGAAAGATTAGGTGCAGCTCATGTAATCAGGCTAAATCCCTCACTACCTCCACCGAGCGATAACAAAATGTAAGCAGCTTTCTCCTTTCCACAAATTCTTCCCCACTTTTGCATGCTCGTGAGTCTGTGGGTGTAATTATCCCAGCTGTGGCTGAGAAACCTCTCGGCAGAAAGCGGCGTTTCCAGGATGAGGTTGGTTCTGGGTTGCAGACCTGTATTCCAGACAATTTCTGTTCTCCCAGGAGTATGTACAGTCCTAATCATGCAGCCTTAAGCCAACCTGCAGAAGTGCCCCTCCCTCCCTTCTTTGCAGACGTTTTTTCCTTCCCCAGTTTCAGCAGATCCTTTTAAATTCTCCCTAATGGCTCTATTACTCTCCAAAAATAAGCAAATGAATTTTGCAAGTCAATGAACATAATGAAAAAGCAAGGTGTGAGGCTTGGAGACATAGACTGGATTTTGACACTTGTTGCATTTTTCTAATACTTCTTAGTGTGCTAATCCATGTTTGGCAGCATGGCTACTAGAAATGAAGTTCCAGTAATAAGATCTAGCAAACTTCATGGAAAAAAGACAGTAATCTTTCAGTGCCAGTTACTGATGAGAACTACTTGGGCTTTTTGCACACTTCCAGAAACAAATCACTCCTCAGATTTGAAACGAGAATGCTGGTTTTTTGGGAGAGAGCCAGGTCATGCTGAGTAAGACTCAGACACCTGGCTATGGGAAGGGATTCATGTATGCTAGACACAGAAAAGAAAATACATAGCTAGCCTTGGGTAAGAATCAGCTACCACTTGCTGCCTTCTTGGAGTGTCCCAGATAGAGGTTGTCTGCAATCACCTGTTCAATAGAGATACATGTGGGAAGCCATGAAGGTGGCACCTGGAGTCCATGCATGAAAAATTACAGACCACAGGGAAGTGAATGGGCAAACCTGAAACATTCTGTACTTGCCAGCAGTCACAGATGCAGGTCACAGCTGCTGAAATGGCAAGTGCGATGAAAGTAAGTGTTTCACTGGAGGGCTGGGATGTTAAAGAGGAAGACGAGCAGAAAATACTTCTGTCTATCAAACAAAATACCCTAAAGCCAGCAAGGGAGAAGCACGGTGGTGTGTGGGGAAGGCAAAGAACAGCACTATGGTGATGGCCAGAGGCATTCAGAATCACTGGCCACAGTCAGCACCTGTGGGCACCCTTGCTCTGTTGTGCTGACAGGGTCCCACACCACCGACCATACAGTTTAACCATGGCTGGGTGAAGCACTGGAGGATGCTCATGCTCCAGTGGAAGCTCATGTGGAAAGCTCATGCTGCTGGGAGCTGAACCCCAAGCTAATTTTGACTTTTTTGCCATACTAAATGTATATCCGTAAAACCCACATGGCTGCTGCTTGGGTAGATGGTCCCTACAGTGCACTGGTGACACTGTGATGCCGGGCAGAAGTTTAAATGCGTGGTTGAAATGCCTGTCTAAGCATGCCAGCCTTCCCAGGAGGTCAGATGTGCCAACAGTCTCCTTCCAGAGACCGAAACCCAGACAGGGGCTCCTGTTCTCTGCTGGTGTTCTGGATAGTTGGCTGAAAGGTAAAAGGATGTTTCTGTTTTACACTGTGGAGAGGTAAATAACTATACTTAGTATAGTGTTATGCCTGAGCCGTGATTTGGTAGGAAGAAGACTTTTCCGTGTCACTCTGAGTCACCTCATGCCCCACTTAGTGGGCTCAGAGGAACATCTTCCCTCCCCAGCAAGAGGCCATGGCCTTGTGCTCACTGGGAGGCAGGCAGGATTTGGCAGCAGCTGATGCAAACATTTCCCGGACTCCAGGGAATAACATTTAGTCATACAAAATCCCAGTTGGTTCCTTCATACTTAAACCACTGCCCTCTGCAGTTGAGAAGTTAATTTGGGAAAAATGACTGGATGACAAAGCAAGGAAAATATGGTAAAATGGTCTTAATTTTATTTTTAACAATTGATGTTCCTGTTGAAGTCATACTGGACATAACCCTTATTTAGTACTCTACCATTTGATCTTCATGGTTACAAAACATGTGTTTCTGTGTACTGAAGATGAAAATAGGGGAAAAAAAAATCCACTGCTGACTGTCTGCTCAGGAATGGGACTTGAGCAAGAAGAATGCATCAAGTAAAATACATGTTTTTATATGTGGAAATTTCTTCTTTTTTGTTTTCTTGCACTGAAATCCAGTCCTTTCTACTCTGTGCATCACTGCTTTTCTGTGTAATTGTAACCATGCTGAGTATTTTTAGCATTATACTAATTGCATCTGACACACCAAACAAATACTCCTTGTTTGGCATTTATTAAATGTCACTGGTTTCCCAGTCTTGCAACCTGACCCATCAGCTGAACACCTCTGAGCTCCTCTGAACTCTTGCAAGGTATTAGACCAATTACTGCAACCTTCTCAAGATAGGAATCTGCCTCTTCTGCGTGTGCAACCATTGTGATACCAAAATAATCCAAGCCTTTGGAAACTATGCTTGGGCTGGGCTCATGAGAAGAGAGGAACCACTCCTGCACTAAGGCATACTTGTTACTGATCAAGCTGAAAACTGACCCCTGAAACAATCCCTGAAACAGGGAAACATTACTGCTCCACTTTCCTAAAATATCACACGCAAGTAGGTAGGTTCTTCTGATGACACAATGGGAAGTCTTGTCTGCAAAGAACAGTTCTGCACCACTGTAGAAAAGCAGACTGGTAAGCAGGCATACAAATGTCCCAATGTACGAATCAGCAAGTAAAACCCCTTTTCTACTGTCAAGAGGTGGAATAGGCAGATATTCACTACTCAGGCCTTATTTCACTGCCATGTCATGACCCTAAAGGTAAATTTTTTCAAGGATAAGTAACGGAGATGTTCAAAAGCCAGAGTATTGGAAAAGTCATGATAGTTTTGTCTACATAGGAAGCTAAGTCTTTTCTCCAGGTATGAAAACATATCAGATAAATGCACATTTGACCACTCACAGCTTGAAGTCTTTCTGCTGCTCCAGTGATGTGGGTAGTAAAAAACATCCAAGTCTTGAGCACAAGTCACAATGTGTTCACATGAAAGTCGCTTTTAGAGTAAGTTGTATGGATACACAGAATGTCTATCCCACAAACACATGTTTGGGATCTTGAACAATGAGCTGTGTCTCAGCATTCATTCTCATTACATGAGCCTGGAAATCCCAGAGGAACTGGGAGTTGGCAGTCATCGTAAGCTTTGTGGCATGTCCAGTGGAGGCAGAGAGTCTGTGAAGTTCTAGTGGCCTCTTACAAAGCTGTGGAAGAGAAAAACAAATTCTAATATGTACAAGAGAGTAGTGGAGAAAGTAGATTTTACAGAAATTTTCTAAAAAGATCCTCAAGACTAATTGTATGAAGTGGTTAGGAAAGCGTAACAGCCTTTAAGAATACTCTCACCACTTCTCAGAGAAGAATAAGTATGAATTGGCTAAATCCAGCATAGAGCTCTGTCCTTCAGCTGAGTAAGACTTGGTTTTAGCCCTAGCACATTGCATATTGTGCACAGGATGCCCATGGAATAGACTGTGTATCACTTTATGTGCATAAAAACTGGAAGTCAGATGAAGAACTGCAAGACGTGGTCACAGGTGTCAGGTTCTGATGTGCCTAGCGGAGATGGTCCAGCCTAATATGTGTTTGACTGGCCCCAGAACTGCAAGGATTTGGAGGTTTTAGCAAAGCAAAGTTCTGTGCATCAGTCAGACTGAGCCTAGTCACACCTGGCCTTTTCTTTATTCTGTCTTTTATTTTAGAGCAGACAAACACAAAGGACTCCTCTGTCCTTTGGAGGACTCTGATGTGAAAACCACCTTCAAATCTTCCTTGCCATCTGAGGGAGAGGTAGAGAGGGAATGAAGGGATGGATGACATGCTGTGTGTGAGTGAAAAAGTAGCTGGAAACGGCTATGCTCAGGGTTGACTCAAAGCTGACTCAAAACTGCCGTGCTGTGCCAGCTGACGGCAGCATTGCTGAATCCAGGAGGACGACACCCCAAGGAGACAGCACGCCAACCTGACCCACGAGCTGCAGTGCTCCCTGTCTTAGCCAGCTTGCTTTTCCACATGGCTAAGGGGCTTTCATAGCCACCAGCTGTTTGTTTATCTTGGGGCTTCTAATTGTTGTTATGGTAATACTTAAAATTTGCATTCCAAAACTTACTTCGTCCTAACCTACTCAATTGTCTAGACAGCCCACACTGGAGCAGAAAGATTATCCATGCTATCCAAACTGCAGCCTGGANTGAGAACCAGGCAAACACAAAGTACTTGTCCTACTTTCTAGTCACTAAGCTGAAATTCAGCATGTTTAATTATAAATCAAATAATTGACTACAAAGCTATTGTGGTATGGCCTTCCATGCTGTTGATGGTTTTAATTGCAAACTGTTACATGATGTGCTTCAGTAACAAAGAATGAGCCCTGAAGTAGCAGGGGAAATGTCCTACTTTGACTCTATTTTCACAGGCAGGATGCAGGAAATTTTCTGGTGTGTCACTCCTCTCCATGATGGACTGGACAAGAGAACTGTAGGCCACAGAAGATGCCAGTGGGGGCCATGCTGTGTTCACAGGGACAGCCCAGGAGCTTGCTGTAGATTGTTCCTGCTGCTCCCTCTTCAGGACCCACTCTCACGAGAGTCATGTTCCTCCTGACAACCAAAGAGGAGCTTGCACGGCTCATCCTGGAGCTGAGGATGAGACAGACCATGGTTGTGCACTGAGCACTGTCATCACACCAGTTGGCACCCCTGTCTGGCAGTCGTGGATGACTAGAGGGTGATGCTAAAGCTCACCGACTCCTCAGTGCCCATGGTGTCATTCATGGCATGAGAAGGCAGGTGCTGCTCTCTCCTCTCTCTGGACATAAGGATCCTAATGGCCCCCACTAACTCCCCTGTTAAAAAAACCCAGGTAAAGTAACAACACTTAAAGCCAGGGTGTGTAAAAGGAGTCCCAGTGGGAGCTGGAGTCTTTCCTTCTCCTAGGCCTTCCAGTGGTGTCAGGCCCAGGGCAAGCACATATTGAATCTTCTGGGAAATGGTGACACCTGCTTCTGCTGGACTAGAACATCACACTGGAACAGACTGCCCACAGGCGTTGTGGTTTCTCCTTTCCTGGACACACTCAAAACTGAACTGGACAGAACCCTGAGCAACTTCTTCTAACTGGAGCTGCTCTGGGTAGGTGACCTCCCAAAGTCCCCTCCACACTGATTTTTGGGGGGATTTTATAACCTGGAAAGTTCTTCAGAAAGCAGACAGTAGGGGCGTTTTC
Organism: Platysteira castanea; assembly: GCA_013397175.1. Classification (NCBI taxonomy): domain Eukaryota; kingdom Metazoa; phylum Chordata; class Aves; order Passeriformes; genus Platysteira; species Platysteira castanea. Next base: position 305,063 of record VYXC01007461.1, on the reverse strand, counting down.
ACTGAATTTTGTCTTCTGTGGTGAGAAAAAGACACAAGTTTGGGTCCTTATGCACAACTGCACCAGGCAGCAGCACCTCTGTCAGCTCCTCCAGAGGTCATGGCTGTTCCTTTCCACCCATCCACTCCATGAATTTCCACCCTCCTAACCAAGGACCTCACCAGGCTGCAAAGTATTATCTGGAGGATGGTTTTGGGAAGGTGCTTGTACGGTATGTTGAGCACACTGAAGTGAGAAAGACAAACAACATTTTCCCTCAGCAGATTAGCATGAACCAGGAATGATCCTCACCTGCACTGGAGCCAGGACCCACCCCATGCTCAGTTTGGGGCAATGAGTGATGATGAGGAAGGGCCATCAGCCCACCAGTGCCCCAGGAGGAGGAGGTTGGGAGCAGGCGAGGAAGGTGCTTGCTCAGACAAAAACATCTCAGAAGGCAGTGCTGGTGGTAGGTGTTTTTAAAGATGAGGACAGGTCCAATCTCAACAGATCAGGAGAAGTGAGGAGGGGAGAAGTGAGGAGCCAGCCACAGGACTTACTAACAGGAGAGAGAAACTGCAAATCTCTTTTCTCCCTTCCTGTTCACAATTCTCCTCAACCCTGTGAATCTGTACCAGGATGGAAGGTCTTCTCAGAAGTAGCTGTAGACTTTTTCTTTTTCTTTTTCTTTTTCTTTTTCTTTTTCTTTTTCTTTTTCTTTTTCTTTTTCTTTTTCTTTTTCTTTTTCTTTTTCTTTTTCTTTTTCTTTTTCTTTTTCTTTTTCTTTTTCTTTTTCTTTTTCTTTTTCTTTTTCTTTTTCTTTTTCTTTTTCTTTTTCTTTTTCTTTTTCTTTTTCTTTTTCTTTTTCTTTTTCTTTTTCTTTTTCTTTTTCTTTTTCTTTTTCTTTTTCTTTTTCTTTTTCTTTTTCTTTTTCTTTTTCTTTTTCTTTTTCTTTTTCTTTTTCTTTTTCTTTTTCTTTTTCTTTTTCTTTTTCTTTTTCTTTTTCTTTTTCTTTTTCTTTTTCTTTTTCTTTTTCTTTTTCTTTTTCTTTTTCTTTTTCTTTTTCTTTTTCTTTTTCTTTTTCTTTTTCTTTTTCTTTTTCTTTTTCTTTTTCTTTTTCTTTTTCTTTTTCTTTTTCTTTTTCTTTTTCTTTTTCTTTTTCTTTTTCTTTTTCTTTTTCTTTTTCTTTTTCTTTTTCTTTTTCTTTTTCTTTTTCTTTTTCTTTTTCTTTTTCTTTTTCTTTTTCTTTTTCTTTTTCTTTTTCTTTTTCTTTTTCTTTTTCTTCCCAGTGGGATGGGAAGGAAAACCAGGAAAAAAAAATAATACTAATTGGAAAAAATAAAGAAAAAAAAAAGAGAAATAAAACCTGATGCACAATACAGTTGCTCACCACCCGCTGACTTGTGCCCAGCCCATCCCTGAGTAGCAATCAGTCCTTTCTGGATAACTCTTTAAAAAAGAAATCTTGAAAGCTGCTGCTAAGATGGACTGAAAAACACTGTCTCCTTCACCCACGGACAGGAAAATCTGGAGCCTTCCTTTGTTGAACGCAGAGACTGAGCAGAGCCAATTACCTGCGGTGACAAACAGTGTTACAGCAAGACTTTGGGCAGAACAAATATAAAATCCTCCAAGTCAGCTACGACATATTTCAGGCATATTTAGTCATTGAAGCTGAATATCCCCAGCTGTGTTAAACTGTTAAGCTGTTGAGTTTCCGTTCGCAAACCACAAAAAAAAGTAAGCTAAAATAGTCTTGCTGTGCCTGCTCTTGCCTACCATTGCTGAGGAAAATGAAACTTAAAGCCCAGATCATTTCACGTTTCTTGGAAAAACACCCAAGTCCTTCACAATGGTGATGTGTTCCAGTACCTTCCTGCTCGAGAAGATTTTTCGTTTAGCTGTGTCTATGGATGTGAATCCTTAAATAGGGACAAGTGAGCTGCTGTTTTATTGTATGACAGTTTCTCTTCGACCTTACTCTGCTGGGCCACTGATGTGGCCATGCTGAACAGACCAGCTCTGTGCTCAGGGAATGGTTTTGGTCCTGCATTTCTTTAAGGACAGAGATCTCTTTTCCTTTCTCTTGCATGCAACAGCAGTTTCTAGGCAGTATTGACTTAAAATCCTCTATTTTTGTATGACTAACTATAGCAGCTAATCATTTGTAAAGCTAAATGGTTGAGATCATTGTGAGATCTTGAAGTCCAATCTCCATTTTTTAAAATTGAACTGCAGGATATGCATGCCTGAAGACAAAAACCCCAGAGTGTGTAAGAGGGGAATCAACAGGACCAACCAATAGACAAATCTGTGATTTAAGACTAGTATGGAGAAGTATAAATCTCCCTGAGCTTTTGTGTTATTTCAGTGTGAAGTGTTTGTGGAGGAGAGCTGTTTTCCCCTCTTTCCTGCTCCTCGGTGGACACTGTTCTATGCACACCCCATGCCAGTGTCTTTCCAGTGGTCACAGGCATGGTGGAGGCAGGTGATCCTCTGCCAGTGAAGATGGGGGTTTTTTTCTTGATGGGTGGCTTTCTAGCAAGGTCACCTCGTGCTGTGAGGTCCAAGTGTAACAATTCAGGGAGTCTGGATGGCAGCCCAAGCCTGCTGGAGCTGTGCTGATGCAGGGTGGCTCCTGGTGAGGAGAATAGGGAGGAAGAGGAGAAGGAGGAGAGGATTCAAGCCTGAGCCCTGCTTGCAGGCAGTGGTGGCTTCCTGTCTGCCAGGGACACAGCAGAGATGCCCAGCTCCAGAGCTCCCTGTCCTCTGGGGACAGCTCGCTGTCCCTCGTGCTCTAGTGGGGGTCCAGTCTTGCTGAAGCAAGGGCCATGTGTGGAGAAGTTTGATCCAGCGGAGCAGTGGGTTTTTCTTTTCCAGCCACATTTCTCTGAAGCCCCAAGAGCAAGTGACACTGGCCACTGTGTTGTGTGAAGAACTATTACTATGATAAAGACATATGTGTATAGATAATTACCATAACCTTTCTTTATTAATCTCTGATTAAAATCCTAAGTAATTTATATGCAAATTAATTTCTTTGCTTATGATCCTGACAAACTGGCCCTCGGCATGGCAGAGCTGGCTATTGTCCTTGGCAGCTATGCTGCTCTTGGGCTATCTATACCCCAGAATATGCTGCTGAAAACTCCTCAGCTGCATCCTAAACTCTCACAGGATGCAAAACAAGCCCATGCCAGTAAGTGGTAGGAGGGACTCAACAGCTCCCTGGCTGGGAGAGCTGGGTGAAACCTCTCCCTTTCCCTCTTGGCCCAAAACCTCATGCATTGTCAGTACAATGTTTGAGGGGTGGCAGACCAGGCCATGAGTGCTGGATGGTTTCTGAAGGATGCTCTTTGCACAGCAACAAGGGAGGAAGTTGAACCATTTTCTTTTTCTTACAAACTTCTGCAGGGTAAGTTACTGCTCTGGCAATTTTCTCAGCCATGAAAATGAGTGGGTAGCCCAGCTCCTTCTCAGCTGTGTGCAAAGATAGGGAAAAATACACAGCTAGAGCCTCATGAAGGCAAAATAAATTATTTGCTAATTTTTTAAATATTGGTGGCTAATGAGTTTTAGGTAAGCTATTGATTAGATGGATTTTGTTTTGATAGCTGAAGACACTAATATTCATCTATATATTTCAGAGTTTAAAAAAGGTTTTGAATGACAGATTGTATCTTTCCAGGCCCTTCCTGGTGATAGCTGGAGAGAGTTGATTCTAGAGACTGAGGCAAGCCTATGATGGTTGTTGTCATCTTTCTGCAATGCCTGGAGATTATCAAAAGGCATTAATTCCTATTGTCTGTAATGGAGACTACACCATCCCTACATATCTCAACAAGAGAGTGATGAACCACTGGTTTCCAGCCAAAAAGCACTTGAAAACTGCTGAGGCCACATCCTGTGCAGTGACAGGGCCAGTATAAAGGACTTTGGTGCTTGGATGGTGGTGTGAACACCAGATTTGAGAACTGAGAACAGTTTTACATTGCAGATAGCAGTTTGTAATGGACTCAGTGCTAATTAGAGTCCCACGGGGTAGGCATAGGAAGACAGTGTGCTCCTGAGGGCAGCAGGGCTCATGAAGGACCCTTTCCTACACGTCCAAGCTGTGAATCCTTTGGTGCCTTGTGGGGACTGAGCCGCCTCATGGATGGGAATGGGGCATCTGTGGTTGTGCTGGGAAGAGATTGCAAAATTTTCTTCTGTGTGGCATTGTCATGATATCTCCATCACCTGAATGTCTGGTTTTACGGCATGAGTTGGACTGGATCCTGAGATGTCCATGTCTCTGGGTTGGATCCAACCCTCATGGCATGCTGGGAAGCTGTGGGGAACCAAGGGAAGAGCGTGGCCTTGCATCATGAGGGCCCACATGGCTTTTGCCTGGTGGTCAGTCACTGCAAAAGCTCCTCCTCCTCATCACCGTGGTGCTCCTTCAGCCTCCAGCTGACATGTCAGTGGCTGCAGATATGTCATCAACTTAAACAAGCTTGCTGGGTTGTATCAGAAAAAACGGAAAGATTCATTAGCTTTTAAGAGCACAGCTCACAAACGGAAGTGTACAGGAGTTTATGGCTGTGTTTGGGATAATAAATTTTCCATCAAAATAAGAGTTTATCATTCTCTCTGAGGCCAAACAGAATTGGGCCTTGACTATAGGAGCTTCAGGCATGAAAAAATGACTTGTCTGTTTTTCCAAGGCCTGTCAGTAGCTCTAACAAAAAGATGTTTCTCTTCCCACAGACTTTGAGATGTTACAGCTAGAGTAATAATCCTATTAAGGGCTTGCTTGTTTTGCTATTTAGTGTAATAACTTTTTTAAAAAAGGAAAACTTTCCTGCATTTTAAGATTAAAACATAATGGTAGGAAGTAGCAACCAGAAACATAGACTTCATCAAATCACACCGCAAAAAACCCACATTAAATCTTATAGTAAATGGGCTTGAATATTCAAAAATTCTTTCATGTACTGGAGTGTTTTCTGTGAAAACCCTCTCCTGGGCTCTTAAAAGCAAATCTACAGAATTTCTGAGTGTTTGGACTTGCTCCAAACTGTGCTATTGAGATAAAAATGCTTGAAAAAATAAAACCACTAATATTTTATCTTATGCTGATAATATGATCTAATTTGATTGGTGTTTTTTACCATTGACTACATAAAGTGAATTAGATGTCCTAAAAGGGTCACGAAATTTGATCATTGGAAACAACTGAAGCAGGTAGTCCTTAAGGAAATAATGTCTTAATTCCCTAGGCACTTCCCTGGGAAGGAAACACAGCAGTACTTTGTGAGGGCTGAGCTGGTGAATAGAAACATTCTTTTTTTTTTCTTTTTTTTTTCCTCCACATGAGCACTGAACTGGGAAGTTCCTGCTTCAAACTGCAACACCAAACTTGAGAGCATCTTGGAAAGACTTTTTTCAGGCTGAGCTGCTTGATTTCCCATCCGTTACCAAGGTCACGGCTGTTCGTGGGAGCTACATGGCAGCTTTGGAGTCACATTGAATAAATATTTCAAAAATATTTTACATGGAAATATATGAGAAAATATACCTTCCCTTCTAAGATGTTTGCCAGTGTATTAAACACTTTCCACTGTCCCAGGAAGGCCCAGCAAGCACACACAGCTCCGTGCATATAGTTTGTCAAAGTCTAATGAACTCTTTAGTGGAAGTTCTCTGTGGTTTTGTGGGGATTAGGCTAGCAACCACATTTGTGCTTCAAGCTGAAATGAATCAGTCTCTGTAGGTGACCTGACTTCCCGAGTGTTTTCCTGTCAAAATCTGTCTCAAAAGTAATTTGTTATCTGTTGCCTTCTTTCCACTCACCCGCCTCTCCCATGTGCATATGTGTACCTTTGGTACATCTATCCAGGTCTTTCAGGCATTTCACAAAGTTGAGAAGTAGGAGACCACCTGGCAGGAAAAATATTTTCTATTGGGACCTCTCCTTTCCACTAGACAAGTACCCTCCTGGGTCACTTCTGGTCTGCACTACTCTACCACCCCAACCAGGGAAAAAAAAAAAACAAACAAACAAACAAAAAAAACCCCAACAACAAAACAACAAAACCAATTGTCTTTTATGTGAAAGGAGGAAACTCAGCCCCAAAACACATATCTTGTAGAAATAACTAATTTACCTCAGCAGTAGGGACCTACATTTTCCCTGCAAATTTTGGAAGAAAACTCAGACAGTTTATGTAGGCAGAGATAAATCTTCCGCCTGCTTCTAATCCACTTGACAGCACCTACAGTGCAGCTTCACATGCAGCACACCCCCCCTTGCCTTGTTTGCTGGAAACTTGGTCCCTGTGTGGATGCACCTGCTGAAACTCTCCTAATGTTGTCAACATTCATGTTTCTCTGGTTGTCCTGTCTGTCACCAGAGCTGCACTGGTGCTAGGCAGAAAGACAGCACCTTCAGGGAAAGCTTCCATGTGCAGCATCTTCCCAGTGTGGGACAGGTCTGAGACGGGTGAGGAATTTTTTATTACTACAGTTTTTTTGTCTGTATCACTCACCCTTATGATTTGTTTCTTTGGGCAGAAACATGTGGTAAGGAGTTGCATTGCACATGAGGGGCTGAGGTATTGAGTGCACGTTCTCCAGATGTTTTATTTCCTCATGGAGGCAGTGGGATATCACTGTTTTCACTTTTCATGACTGGTCTGGGGTAAATCTCATGGTGTTAGCAGGAGAGGTGTGAAGACACACATGCATCTGTGATGCCAGGATGGGTGAGTAGGTGTTCCTGCAGAATTGTGATGCCAGTGAACTATTGCTTTTAACTGACTACACAGCAAGCTGCAGCTACAGATAGCAGCAGGATGGAAGGGCAAGAACCAAAGTGTTTCTGTGCCACAACCTGTCTCTCGACCATCCCTTCTCTGTGGTGGATCATAAGGTGTTTATCTTTCCAAGGAGCAAAGTCTTCATGTATCAAGTCATAATGCTCAAAGAGAAACAAGCAAACACTGTAGAACTAAATAGTCCTAAATACTCCACCACACTGCAGGGAGCAGAAGAGGTGTCAGAAAGTTTAATGGCTATATCTTACAACATCTTTCACCCTGGTTCTTGTTCACATGTTTGCTTCTGCCCCCATAACAGTGGAACAGCTTCCTCCCCATTTTCAAGACAAGCTACATATCACAGAATAAAGCTGCAGAGTGTCTGTGTAATCTTTTTCATATGCTCATGCCTTCAGAACCCAACATGCCTGTTTCACAGCTGTGCAGCAGCACCTACCACTGCAGCAGCAGTGGGATGCTGTGGCAGCCATAGTCTCTCCCTCCTGCTCCACTTGAAAGGGATTTTAGGTGGGTAAGACTGAGACACTGCCTATAAATTGCTTCTAGGGTTTCATTTGGTGTAGTGTGGGTCTCTCTGCTTCCCACCCTTGTCATGGCAACTCCTTCTGATCTGTGTGGTCTGACCCAAACCTCCAAACCACAGAACAAATTTTGGGAGAGCACAAGTTCCTGGCTTTTCTGCATGTCTCCAGAATCCCTTTCTTGTGCACTTTTGTGGTTTGATTCAGTGCTGCACTCAAGCCTCACTGGTTGTACTTCTCATCAGTGTAACCACATTTCCTGCTTCCCATTTCTCTACGCTCTCTAAGAGCAATCATCTCTTTTTATGAATGCTGATTAAGTCTTGCCCAAACTGGTCTGGAAAAGACTGCAGAGCAGACGCGTCCTTGAATTAGTGGAGGACATGAGTGACTGAGGAGCAAGCTTTTTTAAAAGTCTGAGAGATTTTTCTTTGGCTTCCAGAAGGCTGGTGTCCATCACCTTCTCAAAAAGCTGCATAAAACTTTGAAGTACTCAAGCACACGTTCACACCGAAGGCCCCTATCTATAATACATGTCACAGGAAATATTACACTCTACATGCCATAAATTTTCCAACTACTTTTGAAAGAATTGTGAGAGATAGTTCTGCCCAGCACATTTCAGAGTTTCTCACACGTGTCTCCACTCGGTCTGGTTGGGGGTTTTTGTACCCCTCAGGCAAATGCAGTTCCAGCTGGGCAGTTGGTGTGGTTCAGAGCACCTTGATGGCTTACCACAGATCTGATCCCTTCTCTGCCCAACAGCAGGATCAGCTTGTACCTAAGCTGTTCACAACAGATGTTTGCCTAAACTCTTATTCAAAAACAAACAAAAAATGATAGAGATGTAACAGTTTCCCCAGCCAATCTATCTAGTGCTTAATCATCCTTACTATTAGAAATTCTTTTCATGTTCATCCTGAATCTTTTTTGCAACTATCAAAGTCCATTATTTCCCATCCTATCATCAAAATTTTGCCCCCACATTTGCAGATAACTTGGATGTATTTAAAGACTCTTATTATCTCCGTTCAGTCTTGTCTTTTCTAGACTAAACAATGTAATTTCCTTCAGCCTCACTTCATAAATTGTATTTTCTAGATCTCTAATTGATTTTGCTAAGAACTGTACTTAGGACATAGGGGTTTTTTTGTAAACTTAAAAAAAAAAATAAGATGTGCTTAGAGCTGAATGAAATACCCTAGGCAGGGCCTTGGCAGTACTAAACTGACAAGAGGTACATCAGACAGTTTCATAAATGGTGAACTTGATGCTGTACCCCAGTACAATGCTTTCAGTTTCTGCAGCAGCAGAACATTGGTTTCTCATGCCGCAGTTCCCCCTAAATCCTTCTCTGCTTTCTGGTGCTCTGTTCTGGTGTTTTATATCAGTCCTGTCTTCATATAAAAGCAACTTGTTATCTGAGTGACAGCAGGACAAATGGAGAATTTTGCATTAATGGCATTGCGCCTCATCTTTTTCTGCCTGCTGCAGACGAGCAAGATCCTTCAAAGTCTGTCCCTAATCCTTAGCTCAGATTCAAAGGTTTTGTGATTTGATAGGTGGTGACTCCGTTCTCCCAGCACGAGGCAAAGTGGTTGTGGTACATCAACTTCTAAACCTCTTCTGCCGATAATCCGCTGTCTCGTTTCCATACGCTCCCCCATGCTGCTGCCTCTTGCCATGGGGGCTCGGCTCTTTGAAGCAAGAACCAGCCTTATGTTCTCTCTTTATACAGCGCCCGGCATGACAGTGTCTTGATCCGTGATTAGGAATCCTAAATATAATGACAATAAAAATAATACTGTCTCTCTAACTGAGAAGATCCAATTTGTGCCAATATGGAAAAGGAGAGGAGTTTATGGGTGCATTAAACTCTCCCCTTTGTAGATCTAAAAAATGTAATGGAAGGCAGCTTTTAAAGTTGAACTGCTATTTCTTTAGGAAAATACTCTTTTGCTGAGAAGAATGGTACATTCCTCTCTGTAAAAATGTCACATTTTCACCTGGGGCATATTCATGAAAATTAAAACTTTGCTTCTTGTTGTAAATCTTTGTAAATTTCCATGAATTTGCCCCAGGTGAAGATGTGACATTTTTACAGACAAGAATGCTCCAGTTTTGCTGAGAGAGGCAAGAAGGCCTTTCTGTTAAAAAAGTGGCAACAGCAACTTTCTGCTTATGAAAATATCTATCCCTTTTACTGAAAAAAAAAAGAAGAAAAGGAAAATGGAGTTGAGCTGTATGCAGAGCTGCATTCTGTATTCCTCACCTTCTGATCTGCTTTTATGACTAACCACTAGTGGCTCAAAGGCAGAGAGTGAAATTTAACCATGCACTGAATTTACAAATGCACTTCAGAAAAAAGACTTCATTTTCTGTTGAGAACTGGTAACTTTTCCATTAAAGTGTCATCTTTTCTGGTACTAATGTTGTTATATAGTCAATGGTTACCATGAATTAGCTACTGCAACTCCCATTCATTCAAAATTTCCACTAAAATGGATGCAAGATACAAACATGAAAGAATATATCAAATAATGTAATTTCATAATTAAGAGAGGAAGAAAATGAAAGTCTAGTGCATTCTGTAAGCTTTTTTCCATTTCTATCATTGATTAGTCACTCTCCCTGACGTGATACCGTCACCTGAACTTTTATGTCCAAAGTTGCCAAAGGAGAAGGGGACTTATGGGTCTGATTGCATGGGATTGATCATCAGAGAGAACAAAGTACCCCTTGTCAGCCCATTTCCTTGACTGAGCTGCCTATGGGAAAGACAAGTATAAGGGCATGATCATGGTAATGTGGTAAGCAAGAGGCTGCCTCAGGACACTCTTGGACACACTTCTCCGACAGTCTGGAGTGACGCAGCCCGCTGTGTCAGCTGAAGGAACCGGCGCTGCATCTCCCCAAGCATCTGTGGGAACCAAGCTACCTCGGAGGTGCTGATCCCTGTTGAGAGTGCTCAGGAGGGGCTGCTCAGCTGCCACACACACGCTCACAAGAGCCGGTGCAGTGGTGGGCACAAGCACACAAGCAGGCAGATAATCCAGGCGCCGATCTCAGATAAAGAGGAAGAGAGGGGGCTCTTGTATAGGTTCCAATGAGGTTTATTCAAGGGAGGGTCCAGGGACAAGAGGCAACAACTAAAGAGGGTTCCAGGATTTTACAGGGGGATGGGCAACCGATCAGGAGAGGGCCAGGAGGCGGAGAGGAGAGGGATTGACGGCCAATAAACCAATAGGGGAAGAGAAGGGAGGGACAAGGGAGAGGGGGACCAATGAGGTGTTGAGTAACGGGGAACTTTCTAGAACACGTGCGTGTTGATAAGGGAAGATACATATTCAAAGAGTTACACATAAAACTGGGAGGAGGGCCAACGGGCCAACTGAACCTGAACAATTTACATGACAGAACAGGGGACTATGGGAACTCACCATAACTCCGGAGGTGATGTCTGACCTCCGAGCCAGCCCACCAAGAATCCAAAGCTGCTCTTGGGCCCTGGGGCTCATCGGTCACTCTGGCAGCAGCCACAACCACTGCAACACTGGAGTGAGCTAGTTTATGGCCATTAATTAACATTTCATAATTGTGGGTGTGCTCTCAAGGTCTTCATAGAATCCCAGGCTAGTTTGTTTGGAAGGCACCTTTAAAGGTCACCTAGTTCAACCTCCAAGTTTTCAAAGGGCTTAGCAAGTCTTTCCTACTGCAAAGAAGCAACACTTGTAATCTTATCCCAGAGCAGAACATTTGCATGATTAGTTTGTCAGAGTGAGAGGAAAGATTTGCTTCCAGAGACCCTGGAATGGACAAGACAGATCCTTTCATAGACCAAAAAGACAAAAGCTACAGAGTACATGTATCTGCTGAGGTGCTTTGCCTGCCCTGTGAAGGTGTCGCCTCACTTTCTTTCTCAGCTACCTCCAAATGCTCTTGTAATCCAGGACTGCTCCAGCCTGAAAAAAGTAGAGGTCTAAAGCTGGTTTAAGAACATTTATTTCAGTTCTTTGCTTCCTTCCCACCTCCTGCCCACACTACACCTTTGATGGATGATTTACTAGATGTGGAAACCTAGTAAAGGTTTTAGGTATTTGAAAAGAAAAAGGTGTGTGTATGTGTGATAAACTTCATGTTATTACCTTCGTCTTGGCCTGGCAGCTGCAGAGGAGAAGGGTTAGCCTGCCAAACCTGCTCAGAGGTGGCAAGAGTGCCTTCATGATGGAAGAAGAAACCAGTGGGGAAGGTCTCTTCTCCTCTGAGCGGGCTGTGCGATGAAACCACTGCAGAAGAGAGGCAAACTTGCAGAGATATGGCTAATATAGGGGAGCAGGAACAAAGCAACCTGGAAAAGTCCCTGGAAAGGGGAATTACGGAAAAATAATAAGAAAGAACAATGATGGGCTGCTTGTTCAACACAGGAGCAAACAGGCCCATGCATTTGCTAACAACCTTCCACCAGCTTGATCAAGGGTGGGAAACTCTTTCCTCTCAGTCACACACCAGAGCTCACGGCTCCTGGGGAGCCTGTGCTGTCCAAGCACTGGCTGATTTGGGAGCCACCGGATGCAAGGCAGCCACTCTCCCTCCTTGACGGGCTGCTGTGCCAGCACTGTGTGACACAGGGTCAGACCAGGAACAAAAAGTGAAAGGGGACATTTCTGCAGCTTTTAGCTGGCACTTGACCTTTTCATACTGTAGCTGGAACATCAGAAAGCCAGAAGGGGGTTATTTTCTGCCTGAAGTCTGGTCGATCGACTGTGAAGCTTCTGCTTGCTGTGTGTGCCTGTGAGTTTAACAGCAGTCCCTGTGTGTCTAAGGTCTTGTTATTGCCCACTCAGTTGTAAGGAAATGAGAAGCTAATGCTAATGCAAAAAAAGTCACTGAAGTATAAAAAGAAAAAAAATCCCAGCCAGCAATCTCTATACCCCAGAGAAGTGGCACCCTGTGTTCCTAAACTGGCAAAGTCCTTTAAGCTTTATTAAAACTGATATTTGAACTGGCAAGTAAGTTCACTCTCACTCAGTGCAAACCCATAGAAAATATCAGTCTAAAAATATTCTCTACAGTGGAGTTGTCCCCTCACTCTGAGAACTGGACGTATAAACACAATAATTACTGGTGCTGCCAGGCATTGGGACTCCCATTAACCCCTCCTCACTGGTGAAACATCTCTGGCAGCACGGGGGTGAGCACCCATGGCATCCCCAATAGCTCCTGGGTGCAACAAGGCCTGTAAGGGTCACACAAGGTTGTGAAGCCAGTGGAGTTCCCTCTATGAAAATAGTCCCTGTTGGCTTCGCAGGTGTTGTTCATGGCTCAAATAAGAGAAGTCATCAGCACTGAAAGTCTTGTGCTTCCACATCATTGCTGTTGTTGATCACTGTGTGGCCCTAAGGGGTGGAAGCCAGCAATTTCCCTCCCAGTGCAAATCACTGACCTCTGATACCCAAACGGAGACATGTGATGGATTAGTGCCAACTCAGTGATTTCTGTGAACATTTCCTGAACTCACCACAATGGCAGGACAATAGGAAAAGTGCAGTTCAGACCACAGCAATTAGAATTAACTAAATTTTTGTCAGTGATCACTGGCTTTTAAGCACAGGTCCCAAAAGGGATTTTTGTACTGACCTCCAAATCAGACTAAGAGAAATCAATAGTATTTAGGTGTCAACAGTGTATTAGATCCTTTTGAGGACTCAGACATGAGTTTACAAGCCAGTAACTTATTCCATGTTCACCAGTGGCTAAATCGAGCCAGTAGGTCTGGAAATCCATGAGAGTGAAAAATTTACAGCCCATAGCTGTGGCATTCCATAGGAACAAAGGGAGCAGCAAGGCAAGTTTCAGTGTTTTCAGCACTGTGTTGCCTTGCTGGGTCTGGAGAATGAGCTGATAAGGCATACAAGCCTTCTCTGTGCTGAGATAGCCACCGTCCCTCCTCAGGCTTGAGGAGTTGCACCACTGGACTGCTGCAGTTCCTGACTTTCCTACTGCAGATAGATGGGGCCATGGAGAAAAATGCATTATTATTTTACTTAAATGGCCTAAACTTCCCAGTACCAGTTGCCCTAGGAGTCTTTACAATTAATCTTACAACACGAGAATGGTGACCACCCAGCAGTCTAACAGATAAATCTGTTAGGCAGTGTGCACGCTCAGCCTGCCAACAGCAGCAAATAAATGCTAGTAAGTGAACTTTGGCAATGAATCTAAGCTGGGGGAAAAAAAAAAAAGCCCAAACAAAACAAACCACAAACCTAACCCCAAACACCAATCCAACAGCCTTTTACCCCTTGCTTCTGTAATATGTCCCCAGCCTGTCCACAGAACTAGCTCTAGCAAATGGCTTCTGCAGTGTATCTCTGAAAGGTTATCGAGCCTGACTTATTTTGAAATGGGGGGGTGGGATTTAAGGGAAATAGCCTGTCTTTTGGCAGAAACTACAGGAACACTTCCCAGGATTCAAACCAACCCAGTGGGAGACCTTGCCCCTGTGGGATTTCCCTGGCTCCACAGAGACCAACTCAAGGGCTTTCTTGGGGCTCCCAGTAGCTTCCTTGTCCCTTTCTGCATAGAAGAAAACCATTTGGCCTAGGCCTTGGCCTCAGCCGTGAGCTGGGTTGGAAATCTGGGTGGGATTTGCTGTTATCACAGTGTTGTCTTTGGCAGTCCGATATACCCTGCAAGGATTGATGGCTCTCCCCATTGATTTGGCACCAGATCCCTCCTCTCAACTGTAGCCATGTACATCCTCTGGGGGAAATAGGCTTGGGTCCAGTAGTAAATACATAGAGTAAAATGTGAGATATACTTGACATTTTGTTATCATAATTATTTTAAAATCATTTATTTACCTGGAAAGGCTTAGCTCATGCTCAGCATCTGGTTTTCAGTCGGCTCCTGCTTTTTTTTTTTTTAACCCAGTTTTCCAGCTGAGTAGACAGAGGAACAAACCAAGACCAAACGATTTGCCAAAGGTCACGCAGAGAATCACTGGCTCACACAGGATTTATAGGGAGATTTGCCCTGGCTGCAGTCAGCAATTCTTGTTGTCTCTGTTTGGGTTTGCTCTGACACCAGGGGTTCCTAATTCAGCTTTGCCAGTTCATAAGATTTTCTCACGAGTCTATTAATATTTGCTGTTTCTTAGAAAGCTGGTTAATTGTTCAATAATTTCAAACTTGACTTGTATGAATTAAGTTTCTAGTTGTGGTGACAGCAGAGCAAAAAATAGCTTTGGACAAAAGCAGATTGGTGTATCTTCTCCATGCTTAGAAACTGGAATAAGAAGTTTCTATTCTTTTAAAACCTCATAATTTTTTACCCTGACTCCTGAGCTTTGGAAAATAGTCTCATATACTGTGACTGCTTGGATCTCTCTTGCTGTTGAGTTGCTCATGTTTCTGAGTTTTCCTGTCTCTTGTATTCCCAGTGGTGTGAATTGCTTTCTCCACCTTCTTGACGTCTAATTCAAGGATGTTGTTTTACTTTTCTAATTATTCTCCAGTTTTGAATTGTACTTGACATTTTAAGAAATGGGGAAAAGGACATTCTGCTTTCAGGTTTGTATTAGGTTTTTCTACTCAAAAGGCTCCATATTTCTCTTTCACTCACAGATTTCAGAAAAGCCTCCACCCCAGACAAAGCTGTCATGATATTCAGGGATACTAAGTACTTGTTAATCTCTTGCTGTCTATGAGATATAGAGCTGCTCAGAACTTCTGAAAGTGAGAGAGCAATCACAGTGCATAGGACCAGGCTTAATAGTAATGCAGCAAGCCAGGCAGCTTCAGCTATCACTGTGATGGAGATCCTCATGCGAAGACCTAAGTTTTTGACAAAGATAAGGGGATAGAGTTTAAATTGAATCTCACCAGCAACAGCTATTTCTGGTTTTAATCAGGACTGCACTGAGTTACATACAGATTTTGGCTCAATGTCTATGCACGATATACCAGGAGGCCTGAAACTGCCTGCTTGCCCATTGCATAATAACCTTCCATCCCCCTTCTTACATGTAAGTAGACCTTAACATCCCTGCAGTGTTAACTGCCTAGTACTGCATGTAATTATATACAGAGAATTATCCCTACACTATGATTAGCCAAATGCATTCATATGCATGTGAATTACTCTTTGTGCTGACACAGTGAAAGGCTGGAGGCCGCTTTTTACTCGGGGGGATGGAGAGGAATGTGCTTGTGTGGTCCTCCAGGAGTACCCCACTAATGGGAGCTGTATTTGCATCGTTTCTGTCTCAAGCAGGGAGAGCACCTGGAGCCAGAGATGGGCACTGCGTTTGTGCCTTCGGAGCACCATCAGCTCTCAGATGCATGGAGCTTAGAAGCTGCATGCTATGTTGCTGTGAATTTTTAAAACAATATTTTTTTCTTCTCATGCCTAGCAACCTCCCTGTGAGGATCCTCAGGCCTTGTAATGGCACAAAACAGTACTGCTAATGGAGGGCTGAGCCAACAACCAGGCCTGTGCTCAGTGGGGGACAGGTTACCTGCAGCCTTGTGGATGTGGTTCTCTGATCTCAGAGATGTCAGTGTGGCCATCTGCAGAGCCTGAAGAGACAAATACAGATGTGTAAGGTCCTGAAACACCCACCAGACTTGCGAGACACCAGAGGAGGGCTCACTGCCTTTCCTCCGTACAGCTTCTGCTTCCTGTTCATCTCACATTATATTTTACCTCTTACCCAGAGTGAGAAGCGAGTATTTGCTTTCTGGAAAGCAAATTTATCTTCTTCCTGCTGCACAGCTCTTCAGGAGAAGTTGGCATAGAGAGCTGTTGTACTTCCTTGCCCAGGAGATAGCACAGGGTGGGCCTTCTGAGCATCTCCAGGACCCTGGAAAAAAAACCTCCTTCCTACCAGGGGTGCAAAGCTATCCTCCAGGGCTGGTGGCTGCTGCTTCTGTGCCTTCTACCTCTCTGTTCACATGGTCTCCAAGGAGCCAGGAAGCTCTGGCTGGATTTCCTTCTAGCTAGAACATGCAAGAAGAGGAGGACCTTACATGTCTGGTCTGGGGTTCTTCTCAGCAGGGAATTAAGGGATGTGAAGCTTTTTCATAGTATATGATCGTCCTCTCACTTGAATTTTAATTCTTGAGGCTGCTCATTAATGTGGGGTATGTAGTTGCAAACAAAACAAAGCTCTCACATCTGAGCACCGCAATGACTGTGCAAGGGAGGCTGTGGTGAAGCTGCAGGGTTGTGTCTGGTAGAAAAGATGCTGCTGGGTTTGCATCTGGTGGAGTTTTATAACTCCAGGTCGTTCTGTATGAACAAGCCTGAGGAACCAAGCTCATCTTCATGAAAGTGCTGAAAGTCTGCAATAATTTTGAACAAGTTGCATAGCTAATTTAAGTTTCCCCAATAAGTGTTTTTTTCCT
Source organism: Platysteira castanea (assembly GCA_013397175.1). Classification (NCBI taxonomy): domain Eukaryota; kingdom Metazoa; phylum Chordata; class Aves; order Passeriformes; genus Platysteira; species Platysteira castanea. The sequence continues at coordinate 288,335 of VYXC01007461.1, read as the reverse complement.
GGGTCTCTTCCTTTACAGGGCAGTGAGGCTGGGGGTTCACAGTTAAAGGTTATTAAAATATTAAGTATAATTTTCTGCTGTATTTAACTCTTCCAAAAGAAAGTGCAGGATATGGCACGCAATGTGAAATATAAACACATGTATTTCAGGGCAAGCAGCTTCTCTTAGGAGATGGTGATCCCTCAATTACATGCCTGGGGGATATGTCTTTGAATTATATGTGCTTTTTTTTTCTTTTCTTTTTGGTCCACCCTTGCTAATTAGCAGACTAATCACCAGCAGCCAGCTATTACAGGCTGGAGAGGAAAAAAAGGAAGTTTGGAGGCTTCAGACATATCAGCCAGATCTGTGTAACTTGGTTGGTTTGGAAAAAATTCAGATGCAAGAAAGGTGCTGAGCATACAAACACTGATCTGTATCTATTGATGAATGCTATAGTGTCGCAGGCATAGGAGAGAGCAGCCAAAACAAATAAATGCTCCCAGAATGAAAGCGTTCCTTGTGGGCCAGCTCACTTACAGCACTCTCATGTGGTTCTGTCCAAGGAGCTTATCACAACACAAACCACAGCTGACTGAGCTTACTGGGCAAGCAAGAAATCCTGGGCAGCTCCACCAGTGGTGCTGGCATGAGACCAGCTGTGCCAGTGCCCACAGCTGTGCAGCATGAGGGGTGTCTTGAGTTTCTTGCAGGAGACACAGGCATGGGTCTTCAGCAAGGTCAGCAGCCCCTGCCTCCTTGTCCTGCCACAACACAGCGTGCCTGCCCCTCTCCATCCTGCTTTTCAGCAGACAGCGTGGGGTGACCACAGCAGAGCAGGGTCCCTCGCACCCAAGTGGGTGCATTAGCACTGCCTCATTTTCCAGCTCTCAGCCACTATCTCTGGCCACTTCTTCCTCACCTTCTGGACATTGCTTCTGACTCTCTTCAAGGATAAATCATCCACAACTAAGTTGATAGTGTAAATAATAGCTTGCAGTGAGAAAAAAAAAAAGAAAAAAAGCTATTGAGTGTTCTGGAAATACAGACAAATTAAATCAGTATGAAAAGTAATATGACTTACGTTATTCATGTGAATATTCCTATGTTCATTTAATTTCTCTTTGAAGAGGCATGGTGATTTCCCTAGGACTTTCCTACATATGTGGTAAGAAAAGAAACAGGTGATTTTGTAGAATGAATATAATGTTGTCCTTGTCTGCATTAGTTCTGTGCAAAGACTTCACAACTGCACTCAAAAATGCAAGAAGAGTTAGTCTTTTGCAAATTTTGATGAGTCAGTATTTCAACAAGTCAACCCCCTTCATTTTACACATTAAACACTGCAGGGAAATGGGTGTCTCCAGTATTGCCTAGATCCAGTGTACAATGCATTGTAAGTTCTCTTACGATGCCAGTGAAAGAACAAGCACATTTCTGTTCATGCTTTTACCATGAGCTCCTATAGACAACGCTCTTGCAGGCAAAAATACTTTAGAGAGCATCTACTTTCCTGCGTGATCCTTGTGACACTGGGAGCTCAGTCTTCTCCTCCCTCCAGCCCTTGGAGAGACCAAAATAGAAGCACATCACTGAGATGGTCTTCCCTCTCTATAACTACCTCTGAATGAGAGAGGGACTTCTGGAACAGCTTTGGTTTCGCACAAGTTTAATACAGTTTAAATAGGACTGTTTTCAACTTTTTGATTTGTGAACCCTGGGTAATGTGACCAGTGGAGATACAAGTCTGTATGTGGCCAACAGATATTTATTTAGGAACAGGCTTGTTTTTCTCAATGGCTTTTCCTAGATTGTGGAAGTCCCATAGGGATAAGAGCAGTGAAAATGTAAAGGAGGTGTTTGTTGTTGCAATAGTGATAGACAGCATGAGGTGGTGCTGTTCTGCGTTATCTTTTTCACTTATTTGTTTGGAGTCTGACTCAGCTAGCATGTGTTGTTACATTCTGTAGTTTTTTATGAAGGCTTTTGCTCCAAAAAAGACAGTAAGTCTTGTTGCAGAAATTTTATTAGTTGCAAAAGTTTGCGTCCTCTTGTGGCCCATCAGAGACAGCTTTTCAGAGAAAATTGCTCCCAGGGAACTACTGCAGATGTGAGCCAAGGCACTGGAAAGAAGGCATTGCTTGCACACCATCTGAGCACCAGTCTTCCAGGTCAAATGCTTCAATTGCCAAGAAACTCCACATTATTTCTGAGGAGATCACCATTAAATCCTCAGAGGACTGAATACCATAGAAGACATTCTGGGTCAGGAACTGAACATGGTAATCCTTGTGGGTCCCTTCCAACTCAGGATATTCTGTGATTCTATGACTCTATGAGAACATAAGCCAAGTGCCAGGGAAAGGGATGGTGATACCTGGAGAGAGATCATACGGGGGGAAAAAAGAGCATCCCAACAAACATTTAGAAAAACAAAACCTGCCTGGATACTGTTACAGGACTTCGCCGTGGGTCCACTGCTAGTGTTCACTGCAATGCTGAGCTCCCACACCTCCAGCTGACTCCTGTCTAGGAACTTTAGTCTGCTGGAAAAGAAGCGCTCCCTAATGCCCAGCCACCGTAGCAGTTCAAAGCTAATTGCCTGCCATCTAAATGTGAAACAGCCACTAAGGTTCGTATCTTGAATTTTCTATTGGTCTTTGTCCATTTTATTCCATTCATTAAAACAAATGCAATGTGTCACTGACCTCTGTTACACCCACAGTGAGATCTGGCCTGAGCTTACACAGTAAGTAGAAGCAGTGCCATTCATTCATAAGGTTTCAACTTCATTCTTCATTCCAGGAATAAGCATAGCCACAACACCCACAATATCTTATAAACCAGTATCCTTACCAACAACATTTCCACCCTATTACTTTAGACAAACTTGGTAAATTCACTGACAGCAGTTATATATACAAATGTTAAAAACAGGAGACTGGGAAGTACCCTCCAGCACCCTAAATACATGAACTGTAGAGGCTGGAGGAATGAAAGGAAAGTGAGTAGGTTTGTATGCTTTTTCTGACTCATATTTCTAATCACTGTCACTGTTGGAGGCAACACTGGGATGGGTGAGTGGTAGGGTACTGTTTTTTGCATATGCTTGTATTTCTCTCCTGCTGGAATGTCCAAGGTGCAGCTAGCAGACATAGGGCAGCTCTGTGCAGAGTAAGTGTGTCAAGTGCTCCTGAAGCCCATGACTGTGGAATAAATGTTTTGTATTTTTCTGGAGGGAGTGTAAGCCTGTCATGTTGCCAGATACCAAAGAGTCTTCCTCTGCCCAAAACCAGGATAAAGCCACAGAAACAGGAAACTGCTGCTGCAGAAAAATAAAAAGTTTCTTACTGACTGTCCTGTGTCTAGCATCACCCTGCCAGAAACAATGTTCTTCCTAAGTCATTGTTTCTTTAATTCCTCAGGGTTAGTTCTCAGAAAAAATTTTCTGTGCTGTGACTCCATCTTCAGCAGCCCATAAGTTACCTCTCCAACTAATCTCCTGGTAGTGCTTGCAAAACTCACAAAATATCTATTCATCCAAGGAAGATTTTCTGCAGAAAACGAAGCCCATCCTGTTTATCAGCAAGCTGGCAACTGAGAAATGTAAGCACTTTCATGGTCCTGTTCCCCAGTAGGATCTGCACCTCCCTGGAGGTTTTGACCCTTGGCTGAAGAGCTGCTTCCTCCTGCTATTCAACTGTAAAAACAGGCAAAAGCAATCTCTGCCCACCTACCTAGAAGTTTCCCTCTGTGAACCCAGATTAAAGAAAACCCTCACTTTCCAATCCTTTCTGACATAACCCAATACAGAGTGTGACCAAAGTTGGAAGGTTTCCCACTTCAGCAATTCAGCAATCGTTCAAGAATTAATTAGGCAATAAAGTAGAGGAGATTCAGCTCATTTGATCTAACAGTTTGCCAAGGAATGGTGGCTATGTCTCCATCTGATATACATACCTTGTAACTCAAATACTGATTCCATATAGTCTCCAAAAATACATTAAAACCAGCTGTGAAATACAGTGCTGCCATAAACTAAATTAAAGAGCAAACTCTTTTGAAACCTTAGCCTAGAAAAGCATTAAGAGGTCATCAGGTCTGCATTAAATAAGACTATTTATGTGAACTGTCAGAACCATAAGCTGTATATAATCAGAAATCAAGAAGCTAGGGCAGTCAGAGGCATCTCTGAGCTGCCCATTTCTTGATGGGAACAGATGGAGAAATGCCCATTATCCAACTGAAGAATGAGATCACCACTAAAATTGCTAGTACAGAAATTTTAGGAGAAGTTCAGTCAACTTGCTGGAGTAATCCCCTGACCTCACTGTAATAATTCCTTTCAAGCACAGTACTCTTGCAAAAGGGTGCTCAGAGATTCTCCTCCAGTATAAGGCAGTCCCTTAACAGTGAAAATTGTTGTTACTGTATTAATGACAGTGGCTGAAAGGCTCTTTTCAACACTGTCCAGTTCCTACCACTGGAATCAACTATGCACTTGCCAATGCAGAGATTTCCACTTACTTCAGCAGCACAGAGTCAGGCCTACAAGTCAGGCCTATGCACCACATTTGGGGGAGATAAGATATATTGGACAGGATGCCACTTTCTTTTGTTCCCCTCAAGCAGCTTCTCACAGATGCAAGCATTTCTACCTCCTGCTGCATCCCAAACCCTGGCATAGCTTGGACCTGCTGGTTCTCACGTATTTCCTTCCATTTGATATTCCTGCCAGGTAGCATTTTCCAAAGGTGTGTTTTTTTCACATCCTACCTCTGGGAGGCAGGATTTGGGAGAGGACAGACAGCCATTTTTCACTCCCTGAGCTGCTAGTTTTGCAAATCATACATTCATGATATTATTTGCAAATAGTACTTCTGTAAACCAATAATCCTTACAAATCCCTGAGGAAGGTGACAAGAGTTGGGTAGGCTGCAGACCAGTAACTAGAGATGTTGATCCGTGTGACACATCTCACCACTACAGCAACTGACCTTAGCTGTGCAGTTCTTAACTTCTACCCTAACAGCAGTGGCATGGAAAGTTTTATTATGTTTGGAAGGACTTCATGGTCTCAAGAATGCATAGTGCACTGGCAGAAGAAGAGACTCTCCTTTAGTGCATTTGAAGATGTTTAGTACAAATGATGAATAACTTCTTAGGGCTGAGATGAATCAATGATGTGCATTTATTATCCAGTTTATATTTCCATGTTGTTCAGCTTCTTTGTGAGACTACAGGGAAATGTTAACAAATTAATTGCATCCACTGCTAAAAGGGATCATAAGAAGTGTTCTCAATCATCTGCCTTATACAGATATTGTGTGGGGGAGGTTATGCTGTTTACTACCAGCTATTGTCTGTATTACCATAGCACCTATAAGCCTCAGAAAAAGAGCAGGCTCCATGGCAGGGATACCATGAACACACTAAAAAAGACAGTCACAGTTTCAGAAACTGTTCTGAGGTGTAAATCTCCAAAGACACCTTAAAGAAAAAATCAACATAACTCAGCTGTTCTCATCTCTAAAACTTTCACCTTTTCTAAGTGAAACTATGACTCAGAAGCTTTTTGTTACTTATCTACTGTCCTTTAAAGTTTTATCTACAAGTCCCTAGATAAAGTTAAGCCCAAAACTGAATATGTATCTTTTTATTTCAACTCTAATTGTGTTGTTGATGTGATGGTGTTACCTTGAAAACATTACAACATAAGGTGCATCAGATGTACTGGAATCTGTGTCCTTCTAACTACCCTACAACTAGATAAGCTTCAAGGGCAGGAATTTTTCCAGAGGATCTTGAATGCAGGCAGTAGATTCACAGATAATGTTCCAGTGAGGTATAAAGCACACCAAATGTGGTGTTCTGGACTGTGAGGCAGCTCTGTCTCACAGTTGGAACACATAATGCAATCAGCGAATTAAAAAAAAAGTATACTAAGCAGATTGTTGTCAAGAGACAGCCTTACTCTAAAGGCCTTATTCGTTCTTCAGCCAGGTAGTGTGAGCGTTCAGGGGTTGGGTACAACTGCTAATGGGACTGGATCAGTGCTTCATGTCTAGAGTGGCTTTCCGTCTTGTAATTCACAAACCCGTGAAAGTGTATTGGCTACTTTCAGATGGAAGAGAAACATCAGTAGGATCCCACCAGATCTCTGGTGGTTGTTAAATCCAACTGAAAATGGTTTGCTAGTTCTGTTTCTCCCCTTCTTCCCATTGGCAAAAAAAGCACTAAACCTTCCTGACAGAAGTCGGCCCATCTACAAGAAGGATCAGAAGGAGAATCCAGGAAACTACAGGCCTGACATCAGTGCCAGGAAAGGTCATGGAGCAGATCAAATTCAGTGCTATCAGATGGCATGTACAGGACAACAAGGGGACTGGGGCCCAGCCAACATGAGTTTAGGAAAGGCAGGTCCTGCTTGACCAACCTCCCCCTACGGCAGGGTAATCTGCTTAGTGCATGAGGGAAAGGCTGTGGATATTGTCCGCCTGACAACATTGACACCATTTCCCAAAGCACTCCGCTGGAGAAGCTGGATGCTCTTGGTTTAGATGAAAGGTAAAAAAGTGGCTGAATGGCTGGGTCCAGAGAGTGATGGTGAATGGAATTACATCCAGCTGGTGGCCGGGCACCAGTGATGTCTCCCAAGGCTCAGTACTGGAGCCAGTCATGTTTAATATCCTTACTGAAGATCAGGGTCAAGGACACCCTCAGTCAGTTTGCAGATGACACCAAGTTGGTCAAGTGTGTTGATCTGCTGGAGAGTAGGAAGGTTCTGCAGAGGGATCTGGACAGGCTGGATTGATGGGATGAGACCAATTGTATGAGGTTCAACCAGGTGAAGTGCCAGGTCCTGCACTTGGATCACAACAACCTCATGTGAGTCTGCAAGCTTGGAGAAGAGTGCCTGAAAAGTGCCCAATGGAAAAGGACCTGTGAGTGTTGGTCAAGAGGAACTGGCCTGAAGTTGTACCAGGGAAGGTTTAGGTTGGATATTGGGAAAAAAACCCTCACTAAAAGGATCGTCAAGCATTATAATGGACTGCCCACAGAATTGGTGGAGTCGCCACACCTGCAGCTATTTAGAAGACATATAAAGGTGGCACTTGGGAACATGGTTTAGTGGTGGACTTGGCAGTGTTGGTGTAACAGTTGGAATTGATGGTTTTACAGCTGTTTTCCAACCTAAATGATTCTATGATTCTGTAAGTACAGTTTCAGCTTCTGAAGATGTCTTGGGGCTTCACTGAAGTCAGTACAAGAAGGCCCTGTTATTACCTGGACAGGCTGCTAATCTCCTCAAGGACATTCCACATCTTCTCATTCCACTCTCCCTCTTAAAGCATATCACCAGGCTCAATACGATACCTGCCCTGAGTTTTCTGCTTTTTCTTTTGTACTTTTGTACTTTTTCTGGCAAAAGTACATGATTTCTTTTGCTCATTATTGTTTATAGCAGAAAATGGAATATGAGACAGGAACATTGCCCTTTACAAGGGAAAGATTGAGAATCCAAAGTGATCTCATGACTCCAAAGAAAATCAGATGATAAGCCTGGGAAGCTTACCCAGCTATAATGGTGCCTTGTACCAATCAACAGCTCAGGATTAGTAGGATTAAAGTAAATCTTATTTCTGGCCATCCATGTCTGAATTTCATTTTGGCATCTGGTCAACAAAGCAACCGCCTTTTGCAAGGTAGCATGACAAATTTCTTTTTCCATAAACATTATGGGGAGGAAATGTTCTCGAAAAGTCTGTGAAGTGCTCTGTGTTATCTGTGGAAATGATGCTCTGTGGAAATGATGCTAAAATTGGAGCAGAACTAAATGTTCAACTTTCAGTTTATAATAGAGTGCAACAGAAGCACATCATGAAGTCACAGGTTTACATCTGTTCAGCTGAGAAGCAGCATTTTCTTTTGTCTTTGCCATATACATCTCCTTACACCACATCCAAGTTCTCTAGATTAAATACTTTGTGCTACAAATAATCTTGTCTTTTGTAGCAAGTGTTAACCACAGGTTAGCCACATCACACTCCAGTGTGTCAGATGCAATGGAGAAAGAAGGTTCAAGGACATGAAAGGACATGGGTATGCACAGAAGTGAAAGAACTGCAGTTACAAAGATGCTGAGATTGCAAGCATTAAACAAAGAATGAGGCTTACAGCTATATGAGTACACTTTTTGAATTCTCTTTGACAGCAATTTTCCTCTTAAACAGAGATTCTGGATCTAAAAATAACAGTTTAATTCTGAGTCTTCATAGTGTTAATTTCTCAGAGTAATGACATTTCTTAAAGATCTCTCAGTGTTTTCCTGAAATCCTGATTTCTTTTGTGCTTGTGGCTAAGAGTCTTGTCTTCAGGTACCAGATGGAGGCATGCTGCACGTGTGGACATGTCTGAACCAGCATGGTGAGGAAGGCAGAGCTCAGTCCCAGCTCAGGAACAAATTAACTATATTTCTCCTGCTCTTTGGTTTCCCCCTGTGTACCATGGAGTTGCTGACCCTGACAAATACTAATGGTTAAAAAATAGACAAAACGTTTGTACTAGGTAGGAAATGTCATGTCTGCATTTCAGATGTCTCCAACTCTGTTCAACTTCGATAGCACTATTTGAAGCACTGAGAATGTACTCCCTGCAACAGACCTCTTAACCTACTCCCAGTGAAGAGTTATTTGGGACGATTAACAGTGATAGGGACTGCTCCTTGAACTGTAAAAAGCTGAAGTTTATAATCCCTTCAGGCAGGGATTAACATCTTTATGTTTGGAACTACTACTAGAATATCTCCTCCCTTCTTTGTTCCCGACGCTGGGTGAGCTGCCAGCTCCCCTTTTTTCAGACCGAAAGTTTCTGAGCTGGATGTTAGCCACTACAAGTGACAGAACTTTGGTGGCATCACTCCGACTTACGGGAGCAAAAGATCTGACTTAGAACACATGGTTATTCTATTCTATTAAAACCATGGCTCTAAGAGTACATAAGGGCTGCCTGCAACTCTATCTGTCTCCTGTGACCTAAGGCCTGCTGTTGCTGTCCTCTGAAAACAAAGAGTAATAACAGCTTTTTAATCTGAATACAACCAGGTATAAATATCATGCTGTCAAGAAACAACGTATCAGATAACACTGATGCTGCTCTAAATGGGTATTTTCCGCTTTATGGGAATTTTTAGTCTAGGATGGAAGCACTATAGCAAGTTCAGTAAGAAATCTAATACCAAGAGTGAAGAGTAGTAAGTATCTTTAAAGGGGTGAAATTCAGAATTCAAGTGCTACTAGAGAGGATACAGACCTGCACTAAAGTTACCAAAACAGAGTCAATGGGCTGGTCATTCAGCTGGTACAAAAGCACAGCATTCTGGCTAAGCCTTGAGTCAGGGCAAACACTGTACCCACCCTCCCGTCTTTAGTTTCATTTCTTTGTTATGCATATAGTGTTAATTACCTGATAATTACCTGATAATTTACTTTCTACAGTCCACACACTTTGCCTTTACATAGGATTCACTTTGACAGTTGATGTGAACTACTCCAATCAAAATCCAATATATTTACATAAGCTGTATGGATTTTGTCTATCGGTTTTAGGATATGTTTGAATTTCTGCAGAAGAAAAATTAGAGGCTGTACTTCAACAGTGACCCCCACTAGAGAGTAAGCCTTAACCTTTGTTCTCCTCATCTAAGGTATTAAATTAATTATGGAGAGCAAGATAAGTAGCTCTCAAAAACAATTTTTGCTTTAGTAACTCATTTCATGTAACCTAAGACCTTGTACTTGATCAGTGATGTTGCAGGGAATTTTTAATGTGATCTGCACACGGATTTTTTCTGAATTGCCATTTCAATTTCATTTTACTTTACAATGCTCAGTGTTGTTTGCTTGTCAAGGCAGACTTGCAGGACTGGAGTTCTGTGTCTAGTTTTGAAGTGAAAACAATATTGTTGAGACATTTTGCCTGTGGTAAGATTTTAAGTATTGTGACAAATGTTAAAGTAGTAACAAATGCAGGTAAAGTTGTAGGAACAAGGTTGAAAAAACATGCTTTTTTCCTCACGCTTCTCCTTCCTCTTGACTATCAAAGCTCTCTTTTTGAAGAGGAGATTACATGCAATTCCAAAAGTAGCATAGTCCTAATTATTCTCAGGGCCACATCACTCATTTGAAGAGCATCCTGACATATTCTGCAGTCAACAGCCTCACTGCAACATCATTGCCCCTGCACAGAAGGAGGCCTAGCGTGGGTAGGCTGTACTGTAAGGAACCAGAGAGAGAGCTCTCAGTTCTTATTCAGATATTCAGAAAATTTTTTTTTTGCCTGTACAGCCATGGCTGCTGTCAAGATATGTGTAAAATAGTAAATATTCTTAACTAAACAAATGTTCTTATTAAAGTAGCAATAAACACATATCATTTGGAAACTAAAATTGATAGGAGACACTATGGCAGCCATGGAGAAATCCACAAATAAATACATAGCCTGGACAATTACAATGAGCCAGGACAAGGGTCTTGATGTAGTTCTTACTGTCATTCTAGTGAGTGAACAGGGAAGTGTTCTCTGGTTGAACATAATGGCTGATGAGTGGATGTTACACTGCCTTCAAAAAACATTCCATGCAGCAAAAGTCATGCATCAGGATTCAGTGCCACCTCCTCTAAACTGGTTACTCTACTACTAAAGTTCCTACCTGTTTAGACTGGGGAAAGACAGCAAAGTACTTTATAACCACTGTGACTTCTATAATTTACTGTGGCCACTCTACTTTTTTGATGCTTCCCCCTTATAGCTCATCCTCACTCAAAATCGTCCATGCGTCATTGTTTCTCTGCCTTCTAGATGTGAAGAGCAAGACACTCCAGAAAACTTACTGGAAACCCTGATACCACTAATTTAATACAGAAGGGGTTGAGATATATTGTAAGTATATACTCCTCTAAAAGGGAGATACTGGGACCCAGATTCATTCCCCCCAGCTATTGATACTGAGTTTATCACTGAGATGTCCAAACTAGGAAGACAGTGCCTCTATAAACCAGCAGCAGATAAAGACCATTTTAGAGCACAACTCTGGTCTTAGCAAGATGAACAACTCATTGTACCATGACATTAAGTAAAGAGCAAGTGCTAGGGTTCTAGATACCTTTCTTATGTTTATAATTACAGCTAGGAGACTCATGTTAAGGTCAAAGTATCCCCCAAATGTATTTTTTCTGCAACCTCTCTTCCTACTCCTTACTTTACCTACCCCCAATGGCCTCTGCCCACAAGGAGGAATCTGTGTCAGGGTGGGGGAGAGATCTTGCAGTACACCCAAAATTTACTGTCATCTGAGGAAAATAAATCTGTGCAAAAGAAATGAGAACTTTAACAACTTTTACAGCTCTGCTCAGATGCCCTGCACTCATGACGTAGCCTTTTTATTTCCAAAAACATTTATTTCACTTGCTAACTTCTAGGTTATTTGTCTTTGAGCAATAAATATTCTATAGCAGCCAAGTTATTTTAAATCTCTTTTCTAAGAAAAAAATTAAATCTCCTGAGCCCTCTTGTTCTCTGAACAGTATTATATTGGATTAAACTTTTCAGCAGGCATTTTGACACATGTGCACAAATGTCAATAGAACTAGAGAAATAAGGGCCAACAAGAGATGCTTTTGAAAATTGGAACACTTGTGCAATAGTTTAAACATGGATCTAGGTAGGTTTTGTGCCTGCATTTGGTTTTTTTTTTAGGGGGGGGGAGGACTGGACACATAGATGTATAGTGTTTGTGACGCCTGCTTAATAATGCTGTATTAATTCCATTTGATGTCATCAATCATAGTCTACTGCCTGTCCCAGCTCTCCCAGACAGTGCAGAGACCTCTAATTAAAAATACATGTTGGAAAATATGTATAGGTGCTGAATCAAATCAGACAAGTCAAGTATTCACTTTTGAACTAGCTTAACTTTTCAGGGTGGTATCTTGTGTCTGTTTTGCAGTGCATACACACATGGCTCTAACAATTGTAATAAAGTCAAGTTTTCTGATATGATATTAGTTGTCAGCACTGTATACCTGATACTGTGTATGGGGACAAAATACATGTCAGAGAATGAACTTGTAAGTAACAGCAGTAGCTGTCTCTTACAAGCAAATACAAGTGCCTCTATAACATATCCAAGATCTCAAAACACTTCAAAATACTTTCGGCAAGACATGTGCAAAGTACTCAGTAAAGCGGGGGGCTTTACCGTGTGCCTCTGACATCCTAATACACGCAGACATGGGTCTTTACCATTAGTGCTAGAATTAATGAGCTCCCATCATCTCTTGTCTACAAGTTGTGAACTTCAGTTTTGTTGTAGTTTAAATTTCACCTGAAAGTGTTAATTGAATTTATAAGCAATGTTGTTCAGATTATTTCTGAAAATTATTACCTGCAAAAAACCTCTTTAGTTTTCTAGAAAATGGAAATAAGTTTGCAAATTTTGCCACTACTCCACGATCCTTTATTCACTCAGGTGCTCCTTTTCAGGTGGCTATCTACTAAGGGCATCTTAAGCTCAGTTATTTGATGTCAAGCAATTTGTTGCCATGGAAACAGTAAGACATAGCTTTGGTATCTTCTGGGCCAAATTTTAGGTGAAAATCTCAGTGGGAAAATTGTCACTGTGAGACAGTCAAGCTTCAAATCAAAGCCAAAGGACCACAGTTTAACAAAGGACTTTAGACAGATCTGGCTGGACTTGTCTCTTTAGATAAGCAGGGACTTCTAACTCATGGAGAAGTTGGGATTAGCCATGGATAGAGCAGACAAAAACACAGACGGGACCTTGTAAAAAAGATCTTAAAAGAGACAATATGCTAAAGCATATCCATACTGATGTAAGCAGGAATGTGCTGTGGAATGATGTTTGTTTGCATGTATATAGTGTTTCATTTGTGTACTTGTTAACTCATATGTAGATGTTATTTCCATTATTCATTGCATTAGCTTTCCTGTTATTCCCTCCAATATTACTGATAGGAGCAATAATTAAGGGATTATTTTTCCTACTAAAGGAAACCCAAAAAACATTATCTTAACAGACTTGCTTTCTCAATGAAGAAGATATACAGGTGAATGTAGTTAGAGCCTCCTGAAATGCTGCTACATTTCAGTACACGTATGAGGGATCAGGGAGAGCACTCAAGCTGACTTGAGCAGAGGAAACTGTAAGCCTAGTTGAGAAGTTTTTTGTGCACTACCAAAACTCTTTTAATACTGTCTAGTTTCTGCACCTGCAGGAAATACTGTGTCATCTGCCAAAACCCAAATTTCAAGGATTAGCTAATAACATTTTCTTTGAAAAAGAGAGCTGATTCTTAACCAGTGTTGTGAGTCTTTGAAGTCTCTGTAATCTATTTTCCCTGGTTGCTTTTAATGAGCCTTTGAATGTTACTCTGCAATTTCTTTTTTTTTTTTTTTTTTTAATTTGGTGGGGGAAGGGAATATGCACTCACTTTTCTCCAAAGAATTTTAAAAATTCATTATTGCAAATAACTTTCACAGTGCCAGAACACTAAGTTATGCAGTATCCTTTGAGTGAATCTATGGTAAATAAATCACAGCTTTGCTGGATTCTCCATCCAAGAGGTTAATGAGATGTAGAAGAAAATCTCAATTAACTCATATCTAAGTTTGAGCCTCTTCTTTCTTCATGTAGGCCAGCTGTCAGTGGAGTTTCTTCTGCTTCTCTTTGCCATCTGTACTGTTCTCTGCACTAGTCTAAATGACTACATGTATGCCTGTGCTACGGTTTCAACTGTGTTTACAAAACTAGCACAGCTAATGCTAAACTAGTTAGCTTTGGAATCTGTAACAGGTAAGCAATGGCAGCAGGGAACTCAGATGTGACTTTCATGTTCGACTTTCACAGTGGGTTTTACAGCTAAATTGCGGTTGGTACTGAAGTAGCAAGTTCCCTGATCTCCATCACCATGCCTCAGTCCTGGCTATGAGTACACAGCCTGGCCTGTCTAGCATGAGTCGCCACTGAGGTTGCCTCATTTTACATTGATTTGATTCTGGGGAATATATACCTGGGTCTCTCCATCAGCCAGACACAACTTCCCTGAAGCTGGACAGCTGCTTCTCACGCTGGCTTGCAGCCCACTGCCAGGAGTACACTTGTAGACACGAGCTGCAGTTGTGCTGGCGCGGCTGTGCACATTTCCTTCCCAAGGCATGGAGGGCTCCATCCCCTCCGAGACACATCCCAGCTGAGGCTCCCAGGGCGGCAGGGGAAGAAGGCATTGGTGGGGGGTCTCAGCCTCACGAATCGAGGCTGCATTCCTACACTGGGGCTGTGGAGTTGACTCCACTCTTGTGCTCTCGAGAGCTAACCTTCCCTCTGCAGGCTGCTGTGCCTGGCAGCCCCAGCCTCCCTCCCCACTTCTGTGTGACCACAACCACAGACTCTCTGTTGACGCCTCCAGAAAAGAGAGAACAGGCTCCAGCCTGCGCAACTTCTTCATTAGTGCTGCTTGAAGCCATAATTAGATAATATGAGAGGGTTTTCCTCTTGCCAGCAGACAGACTTAATGCACAAAATCTGAAGTAATAATTTTCGGCATATTGCAACTCAACTATAAACAGGATAGGACTGGGGTTTTTTTTTCAGTACACAAGGAAGAAAGCCCATTAGGTAGAAAACAGAAAGAGCAGACGCAAAGGTGGGCAACTGTATAATAGCTATCTTTATCCTTAAAATAAGTGCAGACTCAATGACATTCCATCATTTAACATATTTCTATATCTCTTTTTAAAACCCCAAAGATATACTTTCTCCACCATATTTTTCTGGTTTAAGAGCAGATGACTAATTACACTTCTATAAACTTTGCCTTCCTTTGTAAGTAATCACTTACTTTGTCAGACTTTTCCTATTATGGTGCATTTTCAGAGCACTAAGAGTATTACTTGTTGTTAAACAAAACAGGAAGCTAATTTGACTGGCCATGATGAGACCACAAGTGGTCTTCAACTAAAAATGATTTATATCAGATGAAGAATCTTCTTAAAAGCTGTGTTACTGGCCTTACTTCCAGCACCAGTACTGCCACATGGAGGAACTATTCAGCCTGCTCAAGGGTACGAACCAGCCTTCACTGCTTTATGGTAAGATTTAAAATATTAATGTTTAGGGTACCTTTCCCTTCTGCTGGTGGAGGGTTGGAAGTACTGCCAAGCCACTGAGCATAAAACTACTCCTCTTGCCTCCACTGCGGACAAAGACATGGAAGAAGGAATTAGCCCACCTACAAAGTAATTATATATCTTTTGTTATTTTGATTTCTTTCAAAATCAAAGAGTTACTCCTGGCAGAGAAAATTTATTCATAATGGAAATCATACAGCTGGAAAGAGTACGTGCAGGGTAGCATGAGCTTTTGTATTTACTTCCCCCAGTGGTATTCAATCCTAATTTGCTCTCTTTTTTGCTATTTTGGACTCCTGGAACATGGGTTTTCCAATAAATTAAACTTCTGACACACTGAGCTGGAATATGGCCTGTGCACTGTAGGCCAGAGCTTGCAGTACCCTAACGCACTCTCCCTCATGAGTTTGGAAACTCATCAGTTTGATGAAACCAACCTGACTCACTCTTGCTCTTCCTCTGCTGGAATCCACCACAGCGAGCCCAAGGCAGGAGCTTGGCTAAACCCCTGGGGGAATGGCTGGCATGAGGCACTGCTAGGAAACCTGTGATGTGGACTGAGCCTCCCCTCTCAGCATTGCAAACTGAGTGAGCTCAGCGTGCTTGGCTCTCCAGGGCCAAGTGAGTTAAGGTCATGCCACAACCCAGAAAGGTACAGGCCAGGCAAACACCCACCCAACCAAACTAAAGTTCCTTGCCTCAGGGAGAAGCAACAGAAAGTGCGGAGACATCAACCTGATCTAGCCTTTCCCAGAGTATCTCCTTCTTCATCTCTTCATCATGAGCATAAGGGGTAGTGACATTTTACTGCCCTTGACTTGGTGACATGAACTGCAAGCTGGATTGGCTCCAGAACACAGAAACTTGAAATTACTTTCACATTTAGACTGTATGACAGAGAGTTAGGACATGTTCATCTTGCAAACTGCACGTGCCAAATTATTTTGGAATGTGTAAAAATGTGTGTTGTTAATAGTGGATAAAAGCTCATCTGTGGATGATGGGGTTTTCACATCCTGTTCCCAATAAATCTTCCTTTCTCTACACTAGTGTACTCCCACTGTCCTGACACAGGCAAAATGTCAGCTGAGGTCATATGAGTCCTGAATCAAGACAGCAGACTTGGCCTGATGTGCACATACTGCCTGATGCCAGCAGGCAAAATTAAAGAGAACAGTGAAAATACCCACAACGTAGGTTAAACCCCCACTGCTATCAAATCAAGTGCAATTAAGAAATCAGAGCAACAAAGAAGGTGTATGGAGCTCACACGCAAAGTAAAACATCTTTTTCCCTTCTGTTTCCCTAGAAGGGATTATATTTCTTTATAAAGAACACAGTTTATTCTCCTTTTATTCTGTTTTATTAAGATATAACCCCCTGTGTTAGCTTCTTGTCATTGTGAATGTTCCTACTTGGGACTGTAGAGATTGAATTAATCAGTTCTCTGCACAGAGAACTGACTCTCTCTGGAGTCAGGGGTCACAGTACTCCAGCTGAGGTTGCTGGTGATGTTGCCTCAAGACAGCTTTCCTATATAGAACAGAGCCTGATTTTAGTTTGAGAGCTTTGTCTTCTGAAGAAGCACCCACTGGCCCTTTCCCAACATGGGGTGGCACAGCCCACGTGGTAGAATCTAGTTTCCCTGAAGTCCAGCTTGGAGCTGGATGCTGCTCCAGTGGCACAGCCGCTCTGCTGTGTTGTGTTCTGGTATGGAGTCTAGGAAAGGTATTCCAGCTGTCCTCTACACAACTCCTTTCTTCTGGGATGACACAATGAGCATCAGTATTCTCTAGCATAAGGGTGTGGATACTTATACCTGGCATACTAGAGCTCTTGGAAATGTTTAATGTGTTACGGGGGACCCTGAAATTTGCCAGCAATACTCAGCTTCATTTTGATTTGGTCTTGGATTTTATTGCACAGTCTTAACCACTACTATTTTTAAAGGCTTAAACAGCTTTGGTTTCTTTTCTTCCTTGACATCTCCCAGTGCTAGCAGTCAATGGGATATATGAATGTGAAAGTAATATCAATATCAAAGGAAATTACAGCATTTGCTGCTCAGGGGGATGCTCCAATGAGGCTTTTTTCTGACTAGCAATACCAGGTAGTAATGATGGAAAACATTGAGTAGTTATGCACTTAACATGGGCTTGATAGAGAGATTAGGAAGTTTCCCCATTAAAACAGACATTTCTTGATAAAAAAAATTCAATTAGCATGTCAGTCTTGACTTCAGGCACATTTTAAAGGAAGTATCAATTTAATAATCACTCTTCAGTTTGAAATGTCATCCCTACTCTGATTACAAGTAAACTCTGTAACAACCATAATTAGGTGAGTTTGGAGAAAGGAAGTTAGTTTGAACATATTTAATTCTGTTTTGCAGCCCCATATGGAGTCCAGTAATTCCTTCTGCTACAGGTACAAGGACTCCTGCAGGCCCTGCATTTTCCTGCATTAAACCAATGACTAAATCAGTGGGCTCATAGTTCAAAGGTGAAAAGGTTTATGGCAATACAAATAGTAACAACTACCAGAAAGAGCAGTAGTGGGCTGGATCAGTGTAAGCTGGTGACAGCACATGAGTGCCTGGGGAAACGCAGTTAGACAGGAGAGAGATTAATGCAGAGAAACACTCACCATTCTAATGCCTGCATGTGTCCTCAGCTGGAGGCATGAGGAAGGTTAGGAAACAGCTCTGCTGAGGATATTAAAATTCTTCTTCTCAAAGAAGAAGGAAAAAATGAGGGAAAAGGGTGCTCAGGCCCACAGGACAAGAGAAAATTCAGACTGCACAGCATTAGTGGTGATGGCAAACTGGCAGCAACAATGATTTTGTGAGTGTTGTGAGAGAAACAAAGATGAGCAGGGAATACTCCTACCTCTAGAACACCAGTATCCAGTCATATTCATACAGCAACTCCTAGAAGAGATCTTTGGTCTTTTGCATACTGTATACATTTGTAGAGCTGTTTGTGTCAATGAAGTTTCAGGGAAACAGAAACCAAAAGTAAGAAGATGTGTTTCTCAGTACATCAGCAGTGTGGCCTTCACTGAAGGAGAGAATCATCTCTGTGTCCTGGACATACCATCAAAATTTGAATTACCAGCCTTTTGCCTCACTAAGTCACTCAAAATTAGGGACCCTCTTCAGGAAAAGTATTTCCCAGTAAAATCTTAATATCTCATGTTTTGGAAATGATTTTAACATCTATCTGCTGAAACAAGCTGTCAGGACTGAGAGTCCTAAATAAGCAGGTCCAAACTCACAGGTAGCTGCCCTGACTGCTACTTTCCTGCCTTACGGGCTTTTATGTTTAATGTTGCCTTATTGTGATCAAGGAACGTTGCTGTCTGGTCTAAGTGCAGAATGGCAGCTGAATATTGAAGGGACTTTCTGAAAAAGGACAATTTTGCTAGCCTAAGTGGGTGCAGGTTTGGGAATGCTTCGTCTGTGACATCTTTGCTGAGAATAAATAAGTGATATATTTAGGATGGGCTAACATCAGTGATGACAGATTTCACATTATGGCCAAAAGGCCACAACTTCATTAATAAGACGCCTAAAGGCACCTTCCTGACAGCTGTGGAAAGAGGAGGAAATGACAGTAGCCTACAGCACTCATCAGCCTCTCCTCCCTTTCTGGCACTGCAGAACAAGAGACACTGCAGCAGGCCAGAAAAACCCTGCCAAAAAGGGTGAGATTGCCTAATCCCACCTCCCTGCTTCCTGCAGCTTGCTGCAGCAGGAAACCAGATCCCTTCTTATCTGCCAATGGCTCTGCCCTCTGTCTCCAGCGGCAGGAATACTCCCTAGCTGGTGCTGCTGCAAAGTCCCACCTCAGCCAGGCTATCAGCAGCCAGTGTGAGCCAGGGAATGGCTCACAGCGGTGGGAAGGGGGTGGGAAGCTGCACAACAGTTCCTGTAGGCTATGACTGGGTGCCTGCTACCACCAGCAGCACCAGTGGGAGATCAAGCAGAACCTTTCTTTTACTCACTCTTTCACTCCTGCACTGTATGCGTCTTGAAAGCAAACCATTGCCTTTCACTGACGTGGGTGAAAGCCAATGCCATCCACAGCAGCATCCCAACCTAAATTTATAGCAGCTAATACAGCTCATGGATTACAGCTCAGTGAATACAGCTCATGCACATGCAAGAAAGCAGTACAGTTCAACATGACATTTTTCCTGCCATAAATAAATACACAAGGAGTCGTTTCACCTGTTTATCTCTGTTCATGACTCATAGTCTCAATCTCCGAGGTCAGCAAGTGCTTCTTGAAATCTAGTGATGCGGTTGGTTGGTCCAGGCTGATGTGTTCAAAAATTAATACTCTGGGTATTGAGGTTTAACTCCAGCCAAGAGAAGCCTCCAGTCAGAGGGACTGGCCCCTCTGAGGGGCACTTCAGAGCTGAGACAACACTCAAAATCACCCATGGAAGAATTTTTTCCTCTCCTTTTGCTATAAGAGACTCCAAAGATCCATTGGGTGAGACTGAGGTTAACCTTTGGGACTGCTTGCCTGTTACTATATCTGCTATTGAACGGACATACCAAGAGAAATCCCAGGGGCAGCTGAGAAGCTACTAAATTTGGATTTGCACCACACAATATTACTAATAAAAAACACATAGTAAATGGATGACTGGGGCAACCTGACTCCCCAGCACCTGCAAAGATAGGAGCTGTGTTCTGACCAGAGGAAAGTGACATGGTATCTCCACCTGCCTGGTAGAAAGTGCCAGTGCCTCTCACCCAAGCTGCACATGGAGTCTGTTCTGCTTGCAACGAAAAACTAAGAAAAATGCAACATCTACACTTGTGGAGGGAAGGACAGTAATGCTACAAATCTCCAAAATGAAAATATGCTCCCTGTGGTGGAGATACATTGACTTGGTGGAACCTTCCTCCTTTGAACAAGTTCATTCCTGTGTGGTTTGGTGCTGTGTCTCCTGTACTCAACCCACACAATTTTCATGGGACAGGTAGTGTCCCTAAGGTAAACTGTACCTTTCCAAGCATGGGATAAAAAAGAGAGACCATGGAGTCTATGTAAATGTGAAGTAGTAACAACAGATGGGGAAAAGTAAATGAAAAGCAAGCACTGGCTTCTGGTAGCTTTGCTGAGGTTGAGTAGGGATATACTGCTGGAACCAAGGTGTTGTTTTCAGGGAAAGGAAGAGAGCTGCACAGCTCTTGTCCTATCTGAGCTGATCAGAGACTAGGTGCAGTTGGGAGGCTGTGGTAAGCTGCAATCTAAAATCCTGACCCTTGCAGCTTTTACCTGTTACTAATGGTCAATTCACTGGCTTATCATGTACCTGAGAGAGGCCGAATGAGTGCCTGAGCTGATTTCCTCAGAGGTAACTCCTGCCCCTGCCTGGTGAATGCTATTCTGCTGTTTCTTGGTCCTTTTCTTGTGATCCCACACCAGTTTGGGTGGCTGCTGCTCTTTCTGAAGCATTAAAACCTAGCAGTTCCCCCCTGCTTGATGAATCTCAAGTGAAATATTAAAATACCTTTCAGTGGCTTATAAATAACGTACCATGACTCCCCCAGGTAGGAAGAGCAATACAGTCCATGCTCCATTACAGGAGATAGAAGCATCCCCACTGCAGAAGAAACTCAGGAATATGGGGTACAAACACCCCAGTGATTTTAGTAGTGGCTCATCTTGGGTCCAAGAAATATTTTTAGTACTGTTTGAGTACTGCCCCTGGACCTGTGACAACTCTCACATCCCTGCTTGCTCCCACTGGGTCACACCTGAACGTCAAGCCCCCCAGGAAGCGTGGGGAAGTGATGCTGAGATTGGAACAGGCTCTGTGCCTTCCTCCCTGCCCAAGCATAGCGCTGGGACCCATTTCAAGCGAAGTAAAAAACCTGAGCTAAAGACCTGAGCTGACTTTGTGTCATGGTGTGTTCCCCTTTCCAGAGGCAAAGCATGAAGGAACATGAACAGTCCATGCCAAAAGCCAGTAGCAGGGCCAGCAAAGTTCATCTGCTCAGACTCTGATCTCTGTGAAAGCAGCTGTATCCCCCCTGTGGACCTACGCTTGTTGCAGGAGCAGGTCGTTGCATTTTCAGAGTGTGGGGTATGTGTATCACCAGGCTGGCAGTGATGCTCTCTGCAACTCCGGCTATTTGACCAGAAGTAATTAAAAGCTGCCCCTATGTGGTCATGTAATGACAGACTGTACCACAACACACAAGTGCAAGGATGACAAGTTAAGGTCAAGTGGGCAAACAAGCCACTGTTTCCAAACTGTGGAATGCCTGCATTTACATCTGCCTGGCTCTCCTTTTACAGTACCTCTTTCAGTGGTATTTACCACCAATAATTTCGAGTTTGTGTTCAGATTTCACGCCTGCTTATTAGGCACGTTCACCTTTCAGAAGTGTATGTACGCAAGCTGAGCTGTGTTGCGTCAGAAGCAGTGCTCCTTGTCTGACGGGAACCCAGCTTTCCCTGACCCCTCCTAAGAAGCCGGTGCCCAAGTGCATGCACCTGACTTCAGGGAGTGCAACAACCTCCGCGGTGCCCCAAGAGGTGACACCAGTTGGCGTGCACCACCCTCCCGCAGCAGTCGGGCCTTGCTGAGTTGGGTTCCCTTCTGCCCCTCGAGACAGCTTCTCTTTCTTCTTCTGCGCACCTGAGCAGTGCTCCCGCCGGAGGGGAGACG
>VYXC01007461.1:239201-266354 GCA_013397175.1 Platysteira castanea | reverse complement strand
CGGGAGAGCTCCGGCCGAGGGCTCGGCCATGCCCTTCGCCAAGCGGACCGTGGAGCCACAGCGGCTGTGCCGGCGGCAGCCCGCTGCCTCCGTGCTGGAGGAGAGCTGGGGCGCGGAGCCGCCACCGCCGCCGCGGGACCCGCCGCCGGAGGAGCCGGGGACGGCGAGCGAGGGCGCCGAGGCGGCCGGCGGCGGGGAGAGGGAGGCGGCGGCGGTGCTGATGGTGCTGGACCTCTGCTCGGTCAGCAACGTAGCCCTGTCGCGGATCCTCCGACAGCTCTCCGACGTGGCCCGGCACGCCTGCACCCTTTTTCAGGAGGTCGAGGCTGACATCCAGGGCACCCACCGCCGCGTACGGGCGCTGCACGGCCGCATCGCCGGCCTCCAGGGAGCCGTGCGCGGCCTCGACCCCAAGCAGGAGGCAGTGCGTAAGTACCACGGAATGCGGGATGGATGGGGCGCACCGCGGGATGGATGGAGCGCACCGCAGCACGGGGCGCCCGGCGAGGAAAGCCATCCCCTGGCAACCTGCCGTGCAAAGTTTGGGGCCAGAGTCTGTGGGAAAGGAGCCCTGGCGGGGCAGCAGAGTGGGAAGGGAACGGGCGGGCGCGGGTCGGGTCGGGTCTGTGGGCGCCGCTGGGCGCCGCGGCGATGCCGGCGGGAGGGATGATGTCAGTGGTTTGTGCCTTACGTAAGGAGCTGGCTGGCGGGGCTCTCGGGACGCATCTTCTGCAGCCAAGGGTTTGGCCAGGGAGGGGGACGAGGTCTGTCAGCGGGGCGCCGGGGCTCATAGGGATGATCCGCCGCACTCGGGCATCTTTGGGTTTTCTCCCTTTGCCGGCGTGTCCCCTTCCCCTTAGAAGTGTCTCTGAATTCCTGGCCGAAATGTTACACTCTTAAGTAGAAATAATAAAACTGTTTCGTCGTTACCTAACTTTCGGGGCCATAAAATAAGGAAGTTTGGCTAATGACTTCTTTCTGTTTAAAGAGTGGCCCTGAAGAACGGGGCGGGGGGAGGGAGGGGGACAGGGAGGGAGGAGGATAAAGATCAAGGCAATATGGAACTGGTGTTATGAGCAGTGCTTGAATCCTGTTTCTTCTCCACCCAAACTATAAAAGCAGTGACAAGCTCTGTCATCCTAACAGCTGCTGATTTCTGCTGAATATGGCTCGTGTTCACAGCAGTGTAATGATTTTGTACTCTCACTGGTGCATACACTTCCCAAGCACTTGTGGATATGTATTTTTTGATAGATAGGGCTGTGGATTGGAAGTCTGGAGTAGCAGAGATTGGTGTTGGTTCTGACCTCTTAGTATCTGTTTTAGGAAAAGCAGTGGCTTGAAAGGAATTTGGCTTAGTTTTTGCCCTCTGCTGTACCCCTCTAAATCCTGAGTACCTCCACCAAGTACAGTGAAGTGAGTTTACACCAGGGTAAACAAGACCATGCCCTCTCCTAGGTGTTTTAAATGAATATACAGTTTAAAAAATTGTGCTCTGGATTTCCTCCTCCTTGGAGCACTGTGGAATATACGTAACTCTTCTAGGATCAATGAAGCTGTCCTAATTAACAGAATCAAGCCTTAAGTATTCAACTGTATTTAAGCTGCATACTCAGCAGCTGTACAGTGACTTTGCTGGTGATATATTAATATACATCAGCCGTAGATGAGACCGAGGGAGGTTTTTTGTGGTTTCAGGATGAGTGTGTAATCAGAGCAGAGTGCTGGGCTGTGATTGGAAACTGCAGTGAAAAGGAGGCTTGGCTGAGCTAGTGAGGGAACTGTCTGAGGAAATGAAACTCCTCGTATCACATTCTCATCTGTAGGTCTTTTGAGCTGAGTAACTGTGGGTATATACTCATGTAAGTGAGAGCAGAGCTTAGCTGTTCTAATCTGTACAGTTTTTTTCTTTCTGGATTGTGCAAGTGCAGCTTGTTTGCAAATCACAGAGCAAAATCTTGATATTACAGCACAGTTATGTCATCTGCTTAATTAGAGAGTCTGGCCTTTTCCCTCTGATGATAAATGCAGAATCCATTTTTGGGGTGTTCTGTTTCCTTTTAAATCCTTCTGTCTTTAAGAGGGGAGAAAATGTTGGTCATGATCTTCCCTGTGTTTGCCAGCTGTTCCTCCTTTCCCCTTGTATACAGCACAGTGCACTGATGTCCCTAGGTCTGCTCAGCCGAGGGATCCTCCACTGTGCTGAGCTTTGCCACCACCCATTCTCCAGTAGGTTTGTGTCCTGCCTGCAGCTGTACAGCTGCTCAAAGCACACTTCCCAGTCCTCATCACTTCTTGCCATGCAGTGCTGTGCCACATGTTCCCTAAAGGTGAAAGTCTCAATACCAATCCAACATACACGAACAGTCAACTTCTTTGCCTGCTCTGGCTGCTTTTACTCCCCCTCCAGTGCTGGATCAGCAGAGCTGCATTTATGTAGTGCTGCATCTGAACGTCTCAGCTGAGACCCAGAGCTGAACAGCACCACTCTACGCATCATCTCCTCACATTCCCCCAAATCTGTACACACCCACAGCAATACCTCCCTTTGGCCTCCGGACCGCTCACTGTTCCCAAGGGACAGATAAAACTGCCTGGCAGGAAGCTGCCCATCTTCCCTGTAGTGTATAATGATAGTGTGCTTTCTCCTCTCTGGGCTGACGCCTCCTCCTTCATTATTACTTTCAGCAAGACTATGCTAATGTTTGTTTTATGCATGAAGTGCCTACATAATTCACTCCTGAAAGTATTACACTCAAGTTACTACACCCAGTTGTTTTTTTGAAACCAAGAGAGCAATCACAGGTGGTCACAGATCTGCCCAGGACCTAACCAGTTTAACATTAAGGCATACTGACTTCTATCTCCTGTGGCAAGCATGGAAATTATGGGATGGCCTCAGGGCTGTCTTTTGGCTGTCCGGCCCAAATGACACATCTAAGAATAATTCAGAACTGGCTGGAGGTTTGGACTGACAACCACAAGGAACAAGTTGGTGACAGGCATGCAGCCACCCCACCCAAGGCATGACTGTAATGGCTGTATTGAATTTATTGCATATTATGAGTCTGGAGAGGCTGGGCTTCTTGGTGCATTGACCAAGACACCGTGTACTGGGGTGTTAACACCAGGACAGTGCAGCCCAACCACACGTTTTTCAAGCATTCAGTTTAAAACTACTAGCCTATCTTGCCACAGTGAGACATTCTTCATGCTCCAACTTAAAGTGCAGCACAGTGATTTGAGAATAATGCCACTGGACATGCCCTAGATACTGAGCTGTGACAGTGGAAGGTCTTTTTCTCCATGCCTCATAAAGCAGCTGGATTCTGAGATTCCCCTATGAATGCACAGGCTACATTAGGAAAAGGAAATGATGGGCTAATCCCATCTCAAGAGGTACTGGAGCCAGTGGTTAGAGGGGCATTCCTTGCCCAGAATGCCATTCCTTGGCAATTACAGAGATGATATCAAGGGGAAGGGGAGCAAGGAAGAAGTTCTCTTGAAAATAGTATATTTTACAGTTTTACATAATAATGTTGTATATGATATTGAAAATTACTTATTATTATATTAAAACATCCATGTTGGATTCAGGGAATATTAACAAAGAATTAAAATTATTTAAAACTGGCATTTTTCCAGTAATGCTTATCACTACTGCTGTCATTTTCACGAAGCCTTAACATTCTCAGCTCTGTTGCTGTTGCAATGGTGAACATTTTCAAGTATGTGTATACTTTGCTTTAAGAAAAGTACTTAAACTCCTCTGCCAAGACACTGGTAAAGGTATTTACCTATGTGTTGCCCTTTGTTTTTGTCACTGTTCAGTGTGATTGGAAAACCTTGTTAGGCACAATAAAGGACTGATTCTGGGTGGTCACAAGCAGGTCATCTTCAAAAACTCAAGGTCCCTTGCCTCTGCCTCCCCAGATGCTGCTTGTCCTTTCATCTTCCTTTTAAGCCTCTAGCCAGCCAGCATCTTGCAAATATGACTCCTTTCCCGTCCTCCAACTCTAAGAGAAGCAAGGGTGAGAAATGTTTTTCTGCTTAGCTCCTGAACTAACTGCTTTGCCCTTCTGCCACTCCAAGCACTTTACTGCTTTTCATCATGAGCAGTTACAGGGTCTGCTTCTAAAGCAGAACCATGTGGGAATAACGTGATAGTTGTCAGTCTGGCTGTTGCTTAGAGTTTTCTTGTTGCCAGCAAGAGAGTGTGGTACTGCCCAGTTTTATTATTAGATGCTCGATTATCTTGGTAATACGGAAATGTAGGTGAAGTGCTGGACTAGTGTGTAGACTTGGGACTCAGTGCCTCCGTGGTTATTTGGAAAGATGATTTCTCAGTCTAGGGGACTAGAGATCTGGCACTTTAAGTGAAATAGAGTACTTTACAGAAACTGATGATGTAAGCCATCTTGCATTCTGAATAATCGGCAACAACCTAGCAGCAGATTTTGAAAGCCCTAGCTAATGAGATCCTTTTTGCACCCTGGCATCCCAGAGAATTCCACACATTCCAGGCTTTTTTTCGAAAGCATCAATGTGTTACCAGTAGCCGATCTTTCTAAAAGCTGTATCGTATCCAGAAGCTGCCTGCTGTATCTTCATTGCTCCATTTTTCCATTCCTGATTTTGCTATGTGCTAACAGTTAGTGATGCAGCTTCTTACAAGTGTGGGGATCTCCCGTGTTACTCTCCTCTTCAGAGGCCTCTGGATCTCTACAGTGAGCTCCCCTATAGGATTTTCTTCTTTACTGAAGTGTCAGTATTGAGATAAAAAAGACAGCTCTGAACTGATTCTTTATAATTTTAGTCTCTGCATTAATTTATTCTGTTTGATTGAAGTTGGTTACTGAGAACAGCCTGGCGAGTTTCACTCTTGCTTTTAGTCTCTTTCCTTGTGCTTTTTAGGTGGCTTTGTTTTGTATTTGTTTGGTTTGCGATTTTTGTTAGTGTGGCTTTTAACCACACTGATATAATGCTTTACTGTTTGGGTTTTGAGAACTGCAGGGAAATGTTTAATCCATTATAAGGTTTTCATGTGTTTCCTGCCACGATCCTACCACTTTTACAAAACATTTATTGAACCCAAAACTCATCAGATAATGCACCTCCTCATCCTTGACTTAATGTGCTGAAGTCTCAATTGCTGTTGAAATGGAATCAAGAAGCTGTCATGCTTCCATCTCAGAATTCAGTTGCATCGTAAAGCCATCTCAGGCTTAGGGTCGTTGAGCATCCTTGCAGAGATCTTCAGGGAGGTACATAAGACCTTAAAAGTAGATGCATCTTGAAAGAAAAAGTCCAAGTTGCTGCACTTTATCTCAGCTTCTCAAGATCCTTGAGATTTAAAGTGTAATTTTCATTGTATGGATTTTCTATGGTACTGAGGCACAGCTGTAGGTCTCCATGGGTTAGATACATTTGTACAAAAATACCTCAGAAACTGCTGGAGACAAACCAGAAGAGATTTCTAGATTCCTTTAACTTTGTATTGTAGCCCCCTAAAATTAATGAGCCTAATGTGTGAGGATAGTTACACTTTCAGAGGTACACACTAATATAACCTGGGGGGCATGAAGCAAGAGAATGTATTCAGAGCTCCCTTTATTCACTGAAATTATATTAATTGACAAGTCCTTGTTGGGTGCAGAATAAAACCTCCAAAGAAAAGCAGCTGTATACTGGATATAGTAATCCATCACCTTCAGCTTTGTGTCCTCTACCTGCCTGAATGGAATGACAGTACCTCTTCACTTGTCCTTTTGGAAAAGGAGAAAGGCTTTTGGCTTTACTTGCCAGGTTTGATTTCTTTGTGTTGGGCTGCTCATTGTGTACTCATTTGTGTCAAGAGAACTCACCTCTCTGGTGCACTTGCCTGTAATTTGCCCATGAATGCAAATAACCCAAATTGTGAGTGTGGGAAAGCTGGAGAATTTCCTCAGTTCATGGTTTCTTCTAAATGCAGAGGATTGATGACACATTAGCAGAGTGGAAAGGAGAGGGAGGCCAAAGCATGGGCTTTCCTTCTTACCTTTACTGCTATCAGAACAAAGGGACAGAGGAAGAAAAATCTGCTCACTTAAGAATCCCATCCCCACTTTACTGTAACATTCGATAGAGCACCATTCGCTAGAGTACTGTCATTTAGGAGAAAAATGCCTTATCTGTGTTTACAGAACAGTGATAGAAGACTGTTAACACAGGAACGCGACTGTTCAGAGGCTTGGCTTGAGGTACTTTTTTCTCATGCATTTAGTATGTGATAGAAGGTAATGGGATAGAATTTGTCAGGTGGCTTTGGCAGGGATGTAACTTTTTGAAAGCTGGGTTTGTCACCTTCAGTCATGTTAGCTTGTGGAGCGCAGACTCTGATCTCTTTGCAGATAAAAGCATAGTGTAAAATCCTTTGTCCTGCCAAGGCCAGTGAGACGCTCAGTAGAAAGGCTCTGAGAGCTCAGTGCTTGGGTAGACTCACTAGACTTTATCTGGCACAGCCTGGTAAGAGGTGAAGAGTAGACAGCAGAGGTTTTCCTCTGAAGCCATTCCATGTTATAAAGGTGTAAATCTTCTAGAGTTTTGCTGAATGTCATTTACTTGGTCTTCCATTGGTGTAGCTCAGAAAGTCTTTGGCTGTTCTATAGCTCCTTGCTTGTCGTTCCACAAATAGTACTTAAGCTAATGTAGCAGGTTTGAATGTTTGGGGATTTTTTTGCTAGATGGAGAGCCTGCCAGTTAAAAAGCACGGTATCAAAAAACATTCAGTGCTTGATTTCCACCTCACTGCAGCTACACAGCTGTGTAATATCATAGGAGTTGGTGGAACTTATCTGGCTCATGCTCAAGAGCCAAGCAAGAGTCTCCAGTGGGTTTATTAGAAATTCTGCTGGAAATGTTGTAGCTCCTTTAGGACCAATAAGGTCTCCTTTACACAGGAGCAAAACTTTAGAGAAGATAGAACCAGACCCATAAGAGACATAGACTTACTGTGGATCTAGTGGTTTAGCAGAAAGTGTTTCTACAACCCCTTTAAAAATCCATGCTTCTGCTTAAAAGCCTTGATAGCGTAATATGTGTGCTCATACAGAAACATAAGATGAATGTTCCAGTGAAATCAATGGAGTCATTCCTACTTTGGTTAGTTCCCCTGCTCATACAGGAGAGATATGGTGATTAAGAAATAAACGGACTCTGGTAACATACTGAGGGCATGGGGAGGTCATTCACCTGTTGATTCAGATGCATACGAGACGTTCGTTTTCCTTTATGAAAGATGAAGGGCCTGGAGTGTTTCCAGAAACTCTTGCACAGTTCTCAAATGTCCTTGGACTGAGGGAAGGACTTGCAGGAAGGAAATATAAATACCCAATTTAAGGGTGCCACTCAGCTGCTGTTCTGGATCAGCAGAATCAGGTTTTGTTGGCATTTCTTACATAGGTTTACCTGTTCTGAGGCTTCAGTTCCGAGGATCAGATTAGGCTGGTCTGGCAGGGATGTGCAAAGGTGCAGAAAAAGAATGGGAGCCAGTCCTTACTGATACCTGCCATGAGCCGGTCCCAACCTCTCCTTCTCCCTTCAGGCAAAAGCAGACTTCTCAAGTGTGTCTGCTTAAAGGCAGCACCTGGCTCTTCCTCTCTCCAAACTGGAGAGCAAGAGATCGGGTGCAGGGGAGCGACGACTGTTTAGAAAAGCCCCTGATCTGACACATTTCCTTCACACATGTTGTACCTAAATCAAGCAGAGAGCCCCAGGGAACTCTTAATAGCAATGTTACGATGTCCAAAGTGGGGGAAAAAATAGGATCAGCTGATATGAGTAATACACATACGTGTTTTAAAAGCATTGTTGCAGAGTTGTGTGGTTGCTGGAGCAGAGAGCTGGGATTGTTCAAAAGCTGCTCTTCCCAATCGCTTGGCATCTCCATGTAATCAGAGGCTGACATCAGACTCTCGAATGGAACTACTTGAGCTATTAGGCTGTGAAGAGCAGAAACTCTCTGTGTTACCCAATGTGTATGAGGGGCGAAGGTTTTTTTCGCTTCCTTTGATCTATTAGCATCAAGAGAGGGAGTCTTCGCTTCATTCCTAATTGCTTCTCGTCTTTGAATTTATATACCAATATGTAAGTAACTGCAAAGGGAGATAGCAGAATTTATAAAAAGTTCAAAAAGGCAGGGCTTAGAGCATGATTAAAATAAAAGATAGCATACAGTGTATGCTGTTTTTAGCTGAAATATCTCCCTAGAATACTTTCCATTTACATTCTCATTATATCTAACTGCTTCTAATGCACTGCTTAGCTTAACAACTGGCATGTTTTTAGGGTAGATTTTATAGTAGATATACACCCACTGTGTTCTTAACTTGAGACTTTAAATTGCAGTATCTGTATTGGACAATCTTTTCTTATACCTTCCTGGCTGAAGGCAGGAAAAAAGCAATACTGATAGGAACCTAATTAAGCCTGTAGTCTTATTACACCAGGAGCTGTGTGCTTGAAATGCTGCTCAATTCAATGAGTGCTGCGTGGCACTGCCATGTTAAGTCCCAGCAGAGAGTGACAAATTTTTTTTTAATAGGATCACTGTAATCCTTACAAAGCCACCATGGTTTTCTCTTTCTTTTCAGCTGCCAAGGCAGTTGGACTTTGAACTACAGCCACTCAGACTGAGTCTCTGAGAAAGTTTGGAGGAGACGTCTTGCGAGTGTGTGCATGTGATTAAGGGGAATGAACGTGGGGCAGTGTGTTTGTGCTATAAATATGCACAGGGTCTTCAGGCCTCCGCAGCTTTCCCCCTGCCTTCTCAAAGTGCTTTTTGTCATCTTGACAATGTTTGAACAGACTTTTAAGTTGACCTGACTTTAAGTTGACAGAGGGTGCATTGGACAGAAAAGGTGCTAATTCTTCTTGAAGACGTGTGTATCAGTGGCTACAGAATTGGGTGATTTTTAGGAGCAGAATATGCCAGGTGCTTTGAAAAATCCAGTGTCCAGAAGCTTTGGATTGTTTTAAAGGCAAAACTGGGCTCTCTGTGCATGCTCAATTTTGCCTGATTTTTTTCCCCCCAAAAAAGGCATTACCAAGCATTGTTCTCTTCAGACATTCCATGATTGCAGAAATCAGATCTTCTAGATGATGAAATTCAAGATAGGCAGCAGTAACTCCCTGTGATGCTCAGAGGCAAACTTTTTAAAGATGTTATACATGTTTCACTGCATCCAGTACTTACTGAGATATGATAAGGAGCGATTTAATTTTAAGTGAAACAAGAGATTAATTATGATTTACTGCTTACCATGCAAATCAGACTGGGTCAAAAGAACGGATACTATGCAGCTCCATTTTTTCTCACTGTAAGGTTTATTTACTTGCAGGAAAAAGAGGGCCAGTTCTTGTCATAGGCATGGTCTTTTCTTTGGTGAAGTGGTTTTTGGTGAAGTGTTGTGTACAGGAGAGGAGTCAAGAGATGTATCTTAATTAATTTCTAAAAAAAGAAATCATATATCATGTATTGACCACTGACTTTCACGTGCCCAGCCTTAACCCTGGAAGCTACATAGCTCTGCAAAGCCCAGATTTTGAATGCAAGCTTTTTTTTTTTCCCCCCCTTGTTTTTTGTGGGGGAGTACTTTCTCATGCTTATCTGAAATCCCTTCTGGCTGGTTCTGCTGCTTCAGGCTGTGCTAAACACAGCTCCCCTGGCCTTTCTGTACCCCAGCAGTTAAAATCATCACAGAGGCTCCTATCTCAGCACACTGAGGGGTTCTCACCTTCCCTCCTGTGCTGACTGTTCCCTGCAACAAGTACTGCTGCAGGAACCTGAGGTCTTGGTCTCTGCAGAAAATTGCCTGAAGCCTTGAACACGGTTGGCATGCCGAAGATGAATTTTCCCCATAAGCTGGATTATCCTGGCAGCACTGTTTTTTAGCCTTGTTTCGTATCAAAACATGTATTAAGGAATAGCACACGCTGTGTGTAAAGCAAGGAAGGGGGTGGGTGTGCCTGGGTATCTCACACCAGCCATTCAGAAGTTTTATATTTGTTACTCAGCTACAATTTCAACTACATTGCCACAATGTAGAAATCATAAAAGAGGCTGCCAGGTAAAGAACAGGACAGATTATTTCTACTGCATTTGGAGGAAGGTTGTATTCTTTATTAGAAATTAGAAAATCCACTGGGGAAAGAATCCCATATAAATGCTCCAACCTAATAAAAAAAAAGTGCTCCAGTTGGAGCTCATATTTACTTCAATGTGAAAGTCAGCCTTTGCATGACATAAAAGCTGGAGAAAACCAGGCTTCATTAGTTCCACTGCTTGCAAAACTGATTGTTCGTATTCCTCTTTCCCCTCTAGAATTACTGATTATTTCTTTTCAATTTCAATATTGTTTTTTTTGAAACTTATGCCTTGAATGACTTTCATTTTGTGCCATCCTATCCTTTACTCCTCTTCTCATGGTGGTTTCACAGGGGCTATGCTTTTACTTCTGTCTTAATAGCAAAGATAACCCCCCCTCACTCCCTTCGTGGTGTGAATGAACACTATTAATTTTTACAACTGTGGTTTATTCTCCATTGATTATCTTTAATGTGATGCTGTCTTGTTCAGTTAATAAACTACCTGCTAAGATGTAATTATCCCCCTCCCCCAAACGTAACCTGCTTTTAATAGATGTTGTAAATGCACCCATTGTGGCTGGCACATTAAAAGCACTGGTTTAAGTTCCTCTACTTTCAAATTGCACTCTAGCTGAAGTGTATTTTGTGGCAATCATTACTCTGCTAATAGCTTAAAATAAGTATCACTACTTCATTACTTCAGTAGTATTTTTAGGCCTCTGTTGCAGCTGCTACAGGCTTGATACAGCCTTGGTGCCCAGACAGAGGTTGGATAAGCTGTGGTCTGGACAAAACCCTCCTAAGGGAGACTAGGAGACTCACCTGAAGGTTTATCATTAGTTATCAATTGCTGTTAGCTGATGTGAATCAGTGTCCAGATTGAAGTATGACCCAGGGTATTTACCCAGTTTATGCTGTAAATGTTTTTAGGGACCTCTGTCAATACATGCAAAATTTAGAATACATTTCTCTCTCAGATCCAACAATAAAATCATTTGCCTATGGGTACATATGGAAATAAACACCTGTATTTGAGAGGTCCTGTGTCTATAAATGAGTGAATGGGCTACAGCTACATTCAGCAGCTATAATGTGACTATACATTTATGAAATTGTCCAAGTGGAACTTAACACAAGTCATTAGTGTAGATTAAAAGTATGTTTCATTTATCTGCTTGTTCCTAAGAACCAAGTAGAATGGCAATTATTTAAAGAAAATAAGAGGGAACTGCAAAATATCACAGCTCAGGCTGAATATTTATTTCCTTTCTGAATCCTGTTTGGCTTTAGATCTGTCTTGATAAGCAGCATCTTGGACTGTGAGACTAAAAGGTTCTGTCACAGTAAAATAAGTGAGCGTGCCTATTTTTGTGCAGACCCTTTTAAATGACAAGTGAAATAGGTTTTCCTCAAAGAGGAAGAAAAACAAGAAGAGGTTCATCCTCAAAATTGTGTGTCACTAGAGGAAGAACACCTTTGTGTATACACACACACATACATATATAGATACACACAGAAACACATATCTAGATAACAGAAGAAGACCAATGGAAAGATTGGACAACGTAATATTGGTCACTGACATTAGAAAAGCTTGATAAATGGGAGATGAAATATACAGTCACATTAGCAGCAACCTGGTCAAATGAGAGAAAATATTTAGTACTCCAGCTCTAATTACAGAGGTAAAAATTGAAGGTATTCGATGTATATAGTTTTTTCCTTGTTTTGACTTTGTATCTTCATTCAAAAACATCTCATGGTTGAGTTCACTTCCTTGCCATCCCCTCCCTCTCACAGTGGAAGATTAGTTTGGACTCAGAGACTGTGATGGTATTGATGGAAACTCTTCTGCTGGATATAATGGGTGATCAGAAGTGAGGTACATCGTGCTTAGGAGTGTGGGAATCCTGTTTGGTACCTGCATAATACACACACACAAGACTTTGCTTTTGAATGAACTGCCCCTGCTATATTACAGCAAGGGTTGAAAAATAAAACTAAAGTGTAGAAAAGCCAAGTTAATGAAATTAAATCTTCCAGGAAAACAGGATGTGTAAGTGGAAGGTAAAGTGCTGCAAGTCTACAGTGACATTTGCAGATTCACTGAAGAAATGTGTCCTATTTATTTTTGCAAAGAGATGTCTCCCGTGCCTTTGTTCCCTTTTGAGACAGTCCAAACTTGGACTTGTTAAATATGTGTCTACAGAAGTTGGCACATACTGACCTTGTTTGCTACAGTCTGCTCTTCTGTAGCTTCTTGATTCTAGTGGCATGAGCCAGATGGACAGAGCCCTAGAGCTAAATGCTAGATAGGATAATTAAGTGCTCTAGTATTGAAGGCTGGGGCTGACTGAGACAAACTTTGGCTGATACTACAATATTTCTTTGTCCAAGTTGCATCTCCAGTGTCAAAGTAATTCTTGTTTTTTCTTTCAGATCATATTCCTTGGGTATGAGGATGCTAAATTATATACCAATATTATTTTCATTGACATAAAACAGAGTTCTCTTTACTGCTTTGTGCCCTGATAGCAGTACAGAAACATTTTACAAATTTGTAGAGCTTGTGGAAGCTCACCTGAATTTTCCCTTCACATCTGTACAGCCTTTTCTCTGCTATGTTTTGGAGTCATGGTGGTCAGTTGTGAGTCTCATGTGAATCCTGCTCCCTGGAAGCCCCATACCAGTGTGGTCCTGGCCAAGCAAGTTGTGGACACTCAAATGTGGTTTATGAAGAAACATAGCAGGTCACTTTTAGGTGGGCTCAACTGCTATCTGTCAATGGCTGGTAGGAGTGTAGAGCAGACGCAGACCCATCCAGGTGCTGATCTCCTCCTGAGTGAGCTGAGAATGTTTAGTTTTGCAGGCTGGAACTGAGGAGGAGGACCCAGTGGCTAAAACACTATTCCTTAGGAGACCTGGATTCATTCACTGACTTTTCATGAGAACTTCCAGAGAAGGTTGTTAGTGGCATTCAGATCACCAAGTTTTAGCACTCTAAACTTTGGGCCATCCATCCTGTTCAAAGATGAAGCCTGTCTTTCACTCTTGAGCAGAGGAAGTTTCTAGTTCACATGAGTCCCTTAAGTTCTGTGAAGGCCGTGGTGTGAAGTGTCTACTGCCACAGGCTTTTTGGCACTCTGTTCTC
This sequence comes from Platysteira castanea, assembly GCA_013397175.1. Classification (NCBI taxonomy): domain Eukaryota; kingdom Metazoa; phylum Chordata; class Aves; order Passeriformes; genus Platysteira; species Platysteira castanea. The sequence continues at coordinate 253,078 of VYXC01007461.1, read as the reverse complement.
CTCTCTGTGGCAGAGTGACTGCACATCCTCGCTCTCAGAGGAGTTAACCACACAAGCAGTGAGAGTGAGTTGGGTTGTGGGGTGATAGATCCATGACACACAGACCTGTTTTGTAAATGACAGGCGATCTGCAAGGCTGAGACCATTCCTCATCAGGAGTGCTTCTGTCCTTCAGGGGCAAATGCTTTCGGGTGCCGTATGAAGGCAGTACCCCCAGGTGGGGTTCTCCAGTCTTACTTTTCAGCAAGCAGGAGTCCCTGCAGGCTGGAGGGGGAGGAGATCTGCAGGCCTTACTCTGTGAGGACTGATTAGAATGGGCTGAGTTTGCAATTGCCAGTCTTTCTTTTGAGGCCTGGCCCATAGAGGAGATCGAGCTTTCTTACATTACAGACAATGTGTCCTGGTTAATTACAGTCATGTAAAGATGAGGTTTTACCTTGGGACTTGGTTTAATTAAAAAAAGTGGTGCTGGGAAGTTTATTAAACATCTATGTTCCATCTGGGTGCCAAATACTAATGCTGGTTTTCTTCAGGTGCTTTCCCAGCTTCAGTCAAAAAGGGCCACCTGAACCTGACATCTGCACTAATGAAAGGGGAGGGAGGACAGACTGTCATTCTCTGTCCAGCTAGGTTTGAGCCTGGCAGCTCATTTTTCATAGCTTGGGCTTGTGTCTCGGCTTTGGGGAAAGGTTTTTGCAGGTAGTAGTGTTAGAGGAAAGGTTGCAGTGCAGAACCTAATGCTTTCCCTGTGTAGTGGAAAAATCATAGTCATGCATGTGGAGTGTGGACTTAGAGGAACTTTGTGTGGGTGGTCTTGTTTTGACTCTTTCTGTCCCCCTCCCTTTCCCTTCCCACTCAGGTATGCTGAAGTCTGTCATCTATTTAACTTCAGCTTTTCTAATAATCCTAGATAATATACAACAAAAACAATAACAAAGTGCCTGGGTATACAATCCCTCTGAACTGTAGAAGCTACAAGATCTCCTAGACATGCTTTTTGTTAGTACTGGCTTATGAAATACCTAGCACTCCATGATGCCCATCTGTTAGCAGCATGTTTAAATGTGATTAATGTGAAGGTTGCAAGAATTGCGATAGCTTTTGCTACTCTACAAGAGAATCTGTCACTCTTAATCTCTTGCAGTATTAAAAGCTTAATATAGTAAATCTAATGTTATGGAAAGCTGTAGCTTTGCTTTTGTTACTATCACCTTAGTGTATTATTAAACTACTATTAGCTTTTCCTCTGTAGTTAACAAGCATAGAATGAGTGTAGATATCGTACACATGCAGAATAGTATTTAAATGATCATTTAAATATGAAGGCTCTCAAGAAAGAGGTGGTCCAGCATAAAAGGATTTTGGGGAACATTAGGTTTGATTGGTATTCCTGAGGGGATATGGACAGAGCAGGATGTATTAGGAGTCAGCCCTTTCCCAAAATGCTGGTAGAGGCTAGGAAAATCACAAGCAGTGTCCTGATGTGGTCGTTCTTTGCTGTGCCTTGGTAGACATCAGAAATAATTTTGATTTACCTACCCATGGCAGTAGACCTACCTCGTCAGTGGTTTAAACAGAACTGCTGCATCTTTAACAGAGATGATGGGCAGGATAAGCAATGTTATGGCGCAAGCAGGGACTGTCTCCTGGAGCAGGCTGACACTTCAGGAAGCACATAGGGGAGGACCCAGGGAAGGAAAATTACTTACTTCATATAGCTGCTTGTGTTCAAAAGGATCAAAGAAATCATAATGAGTCAGAACCTTTCTTTTTCTTTAAGGAAATTTCAGAAGAGTGATTCAATTAAATAGTAGTTTACTCAAGATCTGCAGGTGGCTTGTAAAGTGTAATCAGATCCCCCTTTACCTTTTAAACCCAGATATACAGCTTTGTTCATTTTAGTGGAGGTGGAGGTCTCCATTCTTCGATTTACAGTGGCAGTTTGGTAGAGGAGAGGGCTTGTTATAAAACTTCTTTGTTTATGGCATGATTACAAGGTGCTTTTGTTTCCAGCAGGGACAGCAATAGTTCTTTGGTCAAGACATTTCAAAACTGCTCGCAGTCTGTTCTTGTAAGATCATCAGGCACTGTAGGACAAATTGAGACCTGCCTTTTAGCGAAACACTCCCTCGCTCCATCATGCACAGCATCTTCACAGCTGCCAAGCAGCTTGTCCACTTCCACTCACTGCAAAAAGTCAAAATCAGATCAAATGGAATAGTGCTGTCAAAGGGGTAGTTACAGAATATATATAGTTGCAGAAATCAGACTGGACTCTGGTTCTTCCATGTGCCTCTCTATAATCCAGTCTTTGAAGCATTTAAGAGCTTGAGGTGCCATGATTAAAAGCTTCAGGGACCATGCTTTTTACCCTCTAAAAGGACAGGCATCAAGTCCACTGCTCTGAGCCATTAGGAGGACTTGCAGGGAAGATAGCCTGTCAGTCAGACCGAGTGCAGTAAAGGGGCTTTCTCCCTTTTGCGGTAACACATTGTTGAAGTGAAACTGTTCATTTTTGGTCCCTGAGGGCTGCTGTGGCACACCCTGCACCTGTGAGTCTCAGTATTGCTCCTGCTCTTTGTCCTGTGAATTGAAGAATGATGCTCGGTATCCTCCATCCGTTCTTGACAGGACAGTCATGTGCCAAAGGCTGCAAGTAATGGGCTGAGGTGAAGGTCAGCATGTTATCAAATTAGGAGACTGCTTTGCTCTGCCCCCTCCCCTCAGCTCTTTGGCAGTCAGAGACTGTTAGCTCACACTGTGAGAAATTCCAAGAGCTTCTAGGATGGTGTTCCAAAGCCTTGCAAAGCTGTGCATGACAGTATAAAATCTGTTTACAAGAGTCCTCATGGATCAGCTCCTTCTTGTACTCATGGTTACAGGGATGTCCCTGGAAAAGGGCATTTTTTTTCATGGTTTGAAAGAGTCTTGGAGACAGGGAGGTTAGGGGAAGGAGGATTCAGCCGCACCTTGAATGCCTTGCTGTTGCCTTGTGCTTTTAGTTCACTTTTTAGCTGGTAAAATGTGGAGAAAAGAGGATTCAGTAAGCAACTGTGTATGTGTTGGCTTTCAGTGAGTGCCTGCTTAGGCAAGGCAAGCATGATTCAGCTACTAGTTAGTGCTGATGTACCAGAATTGGCAAGCACTGAACACTCCTGCTACTGGATCTGCCCCAGTTGCTTGATGTGCAGCGATGAATGGATGAACATTCACCAATGCTGTTGCACAAACAAATAAGTTAATAAAAAGCAGCTGATTGTGTCATTGTAAGCTGCAGAAACTCCAAAGCAGCACTGAGATTATTTAAAAACAGATGTTCTTATCTGGAAACTCCTAGAAACATAGAGTGGTTAGGGGTTTTTTTCAGGGAAAAAAACTGCAACAGGTTAGACACAAAACAAACTCTCTACCTTGTCTTTAAATGATTTCATGGTGAGGACTTTTATAAGAGTTTTTCTCTTGAAGCATTATCCCAGGTCTGAGTTTGACAGCGAATTTAGCTTTGGATTATCTCAGAGATAATTGGAGCTGCACTGCCATTCTCCAGTGAGAGAATTAACTCACGAGGAAAAGCTTTTTTAAGGGGACGCACTGGAAAGAAAACGCTCTGTGAAAACTGGAATTATACAAACCAGCTGTCTGGCCTCATATAAAATTATACTGGCCTTTTGTACCTCCATGTAAGTGGTATTTAACCCTTGCCATCATTACCGCGTACTGCTGAGACAGATGAACTTCTCAGCTGAGGGCTGAGCGGGCCGGGAACAAAGCGCAGACGGATGCGATTGTGCGAGGACGCGGGGCTGTGGCGGGGCCAGCCGTTGGTTCATTATTCAGACAGACAAAGCTTCCCGCCCTCATGAATCACTTCGGGCTTGGGTTTGGTTTTTTTTTTTTCCCTTTCCCTCCCTCTCCGAAGGAGCTCAGTAAAAAGACCGGGCAAACGGAGCAGTCACAGCAAGCTGGATCGTTTCCATTTACGTTTCTCTGCCCTCTGGAGGCAAAAGCGTCCCATGCTTATGGCCTGAGGCGTACCGAGGGTGCCTCTTCTGCCCCGTGCTCCCCAGGTGCTGGTGTGGTGCAGGATTGACTCCTCTGACCATTTCCCTGGGGAGAACGCGGTTTTCTTTTCAGCTGTGGAAATGAGCCCAGACCACTGGTCCTGGCTGCACACAGACTCATTTTTAACTGCTTCCACAGCTTAAGGAGGACCCTGTAGCTATGGCCAGTGGTAGGAGACTTACATTAATCCCCTTTTTATCAGCTGATAAGAAAAGCTGTGGAGTGGTGTCCATGCACATCCCCTTCAGTAGCTGTGAAAATACCTGAGGATGACAGCCAGTTTGGGAAGTTATACTGAGCCTTGCTGCTGCTGGAGAGGAAATGAAGTGCTTCTGTGAGGTGTTCCAGGGCCATGGAAACAAACACACAGCAATGTTAGTGTTCTGCTGTAACAGTGGAGGGAGCAGTGCAGGGTCCCTCCCAACCCAGGCATGGGCTGCTGCAGGCTGAGGTAGCGTGGAGCGAGGGCTCAGGGGAGGAAAAGAATATTGTTTCTACCATGAGCCTAATGGCAGTCCTCAAATACTCGGAAAAATAGTTTTGATCAGAAAATCAAAAAAAGGCTGGTAAGAAAAATGGCTGGTACCAGATGGTTCAAGCAAAGTGTAAGAAGTACTGTAGTAAAAAGTAGTAACAACTGCCCACACATGAAGCTTTATCCTAGAGAAGGAAGGCTTGGCTTTGACAGGTCCTTTGAAGCATGAGCTTCTTATGTGTTGTTTGTTCACTCTGTATGTTGTCATTGCACGTGCTACTATTAACTGAGCTGGGTGTGTGGTTTTTTTTTTTAAATTCTTCCTAAATTCTTGGCCTCAGTGATGAAACATGGCCAGCAGCTCTGCTGGTTACCTGTGTATTGCCTGGGAACTCTCTGGAATTAGTTTAACTTCTCTGAATACCCACTTGTTCTTGCATTACAAAGCTGGATAATTAAAGAAACCCAGAATTCTCTCTCTGTACTATTCATTCCTTTGTGTACCTCTTTCTTGTGCCCTTATATCTGAATTAAATACATTAGACCTCTCCAGTGTCTTTCCATCTGTAGGTCTTTTCATGCCACTAATTATTCTTATAAGCTGCTTCTGGAGCTCTTTTATTTCTCAGTATCATTCACAAGTCAAAGGAGGCTGCAGACAGCAGTATTCTTATGAGTGTGTTCTTGGAGCTCCTTTCTCCTCAGCTTCTCTCTCCATCCTCCCCATTTTTCCAGGCTCAGTGCTGTAGTCTTCCCCCACTAAACCCGATGACTTCGGCCATTGTAAGTGAAGAATACAGAATCCTTTATTTATGTGTATTAATCTGATAAGTGACTAAAGCTACAGGACTAAGCATCTTGGTGAGCTGCCATATCATTTGCTAATCATTAATGCAGTTGAAAGACTTTTTTCTTTATTAAAAAACAAAGTATAGTCTTTAAAGAGCTGTCTTTTGCAAGAAGAGAAAGCTGTGTTTGTTTTGAAAGGAAGATTTATTGGGATGATATAATCCGACTCGTGCTATCTCCTCACCTGTTTTTCCTCAGGGAGACCATCAATCTTTATTAACATTTCTAAATCAAAAGATAAAAATGATAGACAAATTCCAGAATGGGATGAAAATGCTAACAAGAACTGAAAGAGAAATCCCTTGCTTTTAATACCTGCTGAAATTGAATTCAAGGGGGATCTAGTTCACTATAGATGTGTGTGATCTGAGAGCAGTTTTGTGGCTTCAGTCCTTTGTAACACGAGATCGAACAGAAAGAACAGCGGTGCATGGGTCCCATCTGGAAGGATTTATCATCTGAACTCTTAATGCTGGGCTTGCTTTTTATTTTTCCATCTAATCTTTGTGCACTTCCATGCCTCACGTGAAACAGCTTTGAGTGGTCCTGGACTTGGCTGGGTCCAGCTTCTCACCTCACTTTACCATTTCCTTCCTTGAGCTGCCCCTAGCACAGCTGAAGCTTTCTTTATCCTTCAGGCTGTCCCTGCCTCTGGCTTTTGCAGAGCTGGCTCCACCACAGCCATACACACAGCTAGATGTTGCCAATTCTGTCTGGAGATGAATGTTGTGCTGCACTCCCAAAGCTAGCACAGGTTTGGGAGAACCTAGTTTTTTAGTCCCCTCCTTTATGCCATGCCTGCCATCTGACCTGTGAAAATGCATTCAAAGAAAAATGAGGCTTTCTAAGTGCTTGGAGGATGAAGTTTCTAGAGAGAAGTTGTCCCTCAACTAGAACTGGAGGGGCATTTGCTGAAGAAGCAGCAGTTATGCTTGTACTGTTGAAGTTCACTCTCATTTCAGGAGAACACTTCAGTATAAGTCACAAACAGATTTTTAATAACTCATTTGGGGCTATCTGAGGTCTCTCTTCCCTCGGAACCTAATCTATGATACCTTGCCTGTGCAGGCAGAAAAAAAATTGCTCCATAAATTAGGAAGAAAATTATAGACAAAAAAGGTTGTTTTCGGTAGACCATGCACGGGTGCCTCTTTCAGATAGAAAAGTGGTAAATCAGGCTGAAAAAAAGATTGTTTTCAAAATTGTCCTTCCCTTTACTTTTGCCACTGTCACAAAAAGTAGTCTTGTGACCCCAGCACGGGAAAGCATGCAGCTTGTCTGACTATGGTCTTTAACACAGTTTGAGCATGGCAACTTTATCTGTAAATTCTAACATCCAGAGATACATACATGCAGGTTAAATATCTGTCCATCCATATATTTAAATTGTAGTATCTTCAATTATTAGATGAATTCACACGTTTTAAATTCCTTTTCAACATTCTTTGCAGCCATTTGTAGTTTACTGTATAGGGAAAGAAAGGCCAAAACCCAAGCTTTTTCTTATTTACAGATAAAGATACTACTGCGATCCAGTGACTGATTTTGTTTCTTGATGCACTAACCACGAATTAATCCACATCTCTTCAGCAGTGAACTACACTGAGCTAGGGTTAGAGCTGTGGGCTATTTTGGAGAATCAGAGCATTTTCTGATTTGTTTTTCCTTTTTGATCTAGTGCAGTATATTGCCTGTGTTGAAACGAAACAGAATTAACTTTGTAATCTCTAGTGTACAGCATCAATTTCTTTTTCAAATAAACTTTGAATAACAAGATATATTTACTGTTGACATTCGGTCAACAAAATATTTTTTAAATACCTAATAAATAGAAATGTCTGATAGTACTCATTTTTTAATACAGAAACTGAAGAATGACTGCTCCTAAGGGAAATAAGACACTGTTTGGGAGTCCTGGAACAGCCAACCTATGAGAGACAATGCAGCATACCCTGAATTTGTGCTGTGTAACAGAACTGTTGGCAGAGCAGGACTGCCATATATATAAAGGAAGCTGATGGACCTGGGTCACATCTTTGCTGTAGAAGCAATTGTTGCTGGATGGCTTGAGAGTAATCTCCTCCAAAGTAGTCAGGGAGGTAATTTCTTCCCTGGTTGGCTCTTCCAAACACATCTGTGCATTCATGATCATGCAGAAGGTAATGTTTGGGACCAAACGAGACAGACATAGTCCTGTGGTTTAGGCTTGATGTACTTCCTTTGCCATGTCTTTCTGGAAAAAGCCTTAGCCCTAATTACTGGTTTCTCTGTGAAAGCATACAAGAAATCAGCTGGTTTAGGCAACAGAAATTTTGTCTCAGAGGTGTTCACTAATACTAAATTCTGGTCTAACACCAGGGGATATTGTTTGTTTGTGTTTTGTTGGTTTTTTTCTTTCCTCTGAAGAGTTGTAAAATATTCATGTTCTTTGTGTGTGAACATTAATCACATGGTGGCGGGTGAGGGAGGCTTCTTCATGGGTCAGGCTTTGCTGCTGTGGCTTCTCTTGCCTGTGCAAAGCTGCTGTGAAATTGGAGGAATTTCTGCTGACAGTTTGAGATATTCTAAGGTGAGGAATGGGGTGAAGCATAGCAATTGGGACTAATCTGTTCTTCTCTAGGCATTTTGATCTGGAAGAGAATGACCTTCAGTGCATTTGGACCATTGTGAACACACTGAGTGGATATATAAAATGTCTCTGAGGAAAGAAGCAACTTTAAATGAAGTGTTCAAAGGCAAGTAAGAGAAAGAGAATGATATTGGAATAGACACAGGAGTCTCAGGAAGGACGGGTGCCCTGTTTTAAACAGGGGATGTATATTTTACAGCATCAATCTTGGCTGATCTTTTCTTTCCATCAAATCTTAGCAAGTGTTAATTTTTACACAGCACTACTTACAGTTTAATTAGGATCCTGTGTAAGTCCCTAGGTCTGAAGGGAAATGGAAGAGGTATTCAAAATTCGAAAGGATATGATTAGAAATTGGACTAGTCTGAGCAGGTAACAATCTGCCTTTTCCTCTTTGTCTCTCTCAGGAGTGCAGTGGCTGGTGGGGGGAAATTTACTTCTTATGATTGGGTGACCTGATTTTGTCTCCCACTTGCACAACACAGTCTCTTGTAAGAAAACGGCTGGTCTTAAATTCATACATAATTGCACAGCAGGGAGACTGAGTTTAAAAATGCAGATTTCTGGGTATTAAGGAGCAGAAATCTGTTTTGAACCCTTGAACTTCCTTTGTTGTTTAAACGGCCACCTACAGAACCCTGCAGAGAGCCAGGGAAACACAGTAGCTTCTTTTACACGGAACAGTATCTTCCCCCACCCCTCTCCTTCTCCTCTCCTTTCTGACATGAATGTAATACTCTATCCTTGTAACAGAGAACACTGATTATGGAACTTAGGGCCAATGTATGTCTAGGCTATACAGTAGCAATAAATGAGGGTATATTCTGCTAATCAGTGGTACTAAGCTTGGGAACAGTGTTATCTTTCTTTTCCTGCGAAAATGAGCTACTTGCTTCATTTTACATGTTTTCTTACTAAATAGGAGCTCGGTTAGTAGGTACAAGCCTCCTCCTATCTGTATAAAAGGGGTTAATGTTTATATCTTTGTCCTCAGATGTTCAAAATCATGCTATAATTTGGCAACTTAGGAAAGCATCAAATATACACGCCCTACTGTTGCTGTCCTCTATAATTAAGTGCTATAAAGGTAAATTCGTGTTGTGAGTATGATTTTATAGAGCTTGTGCTTGTACTTTATCATACTTGCCAAAGCCTTAATGTAAAGGGCAATGTTTGACAAACGTGCTGTGACTAACTCATGTGAGTATCAGCAAGAAAATTAAAACAGTGTGGGATACTTTGTTTCATATAAATGACTTCCTAAACATTCAGCTCTACAATTTTGCATTTTTCATGTCAAGAACAAACCAAAAAACCTAAGCTCAGGCAAATCACCTTAACTGTAAGCGTGTGGAAAAACAGATTTTGTAGAATGGATGATTTGAAGATAAAAAGGTTTTAGTCCTTGTAGACCTGGGCTAGCATATACCTGTGCTGCAAAATTGCATTCATTTAAGCTAAGGTAAAATTAAAAAAAAAACCACATTGGGAGGATTAACTCTTTCGCAGTTGTCTTCTTGTCTCTACATTGATGTAGAACTGGATAAAGTTGTATTCTAGCCCTGCTGAGGATCTTCTTAAGTGTGACCTGTCCTTTGAAACATTTTGGGAGATACTGCAGAGTGAAAGTGTCTGTCCTGTCTTGGCATGGAGGCAGAAGTGATGTTAGTGATGTTATCATGGCAACTTGCTGTGGTATGCAGCTAGGAACTGATTGTCTAGAGCCTGAATGGTCTGAACTCCTTTATGAGATCCCATGTCCCAGTGCAGAATAGCCACCAACTAGCAGTCACCAGGGCATGTGGATTTCTCATTCTGATGACAGGAGACACGTGGGAGGGCCTTTCAGAGGGAGGTGTTTGCCCTCAAAGGGTAACTTTGCTTGGGAGATTGTTGGGCTGCATGCAGCAATGATGGGGGAGGGAGGATAATGTCTGCAAATTTTCATAGGGGAGGGAGGCTGATGTCTGGTTTTGGAATATAGTTACAAGTGTGGGGAGTGGGGCAGCATCCTTGCGCAGGCCTAAAGTCAGGCAGGGGCTGTTTGTTTTCTTTTGCAAGCAGAGACACAGTTTTGTGCTTAAAACCCTGAAGCATTAAGAGAGATTGCTTTGCGGGGAAAAAAAAGTGTGTAATTGTGCTGCTTGCCTCATCTCTGTGGATAGTTTGATTGTTTTCAGACCCTTTGTCAGTGCATGACATGAGGAAGGAGTGGATGGCCTAGCAGTAGGTTGTGGCATCTGAAAGATGAGAGTGAGTGAAACAGTAAAGCTGAGAGTACTCTATAAGGTCTTCATTGCCTTTAAGTGCAAATTGTGCATGAGAAAAACACATTGTACCAAGCACACTTGGCTAACTGTGCAAATGAAGCTAAGGCATTTTGTTCTTATCTTGTTGCAACTTTATTCCTTAATGCAATTAACAGCTATTTTATTAATCTTATTCATTTTGTGCATAGGCTGCACTGTTCCAGAGATGCTACTAGTAGCTGTTTGGAAAAAACACTGATGGAAGAGCACCTTGTAAAATGGTAGATGAACTGTTGCTCTTGGTTCAAGGCTTGCTGACACTCTGGACAGTGTTGACAACTTCTGGAATTTTGCTGACTGTCTTGGACTGCCAAAAACTAGAGTCATATGCTCATTTGAGCATTAGCTCTCTGAGTTTAAAAAGAAACAAGTTAATAGCTGGTCTGGTTGTAAACATTAGTATTTTGAACTCTAGAGGTTCACAGCTGTAAAGGTAAATGAAGAGCACTAAACTACCATTTATAAAACAACCCACAGGGCCCTGGTACTTCTGCCTGGATGTTCTGTATGCAGACTGTTTCAGGAGCCAATGGCATTTGACTACTGATATCTGAATACTTGAACTTGGCAATAATGGACAGAGACTGGCATATGAGCTCCCTTTTAAGGTGATTTTACTTGGAACTGATCTAACCATCTTAAAATAAACCCAAACACAAATAAATGGTGGGTTGTCTGTCTAGAGGACTTCCTGATAGGCATATTGCTATGTTTTCTGTAAGTGCAATAAGAGGCAATTTTCCTTCCTACTCAAAGGAACTTTACTACTGCATTTACTGCGTACTTCCATAGGGTTTTTTCCCTTCCAGTTTTTACAGAGGAGGTCTTGGTAGATTTTGTTGTTTAATCTGGAAGTGGTAGTTTTACCTGGCAGTGATATTACATTCTATTTTTGCAAAGAAAGTTAAAAATTATAAAAGAATAACAGTTAAAATTGGTTGAATTGAGATATTTTTCTTTCAAAATTGGCCAGTGCATATGACAGTGCTTAGATCTTTTTCTCTTGGTATTCCTCTTGTTAACTTGTTTCTAAATTACAGGAATCTGGATAAATGCTAAGGAACAGCCATATTTTTAATTGTTTTCTCTAAAACACTCTTCTTTAATGCTTGTAATCTCTTAAGCTACTGAATAGACTTAAAACCTGTCTTCCTTTTATGATTCAGACACTGCATATTCTATGACCAGCATTTCACATTATGCATTCCATCTATCTGGACATAATGTGATAAAGGAAGTGAGGAATACTGTCTGGTTTTGATAGCTGTAAGTTTACTTCTAGAAAACACAACTCAGTGTTTATGTCTCCATCTGAATGTATTTTAATAAGAGAGTTGGAACAGCACCACCATCAATACCATCATCCATGTACAGACTGAGTGGAACAGCCAGTGCCTTAAGGATTAAACCTGTAAATAGATATGTTTGGTTATGTCCTTAAATCTGTCTGTTTTTCTATTTCTTTTGATCTAATGACTCTTAAGGCTTGTGATCTTGGCTTCAGGCTCTAAAATACAAAGGCTTTCACCACAGCAATTGATAGTAGAAAGACAATAACTGTTTTGGATTTACTTGGAGCCCTCTCCTTCTTAGCATTAATGCCATTAATTTTATTCTAATTTTGTGACATGTGCTGCCTTTTTTTTGTCTCCTGCAGAACTGCAGTTATTGAAACAAAGTCAGTTTGCCCTCCCATCTCAACACTAGGCTATGTCTTCCCTTGCTAAACTGGGATTTCTGTGATTTTCGTCATTCTGTTCAACCTTCTGGTTCAACTCCACTATGGCAGGCCCTTTCTCCAAGCATTGCTGGCCATGCCTTCCCGTGCATATGACATCTCATGATGGAAATTCCTCACTTGGTGGGGTTTGCTCGAAATGGCAGAGCCTTAGGTGTTGTTGAGTCTGACTAAAGGCGGTTAAAAGCAGTATCTGGAAGTCTGCTGATTTCAAGAGGCATGGGATCAGGATGGCAGTGGAAAGGGAAGAGGTGAGAAGATGAGAGGAGGGAAAAGGGGTCTGGTGCAGAATCAGGAAAATAGTGTTACTCCTAAGTGGTCAGCATGTCTGTGTTGTTTTCCACCCCTTGGAAAGGATGGATTGCAGGCCGGTCATACAGCATGGGATGTGTGGATATGCTTCATGGCTCTTTCCAGTGCCCGCTTTTTTCACTGTCATTGCCATGTGCACTTGAAAAGCAGTTAATGATTGTAAAAATTATCTACTCCTATGTGTCAGGGGTGCATGGGGATGTGAGCAGTATTTTCTCAGCACTTATATTTATTTCCATGATTATGACTTTCATTAGCAATTTAAAGCTTTTGTAGCCCCCGTGTCATCAGGAGAGCCCTTTCACTGGTAGTCAGGGGGACACTTGGAGTAACTCTGGGATATGACTGCATTGTTCATCTTGGCTCGGGGGAGTCTCTGTGCTGGCACCCATCTCCCTTTTCAGCATGTTCAGGAGCACGGCCTTAGCACTGTTAAAATTTGGGGTTAGTTTTAGCAGGCTCTGCAAACAGGAAAGGCAGTATGCTGGTTCTTGCTCCAAAAGCAGGGGCTCTGGGTTGGGTTTTTTTTGTGGTTTTTTTATCCTCTCCCAAACTGCTAACTGGGATTGTTTATATTTTACAATATTATTACTCCTGTTATAAGCTGCCTAAGGCAACCACATCAAAGTACTGCAGAGCATGCATGGTGCCAGCTCGAATAATAGCAACAAATGCCCGTCTCCCAAACCTTGGTTTGATTTTATTGTTCCAGTAGGAAATGAGTTGGTGTGATCCCTCTGTCTGTGAGAGTCTTTGACTAGAGATCATTGTTCTGGCACTCAAATCCCTATTTTAATTAGAACAGAAGGAAATACTTTGAGCTGATGCTTAGATAAAAGCTGCAAATGATATTTATCACTCTCTGAAGGAGTTTTATTTTCTTTCAATTTAAGACTTCAGAGCAAAATCCCCTACTGGTTTAATTTTTAATTTTTTTTGGTGTCTCCCGTTCTCTCTGAGGTGGCTGAAGCAATGGCACTGTTGTCCCAGCTCCCACCAGGCAGCCCATATGATGTCCTGGCCATGTGAGTTTTGTCATTGATTTCAGTGCAGATGCCCTCTTGACCACTGTCTGCACATAGAGAACTAACACGTGGGCCCACTGTTGCTTTTGGCTGACACGGGTCTCTGTTACCTGGCTTTGGATGTGGTGAGGATAGTGCTGCCCACTGAGGTCATCTTCTCTGTGCTGGGGCTCCGGCAGCCACTACAAGCCGCAGGGCTGGGAGGAAAGGCTTCAGTACACACTGTCTCAGCTTACGTATCTGAACTGAAGCCGTTTGTTCCGTGCTTACAATGGCAGGAAGTATCATATTGAGGTCCTGACCGTATGCAAGCACACTGATTTTTATAGTGTGGATTCTGAAGTGGAAAATGAACTTAATTCTGAATGGAGACTGTTCGTGTTTCAGCCTCTTGCCATCAATGTCCAAAGAATGATTAAAAAAAGGGGCTGTAATTTGTGCCCTTCCCTTCCCTTCCCTTCCCTTCCCTTCCCTTCCC
>VYXC01007461.1:118573-238614 GCA_013397175.1 Platysteira castanea | reverse complement strand
CCTTCCCAAACCTTCCCTTCCCAAACCTTCCCAAACCTTCCCAAACCTTCCCAAACCTTCCCTTCCCAAACCTTCCCTTCCCTTATTTTTTTTTTTTAGTTTTCCCATTTGGAAAGATGGTGTGGGTTGTCTTATATCTCAGTGTCTGGCAGCAGCCTTTAAAATGTGTTTAAATGGAAAGGATTAACTTCCACCACAGTCTTTAATACCTTCCTTCCAGAAATCCAGCCAGTTCCTAGCTGACTCAGCAATAGTAGTCCCAAGACAGGACAAGTTGAAAGCATGTTAAAGTTGTTCATTTGATTGATCATTTTTAGAAACCTATGTTTCCATGGGGCAAAATGGATAATATTTTGCAAACATGACATTTTTGTAACAGTGCTAAGGTGCTAGTCCGTCACAACTGACTTGTGAGCTCCTTGTGTTTAAGTTTCAAGTGTCTGACTTTCAAAGCATGGCCCATCTGCAGTCCCTGTCAGTGGTAAACTGTTAGTGATAAACGGCTCACCCAGACCTTCTTGACTGGTCTCCTTTCACCTTCTTGACTGGTTTCACAACTGTGCCTTCCTGCTTCAGAACCTGGGAAGTGTGGATGTCCAGCAAGAGTAAGCTTGAAAAAATATTCTCACAGATAAGAAAGCTATCAAGCCTCAACTTCTGTGGACTTTCAGAACAATCTTTCTGGCCAAACGATTAGAAGCAATCAAGAAGCTGAATGCTTTAAAAAAAACTATTTAAAGACAACCTAGCTACTTGCTAGGAGCTTTAGCTATGTTGGTAAGAAGGGACAATTGCCCCTTTATCTCATGCTATCCTGTACAAGAGAACGCTTGGCAAACTTCTTTGTATTGTAAAATTTTGCATAATTTTATCCTCTTTTGTAACTTGCACATGATTAAGAGAGGGAGAGGAGTTTGTTCCAGGGCAGAGGAGAAAATTAAAGACACTAGGTAGGGTTTTCCTTATTTATATCAGCACAGTGATTTCACAAAGAACATGGAGAGATGTAGTAAGTGGGGAAAAAATTGGACAATTAGAATGGAAATTTTGTTACTAAAAACTCCAGAATTTCTGTATGGTACTTTAAAAATCTGAGACATGAGAAACAGAAAACAGTAATGTTTTTAAAATGTTTGCATTTTGATGTAAATATTTTCATAATATAAAAAGTCACAAGTCTGTGAAAAAATGAATCCAGAAAATGAATTCTTAATTTTTATGCTATTTTCTTATAAAATAATGCTTTATAAAAAGAGGTGGAAATGTTGAAATAAAACCACGTAAAGTTTACACTATTAGGCTGCTGACCAGAAGCCTGGATTGCTGTAGTTTGTCACTAAGGAAACCAGAAGAGTTAGTTGCTGTAGAGGGCTGTTGGAAACAGGAAAACAAATCAGCAAGTGACAGCTTCAAGGCTATGTGAGGTGAATCCTTGGCCAAGTGGGGTGCGCCTCACCTAAACTTTCGGGCCACTAATGAAAGGGAGATCTGCTGAGTGCTGATAAATACAGAGGCATCTGCTCTGTTCCAGGAAATTCCAGAGGGAGACACTGCTGGAAACAGGGTACTCTGGAGAAAAGTCATCACATGTTCTTTTGGCTTGGTTAACTTTTGCTGGCGTTGTTTATTTTTTGGGAGCTGCTGCCACATCAGATTTGTAGAGTGGAGGGAACCAGCTCCTGCACTGTCTCACCCACGTAATACAGTGTCCTGAAAGCTAAAAGCCCCGTCAAAGGACTGAAATAAGGCTGCTGAGCTGCACAGAATGTTGGTCTGACCTAGCAGGGGGCTTGTATTCTTTGGTTCACACATGCAGTTAGTAGGGCAAAAGATGGTGTGGCTTGTGCAACAAATCACACATAATCACTTTGACCTTCAGTTTAACAGTTTGTTTTCCCATTTCTTTTGGACATAAGAAGATCTTGTAGAATATAATTTATGCAAATATAGCTTATATCAGTTTTACAAGCCTTGCTTCTGAATTTGGCCTAGAATATATAAACCCTTGGCTTCTAGAGGGTAATGAAACCACAAAAAATGAACAAGTGTTGTTAATAATGAATCAATCAGAGCATTGGCTTAGCTATTACAGCTACTAAAATTGCTCAAATAAGGTAAATGCAGATAGCTAAACACTCTGCCACTGAAGTCAGTTTCACAGCTTTCACTGACTTGTCCCTTAATTTTCAGTAAAGCATATGACAGTATTCCTCAAAACTTGCATGGAACTAATTTTAATTTATCTGGGCTTATGCACTGCCTAGCTGATTGAAAAAGCTGGCAGTGTTTCCAGACACTGAAGTCTTATTAGAATAAAGAACAGGCAGTCCTCATTCTGGAGCCTACAGCTCCATGCGTGCCTGTGTGTGTGGAGTGGGGACACCCACCCAGAGGTCCAGGCCAGGTTTGCAGCTGAAGCGTGCCCATGATTGAGGGAGGAAGGTGACATGGTGTTCTTTCATAGCTGTTCTCATCTCTCATTTCTCAGACATCTTCACATTTGTTTCACTGCAAAGCTGAATAACAAATGACTCTGTCCTTCCTGGTAAAATGTCTTTTCCATTCTTCTGTTTATCCTTTCTTTATGTCTTATTGAGCATTTCCAGAGTTCACTTGCAGTGATGGCCTGGGAGCGTGATTAAATCATGATTTACTAAACCCTGCCAAACCTACAGTAAAATATGTTTAACATTCTCCAGCTGTTCATCATATATAATCCTTGACTTTTTGCATTTTTTTAGAATATTGAGCTGGTATCCTGCAAAAACACTCCTGGGAAAGCTGCTCACTTGCTTCTCTGCCAGCAAGAGGCTCTTTCCTTGCTGAAAAAGCAGCATCATATGCTTGACATCTTGCTTCTGATGGGTAACAAACACCAGCCTGTACTTTCCCAAAACACAGAGCACTTCCAGGATGGAACAGTGAACTCAGTCTTACATAACAATTCTCACAACACACACTAAATGAGACCTGTAATGTTGTGATGGTGTGCAGGTGCTCTGGCTCCAGGAGCAGAGGAAAGGAAAGGTGGTCAGTAATTGCAATGCGTATAGGTAATTTTCTCATTCCTTAGAAGTTAGTAAGTGTTTTTATTGAGGCAAAGCTTTGGATTTCTCTCCTGTTATTTCCCATGATCCTTTTCTGTATCTTGAGCCTGTGCTGTTAGAATTTGGATTGTGGAAGCTCCAGGTACCTGCTAAAACCCAGGTGTTTTTATTGAATTATTTGCTGCATTCCTTAGCTCTGTTTGTCTGGCTGGATATTTCCCCACACACTGAGTGCCAAGTAACTGCTTCCTTGCCTTCCTCTTAAAAGTAGCTGTGCCCATCATGAAGACTCTGGGACAAGCAGGCAAATATTGACACTTGTAGCATCCTCCTGTCAGATGCCTTTGCGGGAGACACAAGTTGTGACTCTGTGTACGAGGTGGTCTTGAAAGGTCTTTGCAGAGTTTGGACCCAGACCTTTGGGTCCTTGGTGGGAGCAAGTCTTCACCATGTGGTAGAAGGTTTTATGGGTTTTCCTCAAGTGACCTCTTCATGAAGTTTTCTCCTGATTCTTCTCCTGAGACTGTTGCTCTCAATAATACTTAAAATCAAACTTTCTTTGAGCTCCTTGTGCCTCTTGACTAAGGTAGCACCGAGTGATGAGGCAGACAGACATTAGAGAGGACTAAGCAGAAGGAGGGAGTATTCAAACTAATTTCAAGGATCTTTCTTTGCTGACTTTGGTAGCCTCTGTCCTAACTTATCAATGCTGAAGTCCTGATATTTTCCTTAATGTGAGTTTAAAAGAGATATAAACCTTTACGCCAGCCACACCTAAGAACAGTCTCTAAAGAGACTTACTGCTTATTTGGGGGTCTACTCTGAAGGAATGGGTCTTATTGTAAAGTTGTATGTTTTAAGTTTGGGAAAGGGCCCTATGTCATCCACATAGGATTTCCAGTTGATTATAAGGTAATTAAAATCTCATTCAAGCAAGCTGGAGCCTGTTTACATATACTCAAGTGCAGCATCTATCCAACTGCTGTGTATAGATTTAATTTTCTTTAATTGCTCATAGTGTGAATGATTAATTTGAGGGGAAAACTCTGCTGGAGTAAAATAAGGATCTGTTTCTTGTCACTGTGTACTGTTTTAATGGGGAATGAAATCTGGGATTTGAATGTCTTGACAGTCCGCAAGACTGTCTTGCTTTTAACAGCTCAAGAATTTCAAACAGAGCAATGAGAAAAGAATATAAATCCCAAGCAAGGGATTTGAGCCTCTTGACATCTGATTTTAGCAACACCAAGCACCTCATGAAGTGCAACAGCTTTCCTTAGTGTGTGATTCAGGGGGCTGGTGACGCATTTGTTCAATACTGATCATCAGTGCCCTTTTGCATTCACTGACGTGCTTTTGGTGGGGAGGAACATGTTCATTAGATCTGTCCCTTCTGAAGCTGTCTCCTAATCAGATGGTGCCAAACCAGAGCATGCCTGTGCAGCTTAGGAGCACAGTGTTGTCTCAGGGCTCTGACTTCACCACTGGTGTAGTTGTTGTAGCACCATTGGCTTCAGTAGGACTCGGCTGGAGAGTAAGTGGCCCCTCACTTGGCTGCTCACCCCAACCATTGTGACTGCTTCTGCTGTTAGAGAATAAATAGATTTTTTCCATGGTTACAGTACATGTAGTCTTTAATGTTCTTGCTGATTACCACTGACCCAAAAAGTCTGCCTAGCATGCCTTTTATATGGAGTATATGTCAGTGAAGCTTAAAGTCTCTTCTCCTCCCCTAGGCTTCACTCTGCAGTCATGTCTTTCAGACAGCTGAAATGCCATACCTCATTTGCTGGGCTTTGTAGGGAAATGTTTGATCTAATCATGTCTGAATATTTTAAAAGGTTTTCAATAACAGAATGCTAGAAATGTGCTTTAAAAAGGTCTGTATCCCTGAAAAGTATGTGCATATAAAGTTCTCCCTTCAGTGTCTCCCAGATTTGTGCCTATGAAAGTATTTCCTGTTTCCCATTATAATCATAAAACCCCGTTGTAGTGGTCCCTGAGTTTCTAGTGCCTTTTATGGTTTTGTTTGTATTTTTAAATGCAAGTTGCGGCATTTGAAACTCATGCTGAAAAAGACTCTGTCAATGGAACAAACAGTTCCATCATCACTCCTGCAAAGTACATGGACCTGTTGAAATGAGTCCAGAGGAGGACTACAAAAATGATCAGAGTGCTGGAGCACTTCTTCTATGAAGATGAACAAAGNAGAGAAGAGAAGAGAAGAGAAGAGAAGAGAAGAGAAGAGAAGAGAAGAGAAGAGAAGAGAAGAGAAGAGAAGAGAAGAGAAGAGAAGAGAAGAGAAGAGAAGAGAAGAGAAGAGAAGAGAAGAGAAGAGAAGAGAAGAGAAGAGAAGAGAAGAGAAGAGAAGAGAAGAGAAGAGAAGAGAAGAGAAGAGAAGAGAAGAGAAGAGAAGAGAAGAGAAGAGAAGGTTCTGAGGAGCACTTATAGCACTTTCTAGTACCTAGGAGAGGTCTGCAAGAGAGCTGGAGAGGGGCTTTTTACAAGGGTGTGTAGTGATAGCACAGAGGGTAGATTTAGATTAGCTATTACAAAAAAAATTATTTACTGTGTGGGTGATAGTCTACTGCAAAAGGTTGTCCAGAGAATCTGTGGATGCCCCACCCCTGGAAATGTTGAAAGCCAGAATGGATGAGGCTTTGAGCAAGCTGGTCAATTAGAAGGTGTCCCTGCCCATGGCAGAGGGGTTAAAACTAGATGTTCTTTAAGGGTCCCGTCCAATCCAAACCATTCTACAATGCTCTGATTCTAAAGTAATTTTCATTACCTCATGTAATACTGTAATATGGACCACACTTTGTTTATCTGTCTCAGTTATGCTTATGCTAAATAAATCTGGGGAGATAGCTAGAGGGCAGTTTAAATAAAGCTTCTGGTGCTTCTGTCCCTCTGCACTGAGTTCTGAACTACTGATAACAAAATATGGCCTTTGCTGTATTAACCAGATGCTTTCATATGAACCATTATTAAACTAGATTTTCCCAGTATAAAATTTCTTATAGCTGGATAATTCCTGAAGATAAACAGGGTAATAAATCTTAAACTCATGCTGCAATTACACTGCAAAACAGATCTTGTCTGAGATAACGGTGGGCCTAAGTTGTTCTTGGTGCTTTTCCACAATTTACATATGGAGTGTTTTGGTCTATGGAAGTCACCTATGTGATGTTATAGCAAAAGTGTAGTTCCATCTAGTTCTGTTCTACTGCATGTGCTCTAACATGTCATGGAGCATCACTGCTGCAAACGAACACAGCTGGGTGTTATTTGGGCCTAGTGTGACAGGTTAGGAGGCTAACGATGGCAGGGAAGAAGAATACAGTAAGGAGAGAGGGTGAAACCTGGGGTGCTGCTTGAGGGGAAAAAAGAAGTAGGTTCAGTGCAGGGGTATAAATGGCACGTAAAACTTTAGCTGGAATTGAGCTCCAGCAGAAATTTCATGTGTGCAGGGAGCTGCTGCCCTTCGGAAGGGTAGGACATCAGGAGGCCTTTTGAAATGTTCTTAGTAAAAATTCATATCCTTGACTCTGTTGAGAAGTGCAGTGATTATAGGGGTGAAAAAAGGGGACTAGCCACACTACACACATCGGTCTCTTGGGGAATCAAGTTACTCGCTTTTTTATTGTTTTTTTCTTGAGAGAGGGTGGTGTCACATCATTATTATCCCTTTTTTGTTCTCTAAATCAGGAGTTTGCCAGAGGAATATACAGGCTTTTCTCAGAATGGATTTTCAGGGGAAAAAAGCCAAACACTTCCTATCAATAAAAACCTTCATTCGGAGAGAACACTTCAAAACCGAAGTTAAATACCTAGATTGTTAAGCTTAAACAAGCTCTCCTCAAATCTCTATACCTACACTTGTCTATATTTTTGTATCCTCTGTTTAAGCAAATAATGTGATCTTTTGGTTATTTGCAGGACCTCTCTTGAGGTGTAATACCAATCAGTGAAAGGGAGAAAGAAACAATAAGTTTTTAATAGACCTCCAGCTTCTCATAATGTAGTGGAGAAGAGCCAGCTTCACTGGGTCAACCTGAACCTTGAGCAGTATTGGTGAAAGCTATTGCAGAGCTTGCAGCAGTGTGGCAAGATGCCATCATCCCTGCTGAGAGACATGCAGGAGATATGGAATATATTCTGTGCTGGCTAGTAGACTGCTCTGGGTGGCAAGCAGGCTGGTTCACTCCTTTGTATCTCAACTTCTCATGAGTGTTTAGATTATAAAACTCTTAGGGGAGCAGTAGTCTTTTCATAGATACTGGCTAATACCTGGGTCAAAGAGGCTCTGATGTTAGTGAGGACTTCGGGCACTTAATGTAAATCAAAATAAGTAGGCAGTGAAGGCCATTTAAGCTGCTTATCAATCAAGGAAGCACTTGTTTGAATCAGTGATGTACCTGTTCATCTTACGTAAGCACAGACATATTTATGGTCAGAAATCAGAGCAGAAGAAGCTAAGGATGTTAATAAATAATTGATAGCGTGTACTTGCTGTGGCTGTGCTCTCAAAGAAAGTGAAGGTGGAGGGACAATGCATACAGAATATTTGAAAGAGAGCAGATGAACTTAAGATATAAAATGTCATCCTGTCTTCACATTAGTATCACTACAACACATTTGATGCTTGTTTTCCTCAATGCTCCACAAGACTTTGTCCTCAAAATAATAATAACGGGGGAAAAAATGAACCTGATTTGCCAGATTCTGATCAAGGTTATTTATGAGCTTTTTGGCTTGCTTCCAAAGGAGTTCTGTATGTTTCTCTTGCAATAAAAAGAAGAACTCACCTGGGATGTTTCCATGTCCTTCCCGCCTCTCCTTTCCAATGTGGAAATATTATTTCCAAAAATAGTATGTGTTAGGTCTGTTCCTGGTGACAGTGGGAACCTGTATATGAGTACTCCGCCCTCTCTTGAGGAACACGGCTGAATGTTACTTGGCTGAGGTGTTCGACAGGTGATGACCCAGATATAAATATACACACATGTTCAGATACATACACATACCTGTTGCATCTCCTCTTTGCATTGCAGGGACGACCATAACAGAGATGTAGAGCAATCTCTCTGATGATGCAAAATGTTCCTTCTGAAGTAAAGATAGCTGTGAAATTAAGGTCTGCAGTTTGAAAACAGGGCCATGAACAGGATCACCAGTGCTGAAGGAGGCTTTGAACTTTTTGTCCAACATAACAGTTAATCAAGACCATCTTTAGATGACCTGTTAAATATTTCTAAATAGAATAAGGATGGAATGTGAATGGCATTCACATGCCCAGCCTTTGCTGGTCAGGGCCTGATAGCCATGGGTGTGACAGGCTGAGAGACAGAAATGTGTGGGAGGGGAGTCAGAATCCTCAAAATGCCCAGAGGGAATCAGAGCTTCTCCAGATGACCTAGCCCCCATGAACCTTAATGCAGTTGAGCTTTACACTGCCTTGCAGCTTCTCTCTTGAAAAGAAAAAACCACAACCAACTGCAAAAGTTACATGAAATAATTTTGAATGATGGTTTCATTATTCAGCTCCAGTGGATAAACCTCCTCTGAGCTTAATTGAAGTGCAGATTTCTACTATACAGAACTCAAGGCCCTGACTAGAGTCTCCCTCTTTAGTTGGCCTTAAGAATTATTTCTCTTTGCTAGCTCTCCAGTGTGCTCCTCTGAATTACTTCTTTCATTTCTTTCTGGAAGCTCCAGCTCGTGCTGTGGTTGTGTGCAGATTGTGATTGTGTCTGTGCAGATGACAAACTCTTCTTCACTACACCTGAGTGTGGAGCTACTGTAGACCCATTGGTACATGGGTGAGTGCCGGCTCCCCTTGATGTGTACAAGTCCTTGCTTCTCTCTCATTTTAGAATCTTGCAGGGTTGGTCAAGGGGCCAAGGGAAAGCAATCGGGGAGTGTCTATGGTCAAGAAAGGGGGAGGAGGAGCCAGGCAGAAAGCTGACTGCAGAAAACAACTTGTGACCTCTGGTCAGCTTGCCAGCTCCATTGTGAGTCAGAGGAGAGAATGGGAGTCAGTACAAGGTGCTCCAGGGTCTCACCTGAGAGTAAAACATCACTTGGATGCTTTTTGTACCCTGGAATGTAAGACGATTGGTAGTAATGATGTTCACGTTGTGGATGTTTATGCATCCCTTAGCCTTCCATTAAAGGAAGAGGGATTCCTGTTCTGAGCAGTGTTTGGGATCCTTCAGTTAATGTGCTGCGTTTTAATGAGGGAGTACTGGAAAGCACCATTTGCGAGGACACATCAGAATGCAGCGTGTCCCACAGCTTGTGTGTATGTAACTGTATCATGCAATATGCAGAAAATTAAAAGTGCTAGACCAATATAACTAGAGAGTTATACTGGAAAAGGATTTCTCTGCTTTGCACTGAAGGATGCATGAATGAAACTGATAAATAAATAAATACATCTGAAGAAGGAGAAGGAGGGGAGGGAAAGTCCAGTCCACTGCTTCATAAATTTCAGTGCCACATTAACCAGTTTCTCTCCTATAGCAGACCTGCTATGCTATCACAGTGCTTTAATGTTTAATTCACTTTGATTTGCACTACAGAAATATCAAGTGTTTCTGCAGGCAGACCGAAGCATCTAAAGAGCACTGTTGGGAATAAAACTCTAGAAAGACCTTCATAGAAATTAGAGAGGGGGAACTTTATTGGTTTTTATTCCAGTCTTGCAGTTCTGCTCTGTGGCTTTGTTTTTTCCCCTCCATTCAAATGAGTATGCGGGACAGATTGATTTTAATATCATGTCCTCAATTCTATGCATGACCCGTGGAGGCTGTCTATAGCAAGATTAGAAAAACAAGCAAATGTTTAATTTTGTAAGGGGGAGGGGAAAGGATTCGAAGGCCCTGCTGCTGCTAAAGAATATGACTGCTGCAAAACAGACTTACTGAAATCCTCTCCTCAGAAAAAAGGGGTTTGATCAACCCTTTTCTTCCTGCTGCCTTTAGACATTCAGATAATGTGCATTTCATAAGGAATCATCAGCAAAAATCAACAACTATTGACACTTTAAAAAATATTCCGTCAAATAGGTGGTCAAATATGAATGAATTGTGCCAGAGGGACATTGCAGACTCTCTCCATTGCTTCTTCAGGCGACTGATGAGTCCAGTCCTTTCTGCATTGCTGTGAAGGGTTCAAGTGTTGCCAGATGGAGACACCGGGGAGCTCTGAGCAATTAGGCCTGCTACCCGTGCACTGTACAAATGCTCAGTTCCTCCTGAGGGCATGGTGAGATGAAAGAGCAAAAGGGCCAAACCTTGGTGTCACCTAAAGGACATGGTGGAGTTTCTGAGCATGCTGTGTCGGATTGAAAAGCATGTATGAATATCCCGAAAAGACCATTTTACAACAGTCATTTAGCCCAAGATTTGAGTTCTGCAGAAGTCATGCCTGAGAACTTTGTTTTGTGCTTCACCAAGCTCATTCCTCCCACACCCAGCTTTTGGGCCACCACAGTGCTAGGAAACACTGAAAGCAGAGCTTGAGGGCCAGCAGCCTTTCATGAGAGGAGATGAGCCTGCTGGCCTTCACATCTGGAAGGGGAGAAGCAATTCCCCTTAGAGCTGACACAGTGGGGAGAGAAGGCCCATGGCCACCACCTCACCTGGAGACCTCTCTTGGCTTATTTTGGCTGAGGGATACCACAACAGCACCTCCTGGGCCCCACAGCTGCTGGAACAGCTCCAGGTCTCACATGCATCAGGGGGTGCAATCATCTGAAAACCCCTGTGCCATGCCAACAGAATCAGAAAATCTTAGTGTGTATGAAGGGAAACAAAGCCCCAATAACCGTCCACAGAATTACTATAATTCACCCTATTTTTTTTTCCAGGCTCTCTCCACAGTTACCATGGTGGTGCCGGCAGACTGCAGAAGTACATGTGCAAATAGCTAAGTTGTAATTTGCAAGTGCAATTAGCTGGTTTTGTGAGTGCAATCACAGTAATTGCAGGAGCCTAACTTATGTGCTTCACTGTTTTTCATCTTCAGAGCAAAGACTAATTAAACATTAATAATAACATTAACAGCAAAATTAACATATATATATTTGAGACCATGAATTACTTGCTTTTCTGCAAGTAACATAAGTGTGAGGGACACAAAATGCATGTTGAGCAGAAAAGAAGCTTGCTGCACTTTTTTGGACTCCCCCCACACAGCTGCTTCATCACCGTGCTGGTGTCATAGCTGTAGCAGCAGCCAGATTTAGGCATGACTGTGTGAGGATTAGGGCTCTTTGTAACGAAATCTAGAGAGTGCATGCTATAGGAATGTGGGAAGTAATGTGGGAAGTCATCCTCAAGATTCCCACTGCATACAGCACTGCATAAATGCACATAGAGGAAATACTACTCTTATTATGTGAGGAAATGCTACTCTTTCAGGTAGTTAACCAGTGCCAGGATGATGTTTTTGGCTGTGAAATAGTGCAAAGACACTAGGCCAAATCTGGCAGATGTAGGAAGGATTCAAGGGGAAAATAGGTTCTGTGGAGATTTAGGTCATTAGGTAAAAAGGAAATTGGAAGCTGTTCTGAGTGTTGTGGGTGGTACGGAAAAAAGGCACAGAGCTGAGAGTGGGAGAACACTACAGCTGTAACACCCAAACTCAAATGTCTATTTTCGTTCACAAGAACAGGAAGTTGCTTTTTCATTTCTTATCTTGCCATATGATGGATGTATACAATACAGTATGAGAACACCGACTGTTTCTGGATGGCTTTCTGCTCTTCATTTACCTTCACTGCAGCTCTGTCAGTCTGTTGCTGCTTTGAGTGGCACAAAGAGTAAAATGTTGGTCANAGTAATCCTTATCTCTTGTTTACAAAGAGTAAACATTTTACAAAGAGTAAAATGTTGGTCGGAAATTACATCTTCTTTTCTTCAGATGAATTGGGGTGAAATAAGTTTCAGTAATTAATAATAATTAATGAAATAATTCATGGATAATTAATTCACTAATAGCACTGGTAGTCTGCTAACCCCTTACCTGAGTTGTGCATAAGCCAGCTGTTTATGACAAGCTTCCATCCATGTTTTTTAACCCGGAGATTTAGTTTTCATCTGATTAGTGGCCACCTTTGCAGCCTTCAGGTTCTCTGTCTTCTTTAATTACTCCTTTCTGTTCATTATCTGTCATTTACTTAGTTTCTGCAAAACAACTTTAAATCAACATCAATCAGGACAGACTGTACTGGTCATTGGGAATTTCAAGAGGTAAAAATTATCCATAGTTTTTATAACAGCTGAAGAAATAAAACCCCATAAAACTCTGAGCTTAAAACGTAAAATGAAACTGCAGAGGAAAAATAGAGAGGCATAGAAATAGAATTCCCTTAATACCATGCTATCATGGTTGGAGAAGTCGTCATGACTCAATCACAGGCTGAGATGGCTGCTTTATTGGGCATGAACCTCCATTTATCCTCCTTTCTGTGAAAGTATATGAAAAATGAATCCTTGTAACTCATAGGCAGGCTGGCGAGCTACTGAGATCAAGCACTTCTGACATATCAAAGCACAGGGGCTGTTGCCTGACTTTGGCTTTTATGAGCTGCTGGAAATACTAGTCCAGATTTTGTAGCTGAGCAGTTTAGGTCACTGTTGGGTGCAAAGAAAGCAAAGTAGATCATGAAGAGAGGGAGAGTGCAATGAGGCAATATTGGGGGACAGGTAGCTTATGCCTGGTCTTATATTTGTGTATCCTGGCAAAAGCCCTGCTTCTGATGAAAAGTTCCTTTGTAAGCATGTGTGTCTGGTAGACCTTGGATAAGCCAAGCTTTAGAGCAAAGGGAGAAAGATGAAGTGCTTTGCACTGTCAGCAGAAGTAGGTAGGGAGGCAAGTCTTGTAGCAGAGGCATCACCTTTGAAAGCCTTTCAAAATCTGGGATTTTGTACTTGTCTTTATGCAGTTAATTGGCAGATGCTTGCTGTCTTACTTGGAGACATAGACGACCAGAGGAAATGGCCCCCACTAACTGAGCTAAAGGAGGATTTTTTCTTCTCTTTGAACAAGTACAAGGGGGAGGTGAAAGCAAAAGCCCCAGGCTGTGGCAGAAACTCAGCTGAGACCTCCACATTTTGGACAGCTGGTTTCTCCTGCAATTATGGGCATTTTGATGATGGGTTTAGGGTTCCTATATAAGTAATCCTTATCTCTTGTTTAGTGAATGCTCCAGCTGAGCCAGCAATCTGATATTTGTCAGTAGCTTATGGGAGGTTGAGGGCAAAACAAGAGCAAGGAGAGGGAGCAGCCCTCCAGCTCCCCGCCCCTTCCTGCAGATAGAAAAGCTGCTGGGAAGGATGAGAGGGAGCTTGTTTTGACTTTGCCATGTTGTGTAAGTTACAGCATTTTGTTACTGTGCATGAAGATGACAGGAAAAACTGCTTGAAGTTTTTATAGAGGGAGAACTCAGAGGGCTTGTTAATAATCTAGATCTAGGGACATGGGAGAACAGCAAAACAGACCCTGAATCTGCATTTCTCCTTCCTATGTGACTGCTCTGACTGTCCCTGAAGTTAGAGGTTAGCTCGGCAGCACCCTTCTGCATTCTCTGTCTCTAATCAGGCTCATTGCAAGAGGGAGTGCTTCCAGAGAAAAAGGCTGAAACTGTTCAGGAGGTAGAGCAGTGATCTTTGCCAGTGCTCCACTTGGCCAATGGAGGAAAGATGGTGACGTGAAATGCTTCATGGAAAATAAATCCAAGCTTTCATTATTTCATTGAAATAGTATTTTCACCCACAGATACGTCCATTCTCTAGGGCTGATAAGGCCAACTCTGCATTTCTAAAATGCTGGGTTTAATGCTTGATAATCTGTAATGGCTGCTTATCCACCAGGTGACATTAATTGGGAAAGTTTTTTTCAGTCACTTCCTTAGGTTGATAACCAGTGTTGGGGTTGAGTCACAGGGCTCAGTGTTGGGGCCAGTCCTCTTAAATAGCTTTATCAGTTATCTGGATGAGGGCATCCTCACTCAGTTTGCAGATGACACCAAGTGGGTTATTTGTGTTGGTCTGCTGGAGGGTAGGCAGGCTTTGCAGAGGGATCGGGACAGGCTGGACTGATGGGCTAAGGCAGATTGTATGAGGTTCAATAAAGGCAAGTGCCAGGTCCTGCACCTGCATCTTAACAGCCCCATGCAATGCTGCAAGTCTTGGGGAAGAATGGCTGGAAAGCTGCCTGCCAGAAAAGGACCTGGGGATGTTGATCAACAGCAGGTGAACATGAGGCAATGTGTACCCAGGTGGCCAAGAAGGCCAGTGGCATCCTGGCCTCTGTCAGCAATAGTGTGGCCAGCAGGACCAGGGCAGGGATTGTCCCCCTGTACTGGGCACTGGTGAGGCCACACCTCAAATCCAGTGTTCAGTTTTCAGTTCCTCACTACAAGAAGGACATTGAGGTGCTGGAGTGTGTCTGGGGAAGGGCAGTGGAGCTGGTGAAGGGTCTGGAGAACAAGTTTGATGAGGAGCAGAGTCTTATGTGGGAGGGAGGGAGCTGGGGTTGTTTATCCTGGAGGAAAAAAGGCTTAGGGGAGACCTTACCACTCTCTACAACTACTTGAAAGGACGTTCTAGCCAGGTGGGGGTTGGTGATGAGATAGAACAAGAGGAAATGGCCTCAAGTTGTGCCAGGGGAGGTTCAGATTAGAAATTAAGAAAAAATTTCTTTATGGAAAGGGTTGTCAAGCACTGGAACAGGCTGCCCAGGGAAGTAGTTGAGTTACCATCTTGGGAGGTATTTAACAGACGTGTAGTTGTGGCACTTAGGGACGTGGACTAGTGGTGGACCTGGCAGTGCTGGGTTGTCCTGGTTCTGGCCAGGACAGGATTAATTTTTGCAGTAGCCAGGAGGGGGCATGGCCAGGATCTGGAGGTTATTCTATGCCACTCTTTTGTACACTTTTGTCATTAATATTCTTGCTGTTAGTCTTCATTTTCTTATCTCTTTGCTGTTTCTAGTAAATTGTTATTATCTCAACTGGTGATGTTTACCTTCTGTGCCTCCAATTCTCCTCTCCAGCCACCTGTGAGCAGCACATGGCTTGGAGAGTCTCGGTGGGAACACTAAACTGGGGAATACTCCTAAACCACGACATGGGATAACAGTCAGGCTCAGTGTTTTTAAAAGGTATTTTCCAAACTAACCAGCTCTATGATCTATGTATTTTAGTGAAAAAGCTACAGCAATATAAATGAAAGGCACGAGACCTTCCTCTGGGCTCTCTAAAGCTAGAACTAAAAAGGACATGTCCTGTTCAGAAGACTGTAAGTGCATACTTCAGCAACCTAAGAACACAGTGATTTCTCTGAAAACGTTAACGTTTATCTGGTCAGTGTGATGCCTTTGACACAATAGAGCTATTTCAGGACTAGTTGTTTCAATATTCCCTCAAGAGGGCAATTGTCCAAAGTGTACTGTCCTCCAAAGAGCAGCAGCTCCTCCTGAGTGTCAGATGTGCTATTACCGTAAATGCAGAAGCCTTTAAGAACAATTACAAACCACTATAATAGTTTCTGTTCACTTAATTTATTTAAATCTCTTCACTCTTTCCCCTGTGAACCTAGCTATCCAGGAGCCCTATGATAAA
Organism: Platysteira castanea; assembly: GCA_013397175.1. Taxonomy (NCBI): domain Eukaryota; kingdom Metazoa; phylum Chordata; class Aves; order Passeriformes; genus Platysteira; species Platysteira castanea. The sequence continues at coordinate 222,936 of VYXC01007461.1, read as the reverse complement.
GATAATGTATTTGAAACAGTATTTTTTTTGTAAGTGCAGCACATTACTAGTGAATGGTGGGAAATAATCCTGACTGGTTGGGAAGTAGCGTGGATGCCTGGAAAGTCTCCTGCTTTTATAATCCCTTGTGCATTATACCATATTTTTCTAACCTCTAAGTACTCTCTTTCAAACTATTTGCTCCCAGACTAAGGTTTGTTACGAACTTGCAAAGGTGCTAGCATTCACCATTTCACATCTCTAGTGGTGAACACAACAGCTTCACCGTTTTGCTCCTCAACTTCTCATCTTACTTATCTTAAACTGTTTTTCTCCAAATGTCCGTTCTTTTTTATCGCCACTGAGAACTTCTCATGGGAGGGTGGAGCTGGGTCTGACACATTGTTAAGCAGCATCCTCTCTGTTATTGCTCATCACAAGTGTGTTTAAAAGAAAGTTGGCACTTTTGGAAAGAAAAGTTGCCTTTACCAATGTGTTGTGATGGAGAGAATTCACTGAGCCTTCTATTTCTTTCTCAGTGGAAGGGAGAGAAAGACTATGGTACAGTCCCTGTGATATTTCAGAGCTGGGCTGAACTTATGACTGAGAGAAGTTTTCAGATTCATTTGTCAGGTTTTGGGGATGACAGTGGTAATCCTGTAAAGGGAGACTTGTCCACCTTTGATGGGTTTTGCTACAACATGCCATCAGTTCATATTACTGTTGACAAATGCTTCCATGTACTGGACCGAATCATGATTGCAGAGCACTGCCTGGGCTTGAGTATTCTGGCATTTCCTGCCTGTCTTCTTGGAACTGTGGTGAGATTCTGGCATATTCCCATTCTGAAATCTCATTTACCACTGCCTGATGATCTGTTTCTATTTTATTTTCTACATCCATGCAGGCAAAATCAAGAGAGAGTGTTTTAAGGAGAGGCATCATCAATCCTCAGGCGGGGGGAAGGTCAGCTACAAATTCAATTGGGACATATATTTTCTATCACAGTGTAGCAGAGAGCTGAAAATGGAACTAAGGGGAAGAGTTACCTTGTAGTATAGCTGTTGTGAGGACAGAGATAATCTGAGGGGAGAGCAGGTAAGAAGCCCACAAGTGATCTGAAAACTAGCCAAAATATTAGAGAAGGAGAGAGTAGTCATTTTAAGCTGTTGTTTTCATTAAAAGGAATGCTCTGTAGGCCTTTTACTTTGCTACAGGAATGAGACCAATGAGTAAATATTATTGCTACAATAAAGAAAAAAACCAGAAAATTCCTCCTTTTTTTTTTTTAATGAAGAGAAATTGTTTGCAAAGGATATTTCTCCCACAAACTATCTTGTTTTCAGAAGTTATTTCATATTATATGGCAGAGCATTTTTAAAGGGCAAGTATTTTTAGTTTAATAAACAATTTATAGAAACATAGAGTTATTTATGTTGAAAAAGACACTGAAGATCATCAAGTGCAACTGTTAAAATTCATGCAGTCATAGGCAGCTCAGGCTGGAGGGACCTCGGAGGATCACGCAGTCCATCTTACCCTGAGGCGGATCAACTGTACCAATGTCATTCTCAAAGGGTGTTTGTTTAACCTATGTTGAAAAGCCTCTGATATTGAAGTCTTCATGGTCAGCATGTTCCAGGGCTTTGCTATTTTTGTCATTAGAAAGTGTCCCCGGCTACCCAACTGGAATTGTATTCTCTGTGATCTAAGCTGGTTACTTCTCTGTTGATCATGAATATAGAAAAGTGACTTTTCTCCATGACAGACTTTATGAATTTGAAGACTGTTGTCCTACATCCCCTCTTTTTCCTCAGACTAGACAATGCCAGTTCTCTTTGTACTTGCAGATAATTTTTTTAAGACATCCCATCTCTCTCATTTCCCTTCTTTGTACTATTCGCAGAAAATATCTGAGAGTTGGTAGGGAGGGGTGGTGGACAAAGTGTAGGTTCTTGCTGTTTCCTTTTAGTTCAGAGGCTCCAAATACTGAAACTGAAGATTGGTGTAAGTTGTTCTGAAATGTCAAGTAATCAAAAATTGCAGAGAAACAGATTCATTGTGTTAGACCTTATTAGTCTGTTTGAAGTGAGTTTCAACTTATAGATAGTCAAAATCTAGTCTTAAAACAGTGATTTTTATTAAAAAAAAAAACACACTAAATTTTGAACATAATAATGCTTTTGGTTTATTTTAAACTTTGCTCTATTTTGAAACTTTTGCTCATCTGTAGATGCTTCTCCACAATTATAAGGTTTAATTTTTATATTTTTCTTCCTTTCCTCTCACTAAAATGGTAATCTTAGCTTCCAGTCAATCACCTGATGTCAGGAGTTTGGGTTATAAGAAAACCACTATATGCAATTAATAAAGTTGCTGGATGTGATTACTGGGTTTTCTTGAGGGATGTCAGCTTGATTAGTAAGGACGTCCAGTGTAAAATTCAAATAGTTTTAAAAAACTTTTTACTATTACAGATATATTGAAAAAACAGTTCTGATAAAAATCCACAGTGTTCTGCTGGATGAACACTTGCTTGCCAATAGCTAAAAGGCAGGGTGGAGTTACGACTCAGTGCTGGTGGTTGGCCAGTTCACTTCTGTCTCCCCTTCTGTCCTTTGTGGAAAAGCTTAGGGGGTGACTATAGCTGTAGCTTGAGTGAAGAGGTCATTCTCCACCCATGTTTGGAGGGTTGTGTTACCCTCTGTACAGGGAGTGTTTTATGACAATGCCCTGAACTGATTTGTTGTTTTAAAGATTATTTTCTGCTGAAAACCCCTACATCCCTCTGCTAGCTTTGCTGCCCTGCCAGTTCCTTCAGCCTCTACTTTTACTGCTGACATTTTGTATTCTTCTTGTTGCCTGCTTTGGCTGACCTGATCACTTTTGTAGTTTTGTTGTTCTTTTTCCCTTCCTGCCCTGCTCCTCAGTTCTGTTTTCTGCCCATGACATATTACAGTTTCCAGCACAGCAGGAAAGAAAGGTGGAAGGATTAATCAAAAGAATCTAAATTAAAAACTATAAAATCTAAAAGCCAGGCTGGACGACTTAGGATGTATAACCTCACTTTCCAAGTCACTAGCTATGACTGCAAAGCCTCCAATGAAACGGATGGTGGTGTTGTCTGGATAACCAGCAGAAAAATTGGTACTCATTCCCCACAGCCCCATCTGGCAGCTCCTTTCTGGCAGCTGTGATGGGGATGCCAGGACTGAAATGGTGCATTGGTATCTTCTCACCCTGTTAAAATGCATCCTTCGGAGCCACACTTGTGCCTGCTGGTGGGGAAATGTATCTGGCACTGCTCTTGACAGAGGGGTTTGCTTTCATCTTACTGAACATGCACACATCCTGCTTACAGGAACCAGCTTTTCTTTGGTTCAAACAGCATGTGCTCACGTCTCCCCCAAAAAATCACCTATTAAAGTGATACCAAGAGCCAAGGAGAAAAGTTTCCTTGCCCTCTGCTCCTTTATATTTGCACTGCCCACGTTTGTGCTGAATGATGGAAAATGCACCTCCTCAGCTGTGGGGAGAGGGGGAAAGGCAGGCTGCACTGAGTAAAACCCACCAGGGATGTGGTCCTACTCCTTTGTGGGGGCCATCAAAGTGAGGGCTCCTGTCACCTGGGCACATCCCCACCGTTGCCTTCCCAGCATTGTGACACCTGCAGATGCACATGGGAGAGCATCTAAGAAGCTGCTTAGTTACACAAGGACTGGAATATGGGGTGGGGACCAGTACAAATGGATGAGGCAGGAGGCAGGACACAGTTGAACAAGACTGCTTGCAGGGTGTGGTTTTTTACAAAGTACTTTCATTATGTTGGTTTGAAAGCAGAAATCTAAAAATGGCATCATCTCTTTGGTATAGAATCATAGAATAGTTTCAGTTGGAAGGCACCTTTAAAGCTCACCTAGTCCAACCCTCCTGCAGTGAACAGAGACATCTTCCACTAGATCAGGTTGCTCAGGGCCCTGTCCAACCTGACCTGGAATGTTTCCAGGGATGGGATATCTATCATCTCTCTGCGCAACCCATTCCAGAATTTCACCACCCTCACTCTAAAAAATTTTTTCCTTTTAGTTTAAAAGCATAAACTTGTCCTATCACTACACTCATACAGAGCCCCTCCTCATCTTTCTTTTAGGCCTATTTTAAGTACTGAAAGGCTGCTATAAGGTCTGTCTATACCCTTCACTTCTCCAGGCTCAACAGCCCCAACTCTCTCAGTCTATCTTCATAGGAGGGGTGCTCCAGCCCTCAGATCATCTCTGTGGCTTCCTCTGGACCTTCTCCAACAGGTCCACGTCTTTGCTGTGCTGAGATGGAGATGCAGCAGAGCTGGATGCAGCAGTCCGGGTGGGGTCTCACCAGAGCAGAGGGGCAGAATCCCCGCTCTCGCCCTGCTGGCCACGCTGCTTTGGATGCAGCCCAGGGCACGGTTGGCTCTCTGGGTTGAAAGAGCACATTGCTGGATCATGTCCAGCCTCTCATCCACCAGCACCCCAAAGTCCTTCTCAGCAGGGCTGCTCTCAATCCCCCAGCCTGTTATTGATACAGGGGTCTGCCCTGACCCAAGTGCAGCACCTGGCACTTGACCTCGTTGAGCCTCATGAAGTTTACATGGATGTTCCAGTGGCAGTGCAAAGGTGTTTCCACTGCTGCAGGTATGTGCAGCACAAAGGAGAAATGAACTACTGTATTGTGAAATATTTTTTATCAGTGTAAGTACATCTGTAGCTACCACTTTAATTTTACAGGTAAAACATCACACCCCCAGATGAAATAGTCAAACTGTTAGGGAAACTTTGGATAGAACAAGTCTTAGAAGAATTAAAACCCAGAGGGACTGGCTTAGCTTAAACCACCAAGTTATTTAAACTAACCCAGCTAATTTTTTCCTGAAGAAATTGAGGGAGATCCTTGCCTTTCAGGATGGAGTAGGGATGAGGAAGAAGAGTGTCTGGTATCTGCAGTAGAGTGACAGGTGGCTGAAGACAATGGGAGAAGGATTCTCCCATGTTCAAGGACTGAGTCATGTCAACAAGCATCTAAGTGTGTACCAAGCATCTATAGCTTGCCTTTTCTCAAGGAAACTGTTGCAGGATTTGATGGCAATATATTGTGCTCTCTTGACCAGAGGGGAAGATGTCCCCGATATTCTCTGTGGCCCACTCTACAAAAAAGAAAGTCTCTCTTCCAGGCCTTAGTCTATGACTGAGATGTGTAAATTGATAAATAAAAACATGCCTGAGTTCTGCTAGAACTTGGGATCTTAACGCAGTGACCAGCAAATTGCAAATGCAAGTCCTAAGATCAGTACACTATATTTGGATTTTTGTAATGAGTAAAGTTAAAAGTTATGAGATGCAGCTGAGGGGCAGTGTTTGAAATTTACATGTGCTTTTGGCTCACTTCAAAATAAATATGAATAAATCCATCAACTCTTCACTCTTTTGTACTCCTTAACTTAGGAGTGCATAGTGGTTCTCTATTTTTATTTCTATGGTGCTATTACAGGGTTAACAGCAGTGTCTGTTCACCTGTGGGCCATTTCAGAAGCTTTACTAACACCATCCTCAGAAACAGAGGGATTGGCCTTGCAGTTCACCAGATTATCAGTCTGCTCCTAAGATGAACTAGTTGTGGAATACCCATTTTTGGAACAGGTCCTTGTTCTTACAAGAGCTCTGGCAAACATTTGACTGGTATTTTTTTCTCTGTAGCTATTAATATGTTGGCTTTGCTCTGTGAAGTTGACATGGTGCAGTGTGCTCAGTCTCATGTGGCACCTCCAGCTGCAGAATCTTTCCTCTCACGCCTTTGTAGGAGACTGTACCTGAAGAGGAGGTGATGTGCCTCAGCCCCCTCCTTTCCTCACGTGTGAGCTGTGGGGATTCCTCAGATTTGTGCTAGGCAGATCATGAACATGGAGGAAACATTTAATTGCTAGGGCAAAAATTGCTTGTTGAAATGAGTTTACTGCCTTTTTTTTTTTTTTTTTTTTTTTTTTTTTTTTAAGAGGGGGACTTTTTTTGGACTGTGCTTTTTTTTTTTTTTTTCCTTTTTTTTTTTTTTTTTTTTTCTGAAGACTGGGACTTGATTTGGACTGTGCTGATTTCTTCATCATCCTTTCTCTGGCGAAAGTTTTCTTATCCTAACTGCAGCTTGTCATCTTGACATGGCCAGTGAGATCATAAACAAAGAACAACAAAACTAAGAAACAGATGAAAGCAGCAAAGAAATTGTTCTTTACTGCTAGGTAGTACAGAGCTGGGTGACATGAACTTCTTTGGTACAAGGGGATGAAGACTTCCCCGAGATACTGCTGGCATCACCCTTATTGTCTTTTTTTAGAAGCTAACTGCTCTAAATCCGCACATTCACCTTTCATGTTCTTATGGGCTCCTGGAGTAAGACATTACTGTTAATGTTTGACTCAGATATGTGGGAATGAATATTTGTTTCAGAAAGCAAAGAAACCCACTCATGTCTATCCATTCTCACCCAGCTGTGAAGCTAGATTTCCAAAACAGAAAAACAGTTCTTTGACTCTTAAAACCTACTCCTACTCCTACTCCGTGTGACCTTTGATAAGAAATAGCCAAGAAACTCAAAGCTTTTAAAAAGCAGCAACTTATTTTTTAACAAATCTCTTTCAGATCCTGACACAGTTTGGGAAAGTTAATGTTTGGTAGGCTGAGTAACTTGAGTGCTGACTTCTTCATTCTGTAACTTGAATGAAGGAGAAGGAACACACCACCTTTGCTCTGTAGGCCTGCTGGGACTGTACTGAAATGCAGCCAAGTCTTTAGCCGTGCTGGTGTCGATAGTTGTCTGCCTGCACCGCCCCAGTTTTGCAGCGGGCAAAAGAGCCTGCAAAGGCTGGCTACAGACTGCAGCAGGCAGCTCTACTGGAGCACCTCGATGCTACAGCCAGAGTACTACGAGGGTGCAAGCCCAGTTAGCACAAATCTTGTGGAGGCACACATGTGACAAGGCAGTGAATGCATTGAGCTGCACCCTGAGGACAGCATAGAGCTGGCTTCCCTCAAAGGCTGCAGGTGCTGGGCTCAGCACCCATTGAGGCAGCTCCAGAGGGAACAGCAGCAATGCCAGAAGCTGTAAAACAAGTACTAACCTGTTTCAGGAAGTGTGGCAGCCTATTTCTTGAAGTCCTTATGATACATTCAGCTCTAAAGCTGAAGTTTGCCATAGGCTCTTTGCCATGGGCTGCCCTAGCCCTTATGGTTTTTAGGCTCTTCATATGCCTGCAGAGCTCACGGCCATCTTTCTCTGTAGGTAGGCATACAAATATGGGGATGGACACACACGCACTTCCTACATACTGCTCAGGGTGTGTGCTCTTCCTGGCCCTTCCCCTCTGACTTTGTATGCACAGGAGATATGTTACCCTCAGTCGGTCTGTGAAAGCTCAATTAGCTTTGCCATTGATCCCTGCATGGGATCAAACACGTCTGGCTTCATTGGTGCTTGTGTGTACTTAAGAATATGAGTTAGCCGGGGAACTAATCTGTACATTTTGCACAAAGATAATTCAGTTTAATGAAACACCATCTTAAAACTGCAGGTGGGACATTGTTCAGGCGCTGTGTCTTGCTGGAGCCAAGACAATAACAGTGCTTGGTGTGTTGAGGGCTTGGATTGAGACCATCGCCAGGAGGAAACTTCATTCAGCTCCTGTTTGGATATACAGAAAATTAGATCAGCTGTCATCAGTGGGGTTTCTTCATAAAAATATTGCACTGTAGTGGGCCCTGGTGTAGGGGGTATTTTAGTCTGGGGGGGTTAGTTTCTTATTTCATTTTTAGTTGCTTTTTGTTTTTTCCGCTGTGCCAGTTACTGTAATTTTGGTCGGTGTTTCTGAACATCCTTTTAGTGTTCCCAGTTAGCCAGTGTCACTGAACCAGGACTGTAACAGTCTTGCTTCATTAGCTATTACTGTTTGCTGAGAAGTTAATGTAAATGAGGGCAGTCAGGAGAAAAGCAAGGGGAATTTGACTGTTCCAACTGTTACAGCTCTCCCTGACACTACATATTTTATTGTACGTCCGGCACAAAGGGAGATTGATAATATAAGATGAAAGGTCTGTGTGATCTCATGGCTGGTAATAATGACTGAGGGACCACTTATTTCTTCCCCCCATGCTCCCAGTCTCGATCCCATTGTGAATGTTCTTTACTTCAGTGCATTGTTTAAAGACCACAGGTCTGGGCTTCTTTACAAGGCTTTTTTGTGGTGCAGTTTGGTCTGATTGAAACCACATTTTTATATGTGTCAAAACCAGTTCAGCACTTAAAAAGAAATCGTAGTATCGATTGGATCATATTTCCTAAGTGAATGTCACTGGCTAATTCTTTTGTTATACCATTTAGCTACACAGTATTAAGCAAGTGGTTACTATTAGGCAGTTACATATGGGTCCTATTAATTCACACATTCTGGCTGCTTTTTGACTAATATCTTGTCAAATAGGTTAGGATTTCAAAATGTCTAAGTCACTGAACTGCAGGGACCCTTCATGTCCCAAGCAAAAGCTAGTCCACTTAGGGGACCACAGGTTAGCATAGTATTGACATCTGAAGGACTTCTGTTTCTTAAAAAATGGGTTCAGAATGAAGTAACCTTTGTGGTTTGGGTTTGTTTGGTTTTGGTTTTTTTCCCCCCCTGTCATTAGGCTTTCTGCAGTTCTAGAAAATGGGTATATATGGTTTGCAAAAAGAGCTACGGATGAAGAGGACAACTTTTGCATGTCCTGTCATCTTCCAGCACGCATCTCCAGGAGTGAAATGCTTACCTTCTTGCCAAACTTTCTTTCACTCCTTCTAGATCAGGCTCCTTGCCTTTTGTCAGTCCAAATGAACATCATTTCACCTTTGATGGGTATTGGGTTGATCACTGCTGTCATGGCCTGTGATGACTCTTTGTTTTCATCGTTCCTCCTCCCAACAGGCTCTGGGGCCTATTTGAACGTGCTCACATCCTTTTTGGAGTCAGGTTTATAGGGTGGGGAGAAAAAGAGGAGATGCTCTGAGGCTTCAGAACAGGGAGGACACAGTGCAGTTTGAGGGGCCTGCACTGTCGTTTTAGCCCTTACCTTCTGATGGGCTGCTCTCGTATGGCTCCTCCAGGTTTGTTTGTTCTTTCTGCTCTTTCTGCTGGAAGGACAGCACTTCTTTGGAGAGTCAGTACCTCGGCCAGGGTGAGGAGCAGCTGAAGTGTGGCTGCCTCACAGCCCTGGCACTTGGCCCCTCTGCAAGGGTAGAGAGGAGCATGAGCTCTTCCTCTGGGCTTATGCTGCTGCCAAAAACCCCAGTGGCAGCAAAAGGAGGATCTTGCAGCCTCTTGGTAGGGGATGAGAGAAGACATCCCAAGTGGATTAGAGAAATGAAATTACGCTGGCTGAGGACACAGTGCAGCAACTGAAGGACTAAGCAGGAAGGCACATTTTATCAAAGGAATCTGAGCTGTACAAAAGATTAAGAGCCACTGACCTAAAATATAACATGATTTTCTTGAGCCCTTCCACAGGAGCATCCATAAAGTCCTGCTTTTTCTGTTGGTTGTTGTGAACTTGTTCAATCTGTAAAAACAACAAAAAACCCTCACCCACCACAGCCCCAAATATGGTCTCCCTGCAACTGCTCCATCTCCCAGACATTGCTAACATCTCCAGGGAGAAGCACTGTCTTCTTTGGCACCTGCAAAGTGAGTAGTATATGACAAGTGTGGCCCTAAAAACTGCAGTGAGAGTATACTCCTCGTGCTCTGACCTCTCTGATTTACTCCAGTGTTTGTTCCTCTTTGGTATCTCTGTGGGGCTGAGGTATGAGTGTGCATTGTGGAGCCGGGACGGAGTTAATTTTCTTCTGTTGGCTGGCAGAAGTGGGCAGAGCTGCACTCCTTTTGCCTCCTACCCAGCTCTTCTTCAGAAGGGAGCTTTTATTTTCCCTCTCTTTGTGTGTTTTTGGTAAGCATGCCCTGTTGCAACAGAATAAGCCAATGAAAGTCAAAACTTCCTCTTTTCCAGTCTGTAAACATTTCCTGGAACAATATGCTCAGCTTTGAAATCCTTTCCAGAAAGTATCTTAAGACCTCCCTCCCTCTTTCTATGAGTCACTTGATTGGAGCAGCATTCCCTTTACTTCTGTTCAAGCCACTTCCAGGCAACCTTGTTAAAGCAATAAGGATTTAGTATATGGGAAACCGCTGCCAGGTTAGCCATTCCCTCAGGACACGCAGCTGTTTACCATCTGCTGGAGCTTCTTGGGAGTCTTTGGGCTTCACTCCCAGGTTGCAGACTCTCAGAGCAGGAAATTTTTCTTGTACACTATCTGTTATTCAGAAGGATAAAGTTCATGGGCATAATACAGTAGGTTGCATGCTTTTTATTGTATTACTCCATCTAAAACAAGTTAGCTATTTGCTCATTCTGCCCTGCCAGTATTCCGTTACTTATTAGACCTTCCTTCACTGTGTAGAAGACATGAAAACTAAAGGGGAATTTAAATAATTAGAAGGGAATAAGCTGTTTTTTAAGCTCTCTACTCTTTCTTGTTAGGATTGCTCAGGGGTTAGCCCTGTAATGCAGTTGTGCCAACAGCAAGCACCACAGGTGAATGAAGTGAGCTGGAAGTTACAAACTGGGAAAACTGGAGCTTTGCATCACATCTGTGTTGGAGTTACCTGGCGATGGCTGTGGCTGGGCCCGTGGCGTATCCAGGAGGTGCAGTGAGGGTGGCCTGACCACAAGCTCCAAGGCCATTGGAGACTTTGTGCTGGTGCTCCCAGGTAGCTGTACTTGTTCACTGCTTATTGAGGCTGGCAGGGAGGGTCAAATTCTCCAAGCTCTATGAGTCCTGAGTGACCACAGAACACAGGGACAGAGCGAACCTTGAGCTCTGTCCAGGCAAGAGAAAACCCTCTGCCTATGGCCATAGTGCTCATTTAGGTTAGATTATGATTAATATTATTGTGTAGACCAGAAGTAACCTTCTGCTGTTGTTAGGCATATGTGCTGACTCTCCAGCTGTAATCAAGGCTGATGTTTACTGTAAAGGAAATTAGACTGAGTTTAACTTTCCAGATTTAAGGAGGTGTTGGGTGGAAAAAGAGCTGAAGCACCTCTGAAGCCTTACTCTTATACTTCCACCTTGCAGAGGAGTGCTTGTCATTTAATGGAAGCTTTGTGAAATTGCCCATGTCCATGTTGTAGTGTTTTGTCCTTGAAGTACCACTTTACATATTTCTTCTTACATTACTTGAGGAGAAGGGATACTCCTCCTCCTCCTGGCCGTTTCAGCCTGACACACTGTGCTGCGGACAGAGAGGGGTGCTGGCAGGGCATGCCTGTTTGGGAACTGTGCAGAGTTTATTTCCCTGGTTTGGTCTGAGCCCAGATCTCTGGGTACTGTGTAGAAGACATCCATTTAAGAGAGCTGTGCCTGTGCTTCCCAGACCAATTAAGGGAAAGGATCTCATTTTTTTACCAAGGTGTTTGGCTGAAAGATTTTCTTTCTAATGATGATTTGAAGGCTCGTGGGGTTTGGTACTATGATTAATTACGTGTTAAGATGCCTACAGCCTCAAAGAAGCATGCAATTATTATTTATTAAAATCAGAATGCCAGTAAATATAATGAAGTGGAGCTTTAAATAACTTGGAAAAAAAAGTGGAGGACATTTTCTGCTGAACACATGCAGTTCTGCACTGCTCTGAAACTGTGTGGAAGAGTGAAACTTGAAAGGGAGCTTTCCCAAGAGACTCAAGTCACTGAAGATCAAGACACAGAATGAAGGAAAGAGAGACAGAGAGAAGAGATCTTCCTGTGGCTGATGCAGAGCAGGAGTCTGACGTTAGGAGCCGCAGTTCTCCCCAGGCAATGCTAGTCTTAGTGAACATACTTTGCTTTTCTTGTTTCTGCTCCACTATAACCAAACGCCTCCAACACTCAGCAACTTGCACAGCACTGGGGTGCTCCCAGACACATTCCAGAGATTGACAGGTGGAAAAACACAGTCAAAAGGAAGATGCTTTGTGTTATTCTGAGGAGCTTTACTATGAACTTCAGCCTGAAAGGTTAAAAAAAAAAAGCCATCAGCTCATCTCCTATTTTCAGTCTCTTTTTATCCATACTCAAATAATTGAAATTTCCATACTTCCATAATTGAAATCACTCCTTCATTTTCACAGAAATAATGTAAGGGGTGTGACTGAATAGCAGCTTTGAGAAAGTAATAACACTTTGTTCTGCTTGATGATCCATCTGATATGGACTTTGCCCTGTACAAGTGTGGCTGTTCCAAGAGCTGTCAAGTCTGGGAAGGCTTGAATGTAAAAACAAATACTTGAGTGCAGGAGAGGCAGCCTGGTTGTTGTAAATGGCTTTTCCTGCCAAAATGCTGGTAATAGCATGTTGGCAAGGCATCTTTTCTTTCCTAATTGGAACCACAGGATTTTGATTACAAACCTTAAGAATAACAGTACCTCCTCCAATTTAAGCTCTCTTTCTAACTTCCACAGTGTGACTTCTTGCTGGAGTGTTTACCAGTGCAGGCTGCCTGTATTTGTTCCCATTTTCATCCCTGGGTCCCCTTGTTTTACCCGTCATAGGCTCAGTTATTGCGAGCACCCAAGTTCTGCATGGAGTGGTATTTAGTGAAAGTCTGAGATTGATGTCAGAAGTTTGTGCAACTTTGTAGAAAGATGTAATTCACTGAAAAGAAAAATTAGTAAGTAGCTAGGCTAGAATCGCTGCTCTTTGGCATTGGACAGCATATTGAGTTCATATGGTACTTTTTTAGAATTTTTTTTTAGTTTACTAAAGCTGATAGTGTCAATGTAATTATGGATGCACTAATTCTGTGCTATTTTAGTCCTTTTGACCAGGTAAAGGAAGTGTGCCTTCGGCTGGTGCTAGATCTCTAGACAGAAATGACTTTAACAGGCTGGTGTTTTGCAGTCCTCATTGGATTTTAGATTCAAAAGATCACTGACCAATATGTGAAGTACCCTAGATTTTCAGATAGCCTGTCCCAAGACACAGTGGACTCAGGGAAAGTCCTTCATCATTTTATATTCAGATGTGTTGGTTGGGCATATTCTAATACAAAACTTTTTCCATCAGACAATGCTAACTTGAAATTGGATGAGTCTGTGACACTGAGTTAGTGACAATGCAATTTTGACAGGCACCAGCCAGCTTCTCAAAAAAACTTGCTCTGCAGTGCAGAATCTGAGACCTGTCGTTTTCTCTGCCGTATCCCCACCTAGCCAGCAGTTACGTGGGACCCAGGAGTATGGAAGTCTCAGGTCTGTGTCCTTGGCAGCCTGGTCTTGCAGCACCTGAGCTGTGGCTGTGATGAGACCCAGGTGGTAGGATGCTCTGAAATCAGCCTAACTTTTCTGAAACTCTACACATCCTATATCCTTGAGCATTCCTGCCCCTGCCTTCCAAGGCTCAGGGATCTGTAGAAAGATTTTTCAAGAAGTGCTGGCATGAAATACAGGTATTGCATGCTGTGCCAAACCTTGACTCTGCTGACCTGCTCTTGTGGCTGTGGCAAGTTATTTAACTTGGGCTTACAGGTCTCCATCAACATGTTTGCAGTAGATTCAACAAAAACATTTTCAAACAGATTAAAATCAGTGGTCCTTTCTTCACCTGTGGGCTGTGCAGTACCAGTGTGTGCCACACTTGCTCCCTCTCCTTGCAAGTGCCATGATAATGCTTCAGTAATATTTCCACTTAGCAGTACCAGCCTCTAGTCCCCAAGTGTCCTGTGTGGCAGCATGTACGGAATTAATTCCATCTACAGTAGCAATGATTAACACACACGTCCCTCCACATACCCACTCCACAAAAAAGAGCTGGCAGGGTAGCTAAGACACTGCCTGTTACAGACAGCATAGAGATTTCTGCCTGCCACTGGCTTGGCTTTTAGACTTCCCAATTAATTTTCCTAGGCTGTTTCACATAAGAGACTGCTGCTTTGAGGCGGTAAATTTTAAATGGACAAAATGGGAAGAGCAGTAAAAATGCTTGTGAGGGCCTCTCTGCTTTCACACTGCTCTTTGGAAACCTGCGGTACCCTGAGTTTGGGATGTAGAAGCCACACTGTACCTAGTTGAGCCCAGACTTAGTCAACTAGTTGTACTTTCAGTTTCTCAATGAAGAGGGATCCACCAGCTGGATTTGTGTCCAGGTCATCCATCCGTGGTAAATTGAGGTGATCTCTGCTCCTCTGCCTTCATTTCTTTAATCATGTGTGTTTGTCAGCAGAGCCAAAAGAGGAATGTTTCTACCTTCGCTAAACCAAGGGAAAAGAATGAAGCCTCTTTTTGCTTCTCCTGAGACTTCCATGGTAGTATCTAAATGGTACCAGTCAACAGCTTTGAAATGCTGGCAACAGCAGCTGGGAGAGATGGCATGCCAGTATAGGACCTGACACCACCACCCTTTCTGCCGTCAGAGCTAAAAATCTCATTTTTAACACTTTGGAACAAATAATATGTTTTAATAGCCATTAATTTGTAGCTGACACCTTCTCTCAGTGCCTCTGACAGCCTGCGTATTTCCTTTGTAGTGTCATGCTGCTTCTGTTTAGAAGCTAATAATACAATTTTCATAGTTATTACACAGACTATTTGGCTCTGAGGTTTCCTAGGAGTCTAAGCAGTGCCAGAAATTCTTGGTGGAAGCTTTGGCAAGCTTTAAGTGAATGACATTCATTGGTCACTGTGCTGATGAGGGCTGGGATAGGGAAGTGGCCCCTACAGAAACTACAGTTAAATATTGAAATCTGCTGTTTCATGTTAGGATAACTTATGAGCTTTTTCTACTGGTAACCGTGTTCCTTACCAAAGATATGGGAAGGAGGATTATTTGGAGAGTGCTTGGCCACTGTTATTTTTTGTGATATCTCTTGTCTGACTGACACAGGAGTTCCACATAAACTGGAGATTGTTTTGAGTCTTAAGAGCAATAAAAGCCCAGTGCAGATGCAAGGACAGAAAATATATTCTGGTAAAATTTACATCCCTGCCTGATGCCCATCAAGTATGGGAGAACTTGAATGATAACATTGCTCATGTTCAGGTTGAGAGACCTAAGTCTTCTTCCTCCTTCAGCAGTTACTAGAAACCGCATGAGTTAAGTTGCAGAGGCACACAGAAGTTAGGAAATGCCCTTTTATTTTTGCATTATAGCAGGCTTTAATTACCAGAATAGTAGCAATTATGGTATGGGAAATTTCAGCCAGAAGTTTGAACCGAAAGCCTTTATAAGCAGCTGAAAAGCTACTCTGTGAAGGGTTGCTTTCTACCTCTAATGACATGTTATTGGATCCCATATGCCATATCAAATCTTACCATATCTTTGGCTCCCTTTCCACACACTAATTAACATAAATGCTCCCACTCCTGCTTGCTTTGTAGCTTGGTAAATTTTGGGGGAAGTTGGGCAGCTTGGATTGTGGCAGTGTGTTGCCATCAGAGGGAAAGAGTAATTTTTCATGTAAGTTTTTTTTTAGTGTATCTGAGGCTGTAGACTTCAGCCAAGGGGGGTTGCTTCTGATGAAGCTGTAACAGGTCACTCACATTGCCTGGCAGGTGACAGCTTATTTAACTACAGAATTACATACACAAATTCAACTCCTGTTCTGGCTGAAGTTTTGATCATGACTGTCCTAGCTTTCATTAAAAGAAAAAAAAAAAAGCCAAAAACCAGCCTGATAGTCCAAGCCTGGCTGCATATCCAAACTACAGCTGAAAAGGAGGTGAGACAGCAGCTGCGAGACTTATCCATGGATTTTTACAAATAGATATGTCTGATGTTTGCAGTATAAAGAGCGCTGCCGAGGATGTGCCGTAGGGTACAAAAAATCCACTTGTCCTTGAGGCTGCCTAAGAAGCTGTCTGCAGTAATTGTCCGCCACTTTTGCAGGTTTCGAAACTTGCAGTCTGAGAAGTTTCTAAGCCTTGCGGGACCTGCAGAAAACGGAGTGAACGTGAGCGGGTCCCGCGCTGCGGCAGAGCGGCCGCTGACGAGCGCCTTGGCAGTTTTCGCTGCTGCTATTTCAGATTCTGTGGGTGGCAGGGAAACAAGCAGGAATTAGGTCAATTTAGCTCTTGCTGCTGCTTGGGAAAGGGAAGAGCAGCTGCTGAGGCAACCGCAGGAGTTATTCCCTCTAGAAGAGCAGACAAAAATTGAAGCTGGGGGAGGGGATAGGACAGTGAGCCGCGATGTGAGGAGGAGGGAGATCAGCCGCTGGAGTTGCCTAGACCAGAAGTGGGCATTGCCTCAGGTGAATGGGGCATGCATGGGCTGCACACTCATGTAAATAGCTCCGAGGATGTAGTAACAGCATCGTCTTGCATCCTGGGAGGGGAAAAGGAGGGAGATGTATTTAGTCTCTGCTCTGCCACTGCCCTGAAAATGTTTCCTCTTGCCTTACCATCCTCTGTTGGCAGCGTTGAGGCAGGGCTAAGATCTGTATTTATGGAAAGACACAGATGTTGTAGTTTGGTACTGTTTGGATCCTTGGTAACTGAAAAGATAGAAAGGAGTTGAATTTCTAGCCGGGGCATATGCAAAGCTGCCTGGAGGACATGCTCTCTGCTGGGCACTAAAGGGATGTTGTAGTGCCTATGGCAGGGCTGTGGCCCTTTGGGAAGGAGCAGGTACCCTGAATAATACACTGCATGGAGGCAAACAGGCTGCAATTGTTTTCAGTTTAGGGTGACTTAATACTTTGTTTTCTTCCCCTCATCCACCCAGATGAGTTCCTTGGTCTGGGCTCAGCAAGCCTGCAGAACCAGCTCTATCAGCAGGACTGGAAGAGCACTGCAGCAGGTGTGAGCAGGAAATGGGCAAGGAGGAAAGAATGTGGCAGCACAGGGAGCCTATGGAACTGCCCAGCTCTCCTCTGAAACCACAGCCTAAGCGGGAGAGATTGCCTCTGATAAATATAAGATTTCTCTCACTTTCCTCCTTTAGAAATAGCACCTGAAAAAAAGATCATGTCTGCAGTTTTGCAAAAGAGTAAACCCTTACTTTCATTTGCTGTCTCCCAGGTATCTGCCAAGGGTGCAGTCAAGCATCCACCATATGTAGAGCCCCAAATACAGGCTGTAGTGATTTTGCTAATAGCAGTAGCACAAAAGAAAAAAAGAGAGCTTGCTCTTCTGCTTTATAATCCATTGACTTTCAGACATAGTAAATTGGTAAAACAAAATGCTCACAGAAAGTCTGGGTTTACAGAAGGTGAAAATCTGCCACCAAGAATGGTAATGTTGTTTTAATTATGCCAGGGCTTGAATGAGGGTTGCAGTCAGGGTTTCTGCTCTGCACTCCGTGGCCTGATGGGTGCCAGAGTTATTGTCTCTGTATGTCTCAACCAGTCCCACCAGCTGCCAGGCTGCAATAAAGTTACGTCTGAGTCACTGCTTCCCAAAAGGATGACAAGTAGGTTGTGTGTAGCTGAATAGGACGATGCTGGTCCTCTACTGATCCTGCCAGCTTGGATCTGGACTCAGGCCATAACTGCACGATAAATCCAAACGAATGCTGTCGGCTGTTTAAGCGAGCTGGTTGGCTGGGGGTAGAAGGAGAGAACAAGGCATGCAGCTGAAAAGTGGACTGGGATGCCAACAGAAGAGCCACTGGCCCTGTTTCAGCTTTCAGCAAACAGAATGGATCACTGGAAAGACACAATGGACCTTGTTTGCAGCCAGGCTGCACAGAGAGGGGGGATGCCTCTTTTGGGGACCATGCCAGGCAGAATAGTTGCTGCTGACATGGGTCACTGGTCTTTGTGTGCTTTGGTCCTATCGACACCATCTCGTTTAGTGACACTATGAGTCACTGAGTTTGTTGTGCAAATATGGAGAAGTAAGATGCTTTTGAGTTTTTGGTTGGTTTGGTTTTTGATTTTGCTCTTTTTGTTTGTTTAGCCTAGTAAAACAAACTTCTGCTGTTATGCGAGACAATCTAGCATATATGTAGCCAAGGGGGCAGATAGACGAGGTGAGCCTGGCTGAGGTCTGCTCCCCACTAAGGGACCAATCTGCAGGCTAGATTATTTCCTGTGGGAGAAGACAGCCTGCGTCTGTGGCTGCTTTCCAAAGCCTGCCAGTGGTGAGCCCAGGAAGTCACTGCTCAGGTGTGTGGCAGCTCCTGGTGACTCTGTATCCCATGTGCAGTAGGGGGATGCCTGTTGTCTGGTTGCATAACTTGGCATCTCACATTGCTGTTGGCTTTTGGCTGCCTCCAAGGAGAGGTCTGGGCTCCACTCTTCCAGGTGAACCAAATAATGCCCAATTTTGCAGATTGCTGAGTTTTCTGCCTTCTTAGCTTTCTTTCCACACAGGAAATATGCTCAGGGCTTAAGCACATTAGTCCTTACTTTTCGTGCTTAATACTGTCCTGTTTGTTTGCTGATACCAGCTAAGCTGTGTGTGCATCAAAGCAGAATAGGGGGGAGTCTCCTGACATGATAGTGTATCTTTTTCCCATGGTCTAGATTTGGTTGCACAGTCCAAACACAAGTGATTTCTCCAGCCGTGACATGGCTGCTTTCTTCCAGTTTGCTTTTATATCAGAGCGCATTCAAACATAATGCAATGATTTGTGGCAGATGTCTGCAGAATATTATTTTACAGTCAAGTTAGTCAAAGTCTGGAATAACAGACAAATATCTGATGGAATATTTAATTTTAAAAAAACAGTGCCAGAATTTGCATAAAATATTTGCTACAAATACATTATAATCTGATTTCTAGCTTGTAGCTGTGCTTTGAATTTGGCAAAGCAAAGGTATTTTGGTTTTGCAGACAAAAGCTTTAGAGTTCAGCCCTGGCTGATTATTTGTCATGGTTGACCTAGGTTATGGGAACTAGTTCATTAGCTGAGAGTGATAAAGGAGGTAAAAGATAAAGGTCATGATACCAGTAGGATTAGTTGGGTGAATTAAAGGACATGTGGGAACACAGCTAATCAGGATAAGGGCCACACAAATGATACCTTCTACTAACAGCCTTCTGTACTCTGATGCCTTGAAATGTAACTCCTGCACAAAGCAAGCAGGAGAAGGAAAGATGCCACCACCAACAAGCCACAGGGCTGAGCACCGAAGATCAAAGGGATACACAACTAAGTGTTTTGGAGTATTTGACTGTCAGCTAATTTTAAAGTTTTTCACTGCAAGGAACATCTTCATGTCCCCTGAAATCTATTCCTCACTATTTTTCCTGAAAGCAGCGTCTTTCTCTTGCTGCCTGCAGTTATTAACTCTCATCAAGTGTAACTGGATGTGCAGGAAAAGTAAAGGTCCTGCTGCAGTAGTGTCAAGCTTAATTTATATACTGCAAAACTGGAACATCTTTTATATAATGACTGACAGGCCTACCAGCTAAAATGAACTGGTTTGCTCCGGCAGTGCCACCAGGCAGAGGCAGCTCTTTTAGAAAGCATCAGGGTGTCTGCAGTGCTGAAAAGAATATGGGTGGTAGAAGTGAGAGGACAGCAGAATAACTGGAGAGGTGTGAGCCAGGCAGCACATCCTATCTCCCTGCTCCTGCAATCCTCCCTCAATAAATCTGTGCCTGCTCTTTCACTTTGGCATTTGCTGTTGTGGTGAGGAGCTGGATCCTGGCTGACCGAAGCACTTTTGGCACACCATGTAAAGAATCTTGGGAAGTGCCAAGAGAAACATGAGTGATGTAGCATGTTCACATTTGTAATTTGTCTGCGTTTTAGTGATGTATCCAGGGAGGAACAGGGTGTGTCGGTTTGGGGCTTAGACAGACTTTTCCTGGGAAAATAGCTTACACAGATTCTACATAAACATGGTGTATAGACAGATACACAGAATGGAGCACAGGGAGGCATCACCACGTAATCTGATCAGTGTGTAAGTGTATTTATTTTTAATTAAAAAAACAAAACAAAACGAGATTTTCTTTCTTGTTCCAGCTGCCATCAGGCTCTCTTCATTTACTGTGGTATAACAGAAATGGTGAGATGTTCAAAGCCATATGGAAGCTCTGGGGAAACGGATGGTGGCAGTCTGGAAAATGTTGCTTTTCAGGTGTAAGGAATGTCTAAGTAAGGAGAAATTACAATGAAATCCCATGCATAAAAAATATAAGTGTTAAAAACAGATTTGGTATAGATAAGTTGGAAATGCACTCTTGCAGTAATGCACTCTAATTAGTACTGTTAGTAAAAAAGGGTTACAAAAGGGAGCGCATGACTAGAGTCTGGTTTGAAACAGGTCTTGGCAGAATAAGCATCACCAGAAGTAAATAATCTCTGAATCTTAAATTCAGGGAAAACTCTAATTTGGAAAGGACCTCTGGAGGTCATCTGGTCAATCCTCACAGAGGCTCACAGCAGGGCTGATTTCAAAGTACTTAGCTTAATAATTCAAACCGTTAACATAAAAAGCAGCACTGAAAATGATTTCCAGAACATGCCATTTGGAGAGACTACATCGCCAAAATGCAATGGCAATTGTATTGAAACAATGTTAGGATCTAAAGTAAATCAGTGCCCTGCCAGTCATATTTTTTTCTGTACGGGATATCCACGTGAAGTGCTCATACTGGGCTTATGCTTCCCACAGAGCTGAATCTTTCCCTTTCAAAAATCCTTTGCACAGACTTTCAGAAGCACTGTTGTTGCTCACATAGTGGGAACTCCCTGCAGGAGCTTTTCTTCCCAAGAAGCTGTCTAGGAGAGACCCCAGCACTTCCCAGCTAGGGAGCCAGACCTGTTCCAGGTATGCGCTGGTGCAGCTCCATCGACCTCTGTGGAACTGCTGTGGCATGAAATGAGGATGAGTCAGGCCTGTAGTCTTTCTTCTGAACTATGAATGTCAGTGCTAGCCTGGAGAAATACAATTTTCAGGCTGATGTGGTTTGACACCAAATTCTACAGCAGAGACAGTGGACAGGCCAATGACTGAGCTGCCTCCCGCGGGACAGCGATGAGTGATGGGCAGGCACTTTTTTCATGCACAGAGACATTCTCCATTCAGGCTCAGTAACATCTAAACCTGATTGATCTTCATAAAGAGTTGCAGTTTGGGCCTCATGCCACAGAAATCTCTCCCTTTTCTCTCTGCATTACTCATCTTCCTGAGGGCCTTTTGCTCTCAGATTTGCTGCTGTTTTGGAAAGCATCCTGTTGTAGAGCCTGCAGAGAGCACGCACCTTCCATCACACAGTGAAAAAGGCCGGTCACAGATTGTTGTTGTCAAGTCCACAAGCAAGACAGATTGAAAATGGAGCAGAGCAGTACCTTGGCTAAATCCAACTAGAATGTTAAGGATTTTTTTTTTTTTTTAATATATCAACTGAATGCAGTACTCTGAGAAGGAAAAGTGATATTCTAATGTGACAAATAGCTCTGTTCTCCCTGCTGACAGGTCTGGGGTCATACCCCTTCGGGCACCTCACAGCAGGGCTGTTCATTTCCATCTTGTGCTCAAGGAGGAGGCTGAGGCCATCTGAAATGTTCCCTGTTGTTACCTTGTGCACTAACAAGCACTGCCAGCTGTAAAGAGGGCAGTGGAGACCCTCTGGTCATCATTTGAGTCTCCACTTTAGAAAAGTGGTGCCAGGAGTTGGCATTTTCATGATTTTTGTTTTCCACTCTCCAAACTCAAGATTGCTGAAGCATGTTTTGTCTCACAGGATGAAAAAACTATTTTTTTTGGATTTGACCTCTCTTCTGAGTATATCCAGTGTAACTTGTTTGTGGCACAGAGAATTGACACACAGTTCTGGAAGGTCAAGTAAGACTGTCATCTTGTTTCTGCTTAGCCTTCAAGTAATAGTTTTTAGCTACTAATGGCTATGGTTTGTTATGTATAAGCTGTAATAACATACTGCTCAAATTAATGAAGTCCTACTCTAGGCTAACCATAACTTAACTCTTAAGAGCTCTACTTAGGGTTTAACTGTTTGGTTATGCATTAGATGATTAAAAAAAGAACATCATGATAATAAAAAATACAACCACCAAGTGTTACAGAGTGAAATTTCATGATGGTTTCTGTAATACTCGGTAAACATTTGTTGAAAAAGCTCATAATTCAAGCCTTTTTAAACACAAGTAACAAACAAATTATAGTAATTTTCAAAAGCATCGTGAAACAACAATTTTGAAACCATCTGAGGCTAAACAACCCCTAATGAGATGCAGTGGTAGCAATAGCAAGACAGACAGAAAATCTATGAAGATAATTAGAAAATTATCAGTTTGAGAGAATTTTAAGTATCTTTTACGTTCTCATCTGTAGAAGCCAATATATGTAACTTCCTTCTCACATCTTCCCCACCTCCACTTATTTAACAATAACATAGGAATTGCTACAGTGTAAAGAGGCATCTGGGAATAAAGCTTGGGGGCCCAAGCATTGGTTAACACTCTGTCTGACTGACTCTTCTACTGGCAGAGCTAAAATTCCAGTACAAAATACTAGCCCCAGGGGTAAACAAACTCAGAGAAAGACTTTAAGAACATTTTTCAGGAATAACGCTATGATGCTTACAATGGACAAGAAAAGCGGGATAAAAAGTGCCAGTAAACTCACAATGTCCTGATTTGGTTTGCACTGTGCCTAGAACTGGTTTTACTCTGTCCTTTTACTCTCTCCTGATAGTATGAAGCACAGTGATTTTATTGCTCAGATAAAAAGGAAAAAAAATGACATCTCAGCTAAATCTACCTGTGAAATAGACAGATCTTTAAATATATGTAAAAAGAAAATAAGAACCCTTCCACAAATGGCATTCTTGGTAAGACATGTAGTGACCCTCAGAAAATTAGGTGGTACATGCAATGCACACATATGAGAGAGTGTTTGTTATTGTATAGGTAATATTGTTTGAATGGGGGGTCCATCTTCTTTAGAAGAAGTACCTTTTGAACAAAACCAGGCCAAGATAATGAGGCAGTTGAAGACCAGGAGTTGTCTGGGCTGCTTAGTCTAGAGCAGTTTGGGGACCAAAGAGAAGACAGGCATTCATGACTCTTGATTTGGGAAGACAAAGATGGGCCAGTGCTGTGGAAGGGCCTGCTATAGTCGGTCTATCTGCCACAGTGGGACCCCAACATACTCATCTTTGAAGTAGATCATTCCATATCTGCCCTTCAGTGGAAAAAAAATGAGCTGACTGAAATGTATCTTTTGAAGATCAGTTTTATCTAATTAACTTTGCTGTTGCATGCGTCTGAATAAAAAACAAAAGACGTTTTCTTCTGAGAGAGTGAATCTCATTGTGGTCCCCATTCTTGCTTCTTGTTCTTCTCTTTCCCACAGTTTCCCTTCCCTCAACCCTTCTAAAATAAGGTCTTGGAGCTGAAAACAGTCAATCAGGTAAAGAGAAACTATTGCATCACTTATGTTGGTGTTGGATTCCCTACTCACAGCACAGTGGGGAGATCAGAGCTGTGCAGTGTGATACATATTGCTGGGATTGCACAATGATCCTAAATTGCCACACTAGTGCAAATAAAACTATATAAATGATATCACCCCTGATGAATGTAAAACTGAGCCAAGCAAATATGGGAGTGCCATAAGAAGCTAGATTCCTTTTCCTAGGATAATAAAGACTTGCTAATTTATTCCATTTTTAGAAAGTAAGAAAGAATCATTGTAGTGATAAAACCACCACATTTTATCTAAAGTGCTTCTTTATCAAATGTAATTATGCAAAGATATATTCTTATATAGTCTAACTTCAGCAGGTTGAAGGTGTTTTATTTATCAGCGAGAAGCCAAAAGTAAAGAAGTCATATAGTAACGTGAAGGAATGACTGACTAGGGATCCTACTGGAGATTTCAGAATTCGAGTCTTTCTCCTGCTGTCAGATTCATGGCCAAGTTCTTTGTGAGCAGCCCCACAATGTTAAATGCATTAGATAACTTTGATTGGGCATCTCTTGATAATATATTCCTCAATACAGTAAACTTGCTCCTCTCAGTTACCTAGAAATAATGAAGGAACTTTCTGAACAATCTCCATGAAGTCTTCTTTAACCTATGCTAAAAAAGAAAGTAAAATATTGCTTATGCTGGCTGTGCACAGGTTTGATTTTTGAGGCCTTTCCCTTGGTGCCTTGCTATATGGATCATTTCAGCTGGGTGAGAAAGAGTAGAAGTATGATTATGTCATGCCGATTTTCATGCATTATAAAAGTAGCTAACTTTTTCTGCATAGTGATGGGAAATGGTGAACTCAGACTGCTGGGAGGATTATGCTTTTTGATTAATAGAGAAACTGTCCAATTTAATGCTGCTTTTTTTTTTTTTTTTTCCAAAACTTTGCTGTAAATGATATGTTTGCATTATAAGAAACATGGAAAATTCCATCTTGTTTATGTAGTGTGTAAAGGCTGGACTGACACTGAAATGTGGGTAATTTTCAGAATTCTACCAAGGTGCCAAACCTTGAGTACTGCATTTGTCACTACAGTTCTATTTTGAGCAGGTCCTCAGGATCCCTGCTGCTGCTTTGCTCATCTGTGACTGCCTTCCCCTTAGACCAGTCTGATTCTTCACTGTAGGTCTGGAAGAAGTCATTCAGACCACCTCAGTGTCTTCAGGCTATGTCTGTCTATGTCCTAATACCCCCTGGTGACAGATCCTCAGTCTCCCCAGGAAATTTATTCGAGTAATTTCCTGCTCTTACTGCCTTTTTTCTTCTTACACCTAACCTAGATGTCTTCTGCTACAACTTAATTATTCCTTAATTGCTCCCATTATTTCTTGTCCTGTCCTTTCTATTCATGGAGCACAGCCTCTTTCTCCTTGATGTAGTCTTTTATGTACTTGTGGTTTAACTCTTTGAAAGTTGCATGGAATATCCTTGTCCAATCTCACAAATCATTTGGTGTTTTGGCATTTGGGGAGACAGAGAAGAGAGAAACTAGAGGCTTAAGACTTTGTGAAGAGGACTTCTAAAGTCTTCTTCACAAGTACATGTGAAGGTCATCTCTAACCACTAACAGGCTCTTGACCTCTTCTGCTCCTAACACTAAAACAGTTTAGACCAGATTTTTCACCTTGCTTATGCTCCTTTTAGACAGAAACTGTTCAGCGGAGTGATCACTAATGGGAACAAGAAAGTTTCAGATGGTGATGCCCCTTGTTCTCTACCACCCCAGAGAATGAGATCATGACTGAGAAGTATTTGCATGATCAGTGTTAAGAAGTAACAACAGCAACCATGTCTGGATTCTGCACTGGTGGCAAAATACTCTACCCTCTGTCTTGTGGTTTGTCTGGAGCTCTGCTTTCCAGAGTTTTGTGTTACACTGTGGCTTTTGAAGACACAGAGTCCTGAAGTAGTGGAAGTGCGGGATCTCAAAAATCCTAGTGTGACTCATTGCTATGTAAACAACACCGGTACAAAAGTGATGCATGGGCAGGGGAGGGGGTGTGAGCATAAGGAAGAAAGGTGGAAGTTTGAGGCTGCAAGAAATTGGGACAATTAAGCATGAACCCAGACCTGACACCCTGCCCTGATTAATTTAACAATAATTAAAGACTTTCAGTGGAGATCAGCGTTCTGCTGGTTCCCAGCCATGCAGAGAAGGATGAGCTGTGCAACGGTAACCAGTCCCTATTCATCACAGGCAACACACACAGCAATTACCAGGGCTGCCTATAAACTGAAGCAGACTTTTGCATTAATTGATTTACTGGGACCTTTTATTCCCTTTCTCTTTTGTTTCCTCCTTTTGTCCCTTGTGTTTTTATTTGAAGGGCTGGTTCATTTGCCCGCGTCACAGCAGTGCCTGGCCACAGGGGACGTGTCCTTGGGATATGGGGTGGAGCTGCCTGGATTTGAGACACTGCCCTCTGCAACTGTCCCATCCTTCCAAGTCTGTGTTTCCCAGGGTGCTGCCTGTGAGAGAGTCTTTCTTCTGAAATCCACTGTCGTAAGCAAAGTGCATTAGACATCCACTCTTTCTACCTCCCTTCCCCACACCTCTTCTTGCACTCCTCTGTTTTCAGTAGTGATGTCATTTGCCTCTCATTTCATGCTGAATATGAGAGAGAAATCTCGTTATTTCTGACTTAGGTATTCACATGTGTCTCTCTACAACATGTCATGCCAGTTACCTTCTTGTTACAACATCAGAAGAAGAATTCAAAGTGCTGATTTATCTGCTATTGGAAATGTCTCTAGGGATGAAAGGAGATATGGTAAGGAGGGGGAAAGGGAGAGAAAACAGGGAAGATAGCACAGTGCTGCAGTTTTCCAGGATGAAAATCTAGCCTTATCTTAGTTTTCTTGCTTATTTGCTCCTGTTCTGCTAGGTGGACAGGCAGAATGATCAATGGATGTGAAATAACCAAACATGTAATGGGCAGGAGGTTTTTTTTTAATCTGTGAAGGAAAACTGTGGGAGAAGGATGCTAGGAAGTCTGGCTGGTAGCTGTTGAACAAAAAGAAGAGAAAAGAAAAAGAAAAAAAGTTTGATACTTGATCCCAGTCTTTTGTTGGAGAATGAACAGTAGTTTTATTTTAGAGCTGAAAGGCTTCCAAGCACAAAGAACACCCGTCTGCTCCTTTGCACTGAATATTGGAATCAGATGTCTAGTTTTGGTCCTCTGTCTATGTTTTTTTGTTTTATGTGTCTGGCTCCCCAGATCATTTGTTGCAGGAGTGGGTAGTTGACCTCTCTAGACATGAGGATGACATTTCTAGCTGTACCCACAGAATAGTTAAAGGCAGTAAAATGCTTTGGTATCCTCAAACATTCGTATATATTTTTCATGGGCATGTGGCAGTTCAAATGAGGGATTCCCAACTTCTTTATGCAAAAGACACAGACCAGTTGAGGCAGGAAGGCATCTCTGGAGAGTATCCAGCCCAACCCTTGCTCAAGGCAGAGGCAGCTGCAGCAGGTTGCTCAGAGCGGTGTCCAGCTGGGTTTTCAGTTTCTTGGAGGATGGAGACTCCACCAGCTCACCAGTCAGTCTGTGCCAGGGTTTGACCATCCTCACCACAAGAAAGCTTTTCCCCCTGTATTTCATTTTGTGCCCAGAACACATACCTGCCTGTGGCAGATGTGTGCTGTCCCTTGTATGGGAGAGTGGCACAGCACAGGTGGCCACAAAGTGCCTGGAGGTGCCACGAAGATGTGTAGCTGCTGC
This sequence comes from Platysteira castanea, assembly GCA_013397175.1. Lineage (NCBI taxonomy): Eukaryota > Metazoa > Chordata > Aves > Passeriformes > Platysteira > Platysteira castanea. Next base: position 195,756 of record VYXC01007461.1, on the reverse strand, counting down.
TCCAGCCTTGTACCCTGTAGGAAAGGGCACTAGGAGGTGGCAGACAGTGGTGTCTCCCCTTCTCCCCATGTTTGTGGGGAAGCAGAAGCTTTCAGTACCCAAAGGGAAAGGCCGGGAAAGGCAGCACAATCTGGTAATACCACATGGCAATTCTGTTATGGAAAGGCTTTCTGTCTTTCTTTTAAAATTAGGAAATAGTTGGCGTCAGTTTCATTTTTTGGGGGGAAGGGAGGAAATATGCTTCTTGTAGTCTTTTATATATAGGTTATGTGTAAGAATGTATATACTTCTGTGGGTATACAAAATGATTCATACAGATGTTAAGCTGGCCTTGAATTTGAGCTTTTGTCTAGTGAAATGGTTAAACTGCTTTCCTCAACACTTAAAGGGATGTTGTGAAAACAAACTGATATTTATGCAGTGCTTTGAAGGTTTAAAGTGTGCATTATTTATTTACTGTTATCATCAGAGAAGTGATTGATAGCTTCTGCTTATGCTGGTATTGACATGAACCTGTGAATAATATATATCAAGAGAATGTCAGTTTGTATGCAAATGGAAAAACCAAATGGAAAGGATCCTTTGAAATTATAAAGAAATGAGACGACAAACTATGGAGCAACCTTAAAAACATATTGCAGTGTTTAAATTTCAACTAAATCTGTGTTTTGTGTTATCAACAGCCTTGCACACTGGTTAGTGAGGTCTAAAATGTTCATAATTTAACATGGGGAGCATTTTTCATTCAGAAAGAAATTACACCCCCAAAAAAACTCCATTAGTATTTTTAAATTAATAGAAGACTGGCAGTAACTCTCTATGACATCTACTTAATAAGCTGTTGAAGTGATTTAGTGATCAATGAGCACTGACATTCCAAAAAGGGAAAGGCAAACTTGGGCATTCCTTTCGGCACTGCCCCCTGCCTCTTTGCTGCATGTGGCATAAGAGGGGCATCCTTGGGAACCTGGGCCTGCCCTAGCCAGAACACCTTCACTGTTGCTTGCAGAAGGCTGCTGGGAGGAAAGGTGCAACACATCTTTTCCTTTCCTGCTGGAAAAGGAAAAATAACCCCAACATTCTCTGAAATGCTGATTGAGCAGACCATTTAATCTTAGCCATGAAGGATAAGACTATTCCAGTGTGGGAATAAGTTTAGGTACCTTGTTTAAAATGGGTGAGACCTGTCAGGCCTTGCTGAAGGAACGCTGAAAATGCAGAGGATTTGATAGGGAACCACTCTGTCTGAGAACCTTACTGGAGGCTGTAGAAGGGCTGGAAATGCCTGCTTGAATGCTCCACAACAGTTAACCCTACAGAAAGGAAAATTTTCTGTTCCTCAAGGTCACCAAATAACAATTATTCTGGAGAGGCCATGCCTGAAAGTCTGGACCGTGTAAAGACTTCTCTTTGCCCTCTCTCCAGACATCTCTGCCACAGGTGTCTGCACACAAACATGCAGGCCCATGTCCATACTGTGTATGTATATGGTATGCGTGCAAATATATATGGTATGTGTATGGTGTAGGCCATGTATGTCATATGCCACATATGTGGGATTTTTTAATCTCTCCATACATATATATACACAGCCTTACTTAAAAAAAATTTTTTTCCACATGCAGTGATGGAAGTGTTTTTGAAAAATGAATAATTTCTGCTGCTCCCTACTTAAAAAAAATTTTTTTAGGTTCTTGACAGTGAAAAGGAAGTTTTTATTTTTTAAAAAAAGAACCTATTTTCCTAAATCCAGTGAGAGGAAATAAAACCCAAGGAAGGTGTTCACATTTAATAGACCAGACTTTAGCAGGAATAAATTGATGTAACTTGGCTATTATCACTGAAGCTTCACTGATTACCTGTGCCTGTGAATCTGAGTCCAAGTTTTTGGGATTTTGACCCATTTTAAAGTCTTCAAATGACTCTTACTTTATTATTAGCAGAAGAAACTGTGCTAAGGATCAGACCCAAGTACACAGTGTTCAGCTCTTTGCATTGGCACATATGTGTGGGACTTGACACTGGTGGAGCAGGGACTGGCAGTCCAGCTCAGACAGCACAGTTTTGCAAATTGACTGTTTCCCATTCCTTCTTTTAGGTTCATACTTACAGAGGTAATGAATAAAGGTAATTCTACTCTGGAGGCATCTTTATAGCTGATTATAAGGATTAATAGTCCCCATCATAACATATTTGTCAACACACCCTTCAGATGATAATAATTACCTCTACCAGAATTTGGTTGCTAGTCCTTGCTCCTCTGCTCTTCCATTGCCCACCTTCTTGTTCTTACTTATTTTGTGGTGTCCCCCAACATTAAATACAGGACTTGATTTCCAAAACTGAGGAAAGTGAAATAAAGGATGTGCTGTGCCTTGGTATTTCTAGGTCACTTTAGCCAGACTGACATTTCAGGAAGGCCATCAAAATGCTTCTAGCATGTAGAACTACTCTTGGGAGAGCAGGTGAGGCTTGAAATGTATTCTGTAGTTGGCTTTCCTTGTCAGCTTTGATTGCGGGAGGTTACGATAGGACTGGATGAGCTTTGACTGGGATTTCCAATCTGCAGAAAATGTTGTTGGGCAGGTCAATGTGAGCCTTCCCCACTCTGCTGGCCTCCCATCCGGATGGCTGGAGTGATGTGCTGCAAACTGACAGCTCAGGGACGTGCAAGCAAGCTGCTCTCTGGAGTGCAGCTGCTCTGCTGGGCATTGCTAAGGTGAAGTTGGAATCTGCTGAGATGCCACTGGCTCTCTGCAATGTGGCAAAGAGGAATTAATGCTTGGATACCACTGCTGCAGCACTCGAAAGGCACCCTAGCATAACACCCACATTTCTAGAGAAGCTCCATTTCTTCTTTTTCTCCCTCTTTCCTTCTTTCAAACTCTGTGAAGCAAAGGAGAACCTTTGGTCTGGGTTGTAGAAATTGCTGCATGGTACTGCCTTTTTAGGGCATGAAAAGAAAGCTTATGTCTTCTTTCTACTCTGCCTGAATCTCTTCTATGCTTTTCATTGTCTTACAGTCCTTCTCCTGTCTTCTACTAGGTAATTTTTGTCTTTTAGGACAAATATATTCTCTACTTTGCTGTCACTTTTAGGTTAAAATGCTAGTCAGTACAAATGTTACTCTGTTGTCTTCTTCAGTTTTGATTTATGTGCATGATTTGGGGGGAAGGAAGAACTTAATCCAAGAAATGCCCTGTTGAACGTTTGGGACCCTAATAGCTGTACTCCATTTTGCAGTGGGCTGTGTCTGAAAGCACAGACCTGATGCATGCTTTAGCCAGTAAGAGATGTTGTGTCTCTGTCAGGGAGTGGTAAGCAAAGCACATGGATGCTGGAATTTAACTATTAAATTAGACCTTACCCTATTGGAAGCAATGGTCTGGAAGCAATTCTAAAGGACCTGTTGCAATAGTGTTCATGTCATGCGAGGTAGAGATGGACCAGTGCATGAATAAAGGTTCAGGGCACTCAGGGACCAGAAGGAATTGTCCTACAAGCCACTGGCAGTACCTGTGGTAACCTGGAAACCTATCTTCTAATGTACGAGAATGAGAAAATCTGCTTTCAATATGTTTTCTTTGTGCCATTGCTATATTGTCTTCCTGATATTAGGATTTCTGTCAAAAATAAATACTACTGATGTTTTCTTCTACTAGCACACATTTATGGAGGCTTAAGACTCTGACTCACTGCTTACTTTCATGCTAAACGGGTTAAGTTAGGTGGCTACCAAAACGCAGGGTTCAAGAGGGAGGTCAGAGAAACATTTGTGTATAGCCTTAATGCACAGTCTGTTCAAGACAACTCCTAATACTGAACTTTTTTAAACCTCAGCATTCAATCCACTCTCCTTTATTTGTCTTACTCTTTGAAAACATAGTGGTTGTGAAATGAAGCAGTTACCAATATCTGCAAGAGTATGGATTTGAGATTTCTTTTCTACTTTTTTTTTTTTTTAACCTTCAGCACAAGTAATTACTTGCTTTAAAAGTATACTTCTTTAGAGGCAAAAGTCTCACCAGGAGTTCAACCAGTTGATGGAGTTTGAAGTGGCTTAATTGTAGCAATATGAGAATTATTCACTGGCCTGTTGCACTGTATACAGCTGATAAATACCTGTAGATCACTGAGTCTCATAAACATCACCAGTTTTATTCAGAGACAGGAAGCATGGTGTTTAAAAACAAGTAAACCAACCCTCTTCTGTCACCCCAGGAAACCTACTGGGTAAACAAAAAGCCATGAGAACTGTACAAGCAGCTGTTTTGTAAAGGAAAATATGTCTTGAGATACTGTACAGGATACTCATCTCATGCAACAAGTGCCTCTTCAGCTATTTGAACAGCACAACCCCTGTTACACCAGCTTGCTAATATTCAGTGCTGGCCTGCAGGCAAGTCTCACTCTTCTCCTCCACCTGGTTGTTTCACTGTGTATCACCACTACAGCCCTGTGTCACCACTCCCTAAAAGCAAAGTCAGCTCTTCTCCAACTAACCTTTCAGCTTTCACATGAGATCTACTCTTTGCAGCGATTCCAAGCAAGCCTGTTGAGAAGTTTCTGTCTCCTATTCTGGGGAGATCTTCTGAAAACCAAACAGCTCTTCAGTTTTCTTTGCCTCTTCTGGTTTGATCAGCCCTGGATATGGGGTTTCCTGCGAATGGGATTAAAAAAAATCCATCGATTTACTATACAGAGGCTTCTGTCTGGTGTCTATTATTAAATATCTTATGCATGAAAAAATCCAAAACCCCAAAGCTCCAAATTCAAGAACGTCTTTATTCAGAGAATACAATTAAGGTTTCAAAAAAAAAGTGTGGAAAACGCCAGAACTGATGATGTTCATACAAGCCTTACTTCAGCCACCAGAGAGATGTTTGTTACACCGCAGTCTTCATTCACATGATGAGATATTGCACTCTTTGGTGCAGGAGGATTAATATGACTAAAGACCTTTTATACTTGGAAGGAGTGTGTGACAGCATCATTGACTCACCCAGATCTATTTTAGGAAGATAGTGAAGCAGTCCTCTGAGCTCTTTGCATGTTCATTGGAAAGATGTGGGTGTTTTTAAGAAAGGTCATCAGTGTCCCTCCCCAGAGTTAAGACACTGTGTTAGGAAGACTGGGTTCTCCCCTCCAGTCTTCTCATGTTCTTTTCAGTGTAAATAAGAGATTGCATACTGTTTTTCTGTTCTCCTTTCTAACCCAACCTTCTGCTTCTTCTATGCTGTTGTGAAATGAAACCTGTACAGAGCACTGATGTTGTGGTCTGCTAAGAAGGCAACACTCACTGGCCTTGAAAGCAGCATGCATCCCTGTCCCTGGCGTGGCACAGATGGGCTGTGCGTGACGGCCAGGTTTCGACTGCTGCTCACAGCCCCCAGTGCAGGCAGCACCTCATGCCTCTTCAGGGCTTCACCTCCAGCTGCCCCACTCCCAACTGGCTCATTTCTCCCCAGAGATGTGTGTGTCAGGGCAGGGGCACTGGTGGCTGCTGCATGTCACAGGCAGCAGGATGGAGAGCAGGTGAAGTTCTGTGTGTTGCAACAGTCGAGGGAGGAGAACTTCACGCTGCAGGCAAAGCTGGCTTTGCAAAAGTCATTAGAAAGCACTTTATGGGGAAAGCAAAGGGGTGGGAAAATCCCATCTGTCTTGCTTTGAGAGGTTTGAAATGAAAAGCTAAATCTCTGAGTGCAGGTCCAGGACATGAGCAGCACCTCCACCCAAAATCTTAATGTCTTCCAAATGAGCCTGGGTTTCAAGCAAGTGTCAGAAGATCTGACCAAGGAAAGAAAATGTGAAGGCAGCTCTCTGTTACCATGGAGTGGCTGCCAGAAACTGTCTGTGATTGGTTTGGGGACCTGCCACAGCTCCTTCAGGGCACTGCTGTGCTCGTACCCCCACTGCTCACAGGAGGACAGATTCTGTCGTGCCAGCCTGGAGTGCGGGGTGCAGCTGAGTTATGAGCTGGGGCAGAAGATGGCCTAACAAAGACAGTATGTGCTTTGGGAGAGAAGAGAGTGCACAGTTCCACGAAACACCATCCTCATGCTCTTTTGCAGCTGGCAGTATGGTCCTATTGTGGTCATTAGGGCATTAGGAGGTGGAGATTGATGAAGCCATGGGTTTACTCTGTGATTTTGGGCAAGGTGGTTCACCTCTCTGCACTTTTCCCCAGCAGGTTCTGTCATACCCATTTAAGCAATCCCAAGACACAGTACCCTACAGGGCTGGGAGAGCTGCTCCCATGGTGTTTGTGCAGTGCCTGTGTCTATGAGTGTGACACACTGTGTCACAGTGTGAACTGCCTGTGTGTCACAGCTGGTGAATTGCCACCACTAGACATAAGGCACAGGCCTGACACAAGTGGGGGAAGAGCAGGAGAGGGACCCTGAGCCCTTCTTGTTCTCTAAACGTTGTCATTTCTTCTTGTCAGGTTTCCCTGTGAATGAATCTAATGACAGCTGACCCATTGCATGAACTGTATGAGCAGTAGCTTCCTTGGGACAGTTTGTGGAGCTGAATTTGGTTCTTGTTCCCTGGACTAAAGTCCTTCTTGGTGATTCAGCAGCTTCTGGTCTCCACTGGAGCAGGGAGAGGTGAAGGAACAGAAGGGTACAAACAACAGAGAAATCAAGAAGCAGCTTTTTCATGAAGACCTGAATTGCGTTTTACTGTTTCTTAACCATGTCCTTGGTTTTAATGCAATTAGTGTAGTCTGAGGTAATGCGAATCATTCAGCTTCTTTGCCTTCAGGACTAAATTGGTTTCTCAGGGAGATCTGGAAATCCCTTCCCTAACCCATTACTGTGCAACATGATATGATGTGTATAAAGGGGAGCACTGCAACTGAGCTTAAGAGAATAGACTCAGCTGCATGAAAATACCTGCATGTCCAACTCCCACCAATCAGGTGTCCAAGTGTATTTGTTTTCGGGGCTGACGTGATGTGCTTTGGAGAGAGGGAACAGGGCAAAGAAAGCTTCCCCTTTTTCCCCCCCCTAAAGGAATAAAAGAAGTTTTTATGAGGAAAAGCAGAACGTTTACTTGCATTTATTAAATCAAGCCGCCTTGTCTGGTAATGGCTTATCTGCTCTCCCATGCCTTCCAGATGCTGCCCAGGCTCTCCAGTTGGCCCTGCATGTGCATAGTGGCAAGAGCTTATTGTGTGATCAGAGCTGCATCAGCTAAGCAAAGGGCATGGGTTACAGTAGGAGACTGAAGTATTTAGACATTCTTGGGCTGCTCTTGTGAGGAAAAAAAAGAGGAAACTGGTTTAAAGCAAGAGTCAAAACCAAACAATGTCTTGTTGCAGGAAAGATGAAAGTTTATTTTGTATCAAAACAGCAAAACAGTATCTGCGAGTCTTTCCGAATGGAAAACTTCACTTTTGAGCTGAGAACAAAACTGTTTCATTTTCTGGATTCCAGAATCTCTTTGGTGGATTTCTATGAAAACTGAAAAATGTCAGCCAAAAGCAGACAGTTCAGGGTAAAACTTTCTTTTCCATTTAAAAAAGAAGCCTGAATAGGAGAATTGTGTGGTCGTTCCTTGGCATCACAGCATTTGTACAGCAGCGCTGGAATGTGCATTCCGTGTATGAATGAAGAAATGCTCATTTTAACTATCTCTTGGGACATGCAGGAGAAGGGGATGTGCTGGCATGGATCATTCTGTAAAATGCTAACTATGAAGATGGGAAGGGAATACTTAGGCTTGTTTTACTGCTCTGGCAATATTAAATGTACTTTTTTGTTATTCCCATTAAGAAAGAGGAGAGATACTTTTTCATAAGGGACATAGGTGCTGATTTGCTGTAGTGGAACATTTCCCTTGCTGTTCCTCTGTTGACAATGATTATTTATACCTCTTGCACCTTAGTTGCTATAGGAGATTTCTGCCTTGGAAATCCTGACGGTTCTCTGGGGACATGGGACTGTTTCTCACTCCAGGAGACACAGCCCCAGCTGGGCACTGGCAGCTGGAGGTGTCCCCAGCCCTCCTGTTCCTTCTCCCGCTGTGCCATGGTGGGTAGGCTGGAGGGAGAGGATGTTGTGTCACCAAGAGCAGTGTCTGCACTGTCTTGTGGCCAGACAGTTCTTGGGGTGGTGGGCTGGAGAGGGCAAGAGGGAATGTCTCTCTGCCTTGCCTGCTCCTGCCCTGTCTGCCTGCTGACTCGCAAGGGAATGGGGTGGCTCAGTGGCTTCAGTTTTCCTTTTCCCATACCTTTTCTCCCAGTGTTGCACAGAGGAGTGGGAAAGTGCATCCCTTGGGACTTCCTTGGGTGGACTGGCAAGACTGTAGCATAGTCAAGCACCAAATAAGCAGTGAAGGAAGTGGGAAAGGACAGGCACTTGGATCTTGTGTCACAGTGGGTTCAGCTAAGTGTCTATCTTGGGATATGCTTGTTTGTTTGTTTGGGGTTTTTTACTTGGTTTTTTTAAACTTTGATAAGGCTTTTGCTCTCAGTGCTGGTTTTGGCCATCAGCCTGCACATGCATCTAAGCAAAAACAGACTCTTCATTTTTTATTTTCTTTAAAAGGAAATCAGAGCTTTTTAAAGGCACTTACTGTAGGGAAGCAAAAAATTTGATGTAGACAGTTCATTATAACCGTGGCTCTTCCCACCTTCTCAAAGCACTGCTGTACACTGAGGTGATGCCAATTCACCCCAGCTCCGTTATGATAAAGCTGTAGGGGTTGCTCTGGAGAGGTAAAAAAATCCTCGTGTAACCCACTTCACTGTCCTGGGACTAAATGATATGGAGACTGGTGGTGAAGGGGAGGCTCCCAGCCCCACGCTGCCGTTCAGAGGGCTCCTTAACTGTTCCTGTTCCTATCACAAGAGGTTGGCTCCATGCACTCCTTCCATGTGAAGGAGATTACGTGTTTCTTTGTCTGTTGCTGTGCCAGTATGGAATAATAAACTTTGCTCGTCCTCTTTTTCAAAATAGATTAATAGTTTGGAGATATCTATATATTTATACACACACATACACACACACACATTTATACTTCTATGTGTTTGGAAATAGTGCTGTGGACATTATCTGATTATTTTAGGTTCCAGCCTGGACACAAGTATCACAGCAATATTTATCAAATTGTTTCTGGTTTTCAGGTCATCTGGAGATTGTTGAGAGCAGCCCAGGATATAATTAATTTTTCCCATCTTGTTTTACAGTGTTTCTGCCACTTATGTGTCCTTCAGTTTCCTCAGTGGCTTAAACTGGAGATGTGTTTTGTGTTTCTCTTCCAGAATGACTTCTAGAAAGGCAGAAGGAGTATTTCTCAAGCTCCACCTAGCTGTGCAAAGCACAGCATAGTTATCATGATTATCGATATAATTTATCAACATATAATTAAAACAGAAACCTGCAATTTTTTGTCAGGAAAAACAGTCCTTTCTCAATCCTTGAACTGAAAAGACATATCCTAAATAAATCTTGGACACGAAGAAAATTTGTGACAAACAAGGTACAAATGTAAAATACACATTTTTATTAGAAATTGCTTACTCCAAAGCAACATATTTGAGCAAAAGAATGTGTGACATCACCCATTACTTGATTTTCTTAGTGATTGTCTCTTTGCCTGAGTAATGCTAGTTGCCTTCTGTAGGCAAATGAAGTCCTGAGTATTTAATCTCAATAAATCACTCAGATGAGAACTTTCAAAAGAAAAAATGGACGGGTTTGGAAGGAACTTGCTTACAGTTCTAAATAAGAGTGGTCTTCACTGAGGTTTCCGTAGTGAATGCTGGAGCATGTATGGAGGAGTCTGGCAGGCTCTCCAACAGCCAAATTCTGCCTTCCCATAAATGGTCAAAAGTCCCTTTACACCTCTGGGGAATGTGCTCTGTCATTACCCCAAACAGTGTTAATTGTTTTTACACCATGCCTAACACTATTGATTTTCCCCGAGGTCTCCATTTGTTATCCCTGTCAGTGATGGTGTGATGACTGGGGCCAGTTAAAGGCCTTTGCTGGGGAGCCGGTTGTGATCAGGAGGGATAAGGAATCCTTAACCTGAGATTTGCAAACTAGAAAAACTCGCACATTCATACTTGACATCAATTATACTGCAGGTCCCCTGGAGAGAAATACTGTGGACACCTTGAGGAAAACAAGCTGGGAGATAGAGCTCTGGTTTGCAAGGGAAAGCAGAATACTGACTGGGCTTTTGACTAGTGTTTGTTTGGATTCAGTACTTGCTGAACAAGATAAACACACCTATCCAAGGAATATTTGAAGGTAGCATCATTTGCTAAGTTTTGTCTAAAGGAACAGCAACACAATTAAAAAAAATATTTACCTTGTGCCACCTTCTAAATCTTGTCTCTCTTATTATCATTGTAGTTAGGACAGGATGCTCATGTTTGACAGGATAGTTTCTTCATCTACTTTATTCTTCCTCTTGTATACAGTTGCAATACTTATATTGCTATTTATGCTTTTCTGCACAGCTCTGATGTTTGCTTCTTCTTATGACATATTAAAATGAAATAAATGCTAGGAACTAATGGTGTTGCTTGAGTAAGATATCAGGATATCAGGTAATAGAAAAAATATCAGAAGAGAAAACCTATTTCAATCTCAGGGTTACATATTTCTATAACACATAGCAAAGATAAATCTGCATGGTGGTGAATTCTCGCTTAGAAAGAAGTATGTGAACATTTCCAAAACAGTCACCTAATTTCTGCATGCTACAGCTCATCCATAAGAAAGAGCTTGAAGCTAGACTGGTGGGTGTAAGTTTCTAAATCAGGGAGCATTATTTTTTTTCTCTTAACAAAACTGAGGCTAATTCTGAGGTGGCTGTTCTAAAATAAGAATGGAATTTAAAAAGAAAGAGTCAAGGTTCTTACACACCCATTTTCAATTATCCTGCTTACCTAGATGATTCTGGTCAAAACTGTATCACATGGCTGTTGGTGTAGGAGGGATGTTAACATGGAGTGGATCAGATCCTGGCCTCGGGATGGGAGGGATGAGTGCATCTCCTTCTAGAGTGCACATGCCCAGCAATCTTTTTCCTTCCATATTTTAGACCAAAGTGCAATAAAGAAGACAGGTAAACAGACAGCTGTAAGGGTCCCTGCAATGGACCCTCAGCAGTGGGGAGTCCTACTCCTTGCCCACTGCATTTCAGAGGCTTTGGCTGTGTCTGTGGTAGCCTGGAGTTGGGGCAGCTTTGAGGTTGCAGGGAGCCTGATTCTTAATGCTTAGGACCATTTTGGGGCTCGAAAGACTGAGGACATGGGAAAATGCCCCTGAAAAGTGAGCACAACTTTGTTTCTGATTGCTCCTTTCCTCCTAGACCTTAGCCAGTATTTTGGGGGACCGTACAGCAAATGCTGCAGCTGCAGCAGCAGGCACAGTCTGTGCTTGAGGAGGTCACTGCAAGTGGGACTTGGTGGCACTCCTGCAGCTCATTTCTGCCTTTGTTACAGCTATTTGTAGCCTTGAGGTATCTGGGAGAAGAGCTCTTCTCAGCTTAAATAGTTTGACCAGAAGAAGCTGCAGGAAGGAAGATTTCTACGTGGAGATATTTTTCTTAACTGTGGCTCCAGGGTAAAGGTGTGGCAGCAAAACAGGGAATTCTGCTTGATGTATGTGACAGTATGAACAATTTTAGGCATCCTGACTTGGCTTGGCATGCCTACTATTTTACAGTGCATCTTAATCCCAAGATTCTGATTCTCACAAAAATCCTCAAATTCTCCTCTTCTCTTGAAGTAAGTCCAAGTGTCTTTGGAGCTCATGCACAGCCTTTGTTTCAGCTGCCTCTCAATCCTCCACATTTACTGCCTTTAACTGGAGCAGTTCTACCTGACAACTTCCCTGTTTTTTCCCAGTTGTATTATTTAAGATGTTTGCAGCCATTTAGACGTACCTTGCCTTCCTTTCCCCTGCTGCTCCACCCTAGCTTGGCAGAACTTATCTTGATCACCCCCATCAAGATTTTGAAAATCATCTACTAGGTCACATCAAAATATTTTCTTTTCCAATGAAAATAAGCATAACTTGCCCTCACTTCACACACCTAATAATTTAGGACCCAGTAAGAGCCAAGATCTGTTTTCACCTTTTGTTGCCCTCCTCTTGCACCCTCTGAGGCAATAATATTCTTTCTGTCATACAGTGACTAACACAGAGCATCTGTTAAGCCTGCATCTCCAGAAGAAGCCATTGATTTCTAGTTGTTATTGCCATATGTCTATAAACAAAAGTTGTATCCCATCTCTCTTTTTTTTTATTGTCATTTTCTCTGATGTTCTGCCATATATTGGTGGCTTAAATTACCTTTTTTTCTACTACAACCCTTAAAATCCCTTGCCTCAACAAAGTGTCATGTTGTTACAGTACTTAGCATGCACAGCTTTGCCTGATTCCTTTCTCAGGGATTAATTTATTTTGTGCTTTTTGTGTTGAGCTACAATTTGTGGTGGTGAATGAAGTTACATCTAACTGGTGATCAGTTACATGTGGTGCTCCCCAGGAGTCAGGACAAGGGCCAACCCTGTTTAGTATCTTCCTCAATGACCTGGGTGAGGGGATCAAGTGCACCTAAGCAGGTTTGCAGGCCAAGTTGGGTGGGAGTGTGGTCTGCTGGAGGGTAGGAAGGCTGTGCAGAGGGATCTGCACAGGCTGGATTAATGGTATGAGGTTCAATAAGGCCAAGTGCCGAGTCTTGTACTCGGATCACAACAACCCCAGGCAGTGCTGGGGAAGGAGTGGCTGGGAAGCAGCAGAAAAGGACCTGGGTGTGCTGGTGACAGCAGCTGAACATGAGCCAGTGTGTGCCCAGGTGGCCAAGAAGGCCAATGGCACCTGGCCTGTGTCAGCAATAGTGTGGCCAGCAGGACCAGAGCAGAGATTGTCCCCTGTACTCAGCACTGGTGAGGTCACACCTTGAAGCCTGTGTCCAGTTCTGGCCCCCTCACTCCAAGAAGGACATGGAGGTGCTGGATTGAGTCCAGAGAAGGAGAAGGAGCTGCGGAAGGGCCTGGAGCACAAGTCCGATGAGGAGTGGGTGAGGCAGCTGGGTTTGTTTGGCCTTTGGAGAATAGGAGGCTCAGGGGAGACCTTATCATCCTCTACAACTACCTGAAAAGAAGTTGTAGCCAGGTGGGGGTCGGCCTCTTCTCCCAAGTAATAAGTGACAGGACAAGAAGAAATGGATTCAAGTTGTACCAGGGGAGCTTTAGATTAAATACTGGTAATGTTTTTTCACAGCAAGTGTTGTCAAACATGGAACAGCCTGCCCAAGAAAGTGGTTGGGTCACCATCCCTAGAACTGTTCAAAAAAGTGTGGATATGGTGTGTAAGGATATGGTTTAAGGGTGTACATGGTGGTGGTGCTAAGTTGATGATTGGACTTGATGATCTTAAAGGTCTTTTCCAATCTGAAAGATTCTATGATTCTGTGATTTGCTGACTGAACCAAATTCTTCAGCACTGAATGAGTGCTCGCACAGCTGAGTGTGCTCAGCCTAGATTTGATGCTTAGATTAGAGCCTGAACACTGTGTGAAGGTATTCTATTCAGTGTTTCTGCATTGACATCATTGTACAAGTACAGGCTCAGTACTCTGAACCAAAAGCAACTCTAAAGGCCACAGTTTATCACTGCCACAATGTAAGAGCCCTGATCACAGGTACTGTAGGTCATGCCGATGTTTTGGTCTGACACAGAAACAATGTTTGGGCAAGTGGGATGGGATAACCCTTGTAAATCTGACCCCTGCATTCAGTACCCTTTCCCCAACGTATTTTTTATATCTTATTTGAACTCTTGCTCCACAGCCACTGTTCTGTCCTTTTACTTTGCGATCCGTAACTTTCTGTTTGTCTCCATTAGTCATCTCTGACGCTGGAACTTGTCAAAACTTTGTTTGAAAAATCTAACCTCAATGTGCTATACAGCATCTGTCATGCTTTTCTTATCTGCCACAGCAGCATTATCTTCAAAGATATCCAGCAGGTTAGTTAAGCATGACCTCCTGTGTCTAAATGTATGCTGGCTGTCCTTAATCAAACTGTCTTTCCAGGTGTTCTCATGTCACATCCTTGAAAGTTTTCCTGTGCCAGATGGTAATCCTACCTCTCTGTAATTTCCTGATTTGGTTCTTGGCCTCTTTTGGGGATAGGGGAAAGAAGCCAGAGTGACACTTTGAGTTTAAAAATTTCTACCAGACTCAGGGTACTTTATTACAATACCTTCTTTACTCCCTCATTTATCATTGTTCTTGTTCAGTCTCATTAATGGAGGTTGACAGTTAAGGGCCACTTAATCCATATTCCACTCTCCAAACCAGCTGGTGTCTCAGAGGGATCACAGGTTTTTTTGTAACTGAGAGGATACCGTGGTGCTTTGCCAGAAAACCAAAAGCCAAAACTGATGTACTCAAAAAGAACAATGTTGTAGCTGCCCTTATTTACTAAAGGTGAAAAAGCTTGAATAAATGGCTCAGGCCTCCTGCACTAGCATACAGGGCCTTGGGGTTTTTTTCAGAGATGTGTTGGTGGATGGTTTATTTCCTTGAACTGCAGTAGTTATGATGGCAAGAGTGGTGTTGGTGCCTTGTCTTGACCTTGGATAAACAACTTGCAGTGCAGAAACTGTTCTTCTTGCTAAATGAGGTTAGCTGTCCTGCAGGTGATGAGCATTTCCCCTTCTGTTCGCCAGACTGGAGATTCTTTCCTACTCCAAAAAGCCATGCCATTTCTTAACTCCTCTCTTCTTATGTGCTAATGGACTATAGTCCATGAAAATATTTTTTTCACATTGGTTTAGTTTTAAGCTGGTGTCCTGAATGGAGGAACTGAACCACAGCCCAGCTGCATGGATCTTCATTGCCCTTTTCAGTGAGTCAAAGATTCACATTTGTCAGCTTATCAGTGTGGGTAAGACATCAGCAGTAAGAAGGATAACTAGTGTGAGTAGGTGTGGAGGGCCCTTGTTCTTCCTTGTGGCTCTACAGAAACAGAGTAGGAATGAAAGAATAAAGTGACAGATCACTTATATCATAATGAAAAATACTGAAAACATGTACTAGGAAACATGTAAGTAGAGACAAATGCCATTCTTCACTGATTTTCAAATTCTTGGCTCTTTTTGAAATATTAGAATAGTCCCATTTTAGGTCCATGAGAAATGAAAGCATGCTCATGGGTTTCCATGCTAAATGCTATATTCAAGAGGCCATGAAAATATTGCACTAAACCGCTTTCCCTGTCTATGAAATACCCAGAGCAAAAGCCTTGCATGCCTCTGCAGGTCAGAGTAACTGGAATTACCTTTATGGAGTGCCCTCATTTGCTTTTTAATTAACCTCCGTGCCCTTAATGTTGTGATAATTAAGGGATGTATTTAAGATCTCAGATCAGCAGCGCATGTACTGCGATCAACTACAGGAGATCTTCTCTGGATAAGGGGATTTGTTGAATCAAGGCTAAACAGCAGACTCTCTTTTCAGTCAATGGGTCAGTATGATAAATAGGGTTTAGTCTTTGTCCACACAAGAGCAAAAGCTCGCAGGTAATTTTATGCATGAAGGGCACAGGAGTTTAGCTGTTGATAGTCACTGCATGAGCAGGGGCTGTTGGTTACATTTAAACAAAAGTAGGTGTGTAAGGCATTGAGTCACTGGTGCCATAGGATGAACTTGGCCTCGAATACCCCAAGTCTTGCTCTCTTCCCTTTAGTTCCCATTCATTGCTGCTTCAGTTAGAAAGCTGCCAATATTTCTAGAGTTTGGGAGGACTGTGACTCCAGGTCAGGCTCTTCAAAGCCCAAAGAGTGGCTGAAATGCTTAGGAGATTCCCAGATAATCATTAACATTTTGGTCCCTTATCTCTGTGAAGTAACTGCATGGTAACTGCATGGTTTAATGTGTCTCTCTTACAAAGCCTACAGACCTTTTTTCCCCTCTACTTTTACATTTGTTGCTTTCATATACAAACCCCCTTTAGAGGTAAGCCAAAAAAAAAGGCAGAAGCATGAATACAAAACTGAGAAAACTCTTTCAACAAACATTATTACCACAAACCTACATACCAGTCTGTTTTGTTACTATAGCAGCAGCACTAGTGAGGTATGTTCAAGCTGTGAGACCATAAATCAAGTGCAAACCTTCTGGCTATATCCAGTAGGATCCTGTCCTGTTCTTCAATCTTCCCCTACCTGTGTTTACTGTGTAGTTCTGGTTTGGATAGTGCCACGTCTGAGCATAATTTATAGAGGAAATCACTTTCCTCTCCAGACACAAGCCAGAAATGCCAAATTTTATGGCTCCATCAGCTGAGAAGACATTTTCTCTTGTGAGTCAGCTTCATTCTGGTTGTTTAATAGGTATTAGTAAGTGCGGAGGCCTGAAAGCCTCCAACTCATTCTTTTTAAAAGTTACCAGAATGTAAATTTATATTCAACATTTGTTTGGAAACAATCCAGAAGAATTTGGATTGCCTCTTCATTGTTAGGCAAATAACTGTATGAACAGGCTGCTCAGTTTTGTTAGAGGAACAAATGTGGACTGAAATGATTGGCAAGACACAAATAATTGTTTTGGCCAGTGGCCTGGTTTGGCTTTTTGGTCAGTTTGTCTGTCTTTGTTTCCTTCTCCAAGTAAAATACATGAGCTTCCGAGTTCATCTTTCATTTTCAGTAGAGCAAGTCTGGCCAGTCTTTTCTACCATTTTCTTCCATGATTGATCAAAAGATCCAGAAACAGAAATGCAACCAAATCATGTGCAGCGTTTGAAGAAAGGCTGTCACATTTTTTTTTATTAAATTGATTAATTGCAGGAAATTCCAGTTTCAGACTGACATACATACTGCAGATGCTCTTCAGAGAAAGGGATTGTTCCTTCAAGAAACCTACCATGTGTTGGGTTTCCATGTGTTTGGTGTGGCCTTTTTTCTACATTTTGTCTTCCTTTTTGAAGCAGGGGAGAATATAGGTGAGTAGAAATTTGTATTAACATAACTCTCAGCTTTTTTTGGCTCACAGTTATTTTAATGTAATAAAATGCCAGTGGAGCAAACATGGTCTGTGTGGTCTTCTGCTGGTGGACATGGCATCTATGCTGGCAAGACTTGAACATCTAATTTCCACTGGCAGATTGGAAGTCTTAAGCATGACTAGGAGTGACAAGCCATGAGGTTGGTATGGACAAGAACATGCCACTCAGAAAATATATAGAATGAGCTGCAGAATAATGGAGAAAAACCTCCTTTCCCAGTGACTCCTCCCACACCCCATGTCCATCCTCATTTGCTTTTTCCTCTTGGGTAACTATTGAGGAGTCAATATGTATAAATGTGGTTTTTTCTGGCTGACTGAGTTTAATTAAAGCCACTGGTCAAAATACTGCTGGCAAACAGTTTGGTTTTGCATTCAGAGCAGTTTAGTCTTCATGCTAAATACAAGACTGCAAGGTGGTTTGGTGACTTCTCTGTGTACTGCTCTTGCTCTCCCCATCCTCATCTCCTCCATTTTCCTAGCACTGTAAATGAGCTCTGCTTTTTATGAGACTCTCTCATTGTGCATTTCCTTGGCCACTTCTGTAGTGGACCCAGGGCATCTGAGATGACCTTGGAGCAGGTAGCAACTGGACAGTAAGAGCTCAGTCTTCAATGAACGTGAGATCCTTCTCCGGAAACGGCTCCCTGGTTTTCATGCATCAAAACAGCTACAATGTCAGTATGATCTCATACATTGTGTCCCCTGGGCAGTTTACAGATGTTTTATCTCCCCCCTTGCACTGGCTTGAATCCTGTGTCCTTCCACTGCATTGTATTGTTTAGTTACCTATGTACACCTAATGTACCACCTGGGTTTTCTTTTCAATCTGATCTCCTTTGTTGGGCTTTACTGTGGGTTCAAATGAACACACCCAAACACATACTTTTCTTTTTTCCCAGAAATGCTTATTTAAACATATGACAAGTGTAGTCTTTTTAGCCATGTATTTGTTCTCACAACTTGTGCCATAATTTATTATATGATTTGCCGAGGAGACTAGAAGTTTGTACTTTTTACTATTTTTACTTTCTGTTGTTGTTACTCCCTTTGAGTACAGTTGAAGATGTCTGTGGTGGGATGTACATCTATGCATGTGAGATACTTGTATCACACGTGTTTATGATTACCTTGGAGTACATTCCTAGGTTTCTGCACCAGTGGAATAAATTGCATTTAGTTTGCAGTTCTGACCTTCTCACCTGCACTCTGCTCACTATAATCTTGCTCTGCAGGAATTGCTTTGAACACCTCAATTCAATAAGGCTGTTTTTATACAACACACTATTTTCTAATAAAAATAACCTGCTATAAAAATACTTTTCTTTTTTCCCCTCTGCCATCTCTTGCAGCCTCCACTGAGTCACAGCAAGGAATGAATATTGTGCTGATCTAAAACTTAAGAACTACAGGCTTAGGACTGTATTTATTAAGAACAGATTATCCCATGAATTAGCTAGGGTAGAACAGAAGATGTTTCACCAAGATCCTTGAAAGCTTTCTTTTACAACTGGCAGGAATAAGGAAATGTTATCACACCTTAGAAATAAAAGAATTACGTGGTTCAAGATGTAGAGTAGAAATTATTTGTCCTACTAGGGAAAAGTAGACTAAGACAAAGGACAAGGCAAAGTGGGAGGCCATGAGATGACCCAGGTTGTCCCTTTGCCTTTCTCTTCTATTTGTTCCCTTCATTATCATGAGGAGAATGGTGGAATTGCTGTCCAGGGCCCTCCTCAAACTCTCTCACTTCTATAAGCATCCCCATGTGAGGCACCTATGGCTTTTATTTTCTAGATCCTATGTTTTTCCTCCAAATTATCTGTTAAGGATTCAGTCCAAGAAGTTTGAGTACCATTTAATTGTATCTAGTAAAAGATAACTGGTACAATAATTGTTTCAGAAAACTTATTCTATTTTTAACCCGAATATGAAAATATTTGGTTACAAGCTCATGTTGGAATGGCATGTTTAGATATTGTCACCCAGACACTAGCAGGAAAACAGTGCATTGTGTTGTCTGTCTATGTACACACTCCACTTTGAACACTTGACAGTTTTCTGTACTTTCTAACTGCTATGTTGAACTCCATTAAAGTCATATAATATATGGTATTTTAAAATGGCTAGCAGTAGCACACAGCAGATGTTTTGGGAACATGTTTTTAAGCAGAGATAGCAGGTGACGGTGACTGCTTTGGTGCAATAAAACAGTAGGCACTGGCCAGGGGGTCTCTCATCCTGCCTCCTCCTCCTCCCAATACTTAGTTTGATGGTGCAGAAACTCAACAGTAAAGTCACAGGCTAAATCAGCTATCTATCAAGGGAGTCTTCTAATTTTCTTTTATGTGCCCAAAAGGATAAGGCAATTCATTTCCAAAATGCAGAGGGAGGAGTGAGAATGTGGCTCTTCTTGCTCTAGAACTGGAGAACCATGGGATGTGCCCTGAGCAGACCCAGCAAGGAAGGAGACAAAGCTAAGAAGGTACTATGTGTTTGTTTACACCCAGTCTAGGTGTCATGTAGATCCTTCTAACTGTGGGGCAGCTCTGATGTAAGGACTGAAATGTGATTTGACTAAGAGTAAGTCTGATTGCCCTGACTTCATAATTAAGTGAGACTTAGTCAGAGACTGTCTCTGACTAAGTATAACTGCATCAAAAATGCAGCAGCCAGTCTGTGTGCAGGGCTTGTTCCAGGGGACTGATGTTGCTCTGCTGGTTCACGTTTGTTCCAAAAACAGCACCAGGGTAACTTTGTGCTGGCAGGCTTTGTGCAGGATCGGGTGTCGTTCATCCTCCCACAGCTGGCGTGAGGCCAGCATAAACTCCATATCATGTGTTCTAGCTAATTCATCTTAAATGTGATTATGTGCCCTGGGCTGATCCAGATCAAATGTGTACTGAGAGCAAAGAGCCAGGATTAATGATCATGGAGGCGTGACCTGGATTCAGCCATGGACGAGAAAACTTGTGATAAAGTCTGGTTGCTCTGATGGAGCTGCTTAACACTTTTTTCCTTGAGGACCAGGCCTGCGAGCTGGAAAGGACCAAGTCATTTACAGGAAAGGTTTTTCAAGGTGGTGGTGTCATTTTGTTCCTCTCCAAAGGTGCCTGAGTTTACTCTCCTCCCTTGAACTATGTAACTGCACACATGGGTTGTCATGGGAATTGGGAGATCACTGTAAAGTACCAGCTTCTGTTTTGCTGTGGTCTCTTCAGCTCTGATGACAAAAAGTTAAACCCTTCAATTGCTAGGATAGACCTGAGTCTCCCCTAAATTCTATATTTAAGAGCCTCTTTTTGAACAAAGCTGCTGCACGTTTCTCTCTTTCCTCAACTTGAGGTCAGGGCTGCTGAATGTGCTCCTGGCACATCTCCAGACTGGAAAGCAGAAGTTTCGTCCTGTACCTCTTGCCTACGAGCCTGTGGTGATCACTCTCCAGAGTCCCAGCAGCGCTGCTCTCCACTGCCCAGCCATGTGGTTCACATCTCTCACAGGTGCCTGTGATGGGTAAGTCTTTGGGTGGGAGACCTCTCAGGACATGGCTTTTCCACAGGAGGACAGGAGGAGGAGGATCTGTAGGTCTGCTCCCTGTACCCCAGAGGACCTTCTGACTGCAGAGCCATTGTGAGGCATGAAAGTTCCCTGGGGGAAAGGAAAAAGCTCGGGTGTTAGTCCTAGCATTGCAAGGGCTACAGCAGTGGAGAGCATAGAGTGATGATCTCCTATCCACTTACAATCTGCTTGCAACTGCCCAAACATCAGTGTTGTAAAATGAAGCTCAGATGGTGGCTGGAGAGAGGCCAAGGCTGCCTGAGCTCATTATGGAAAGCTGGAGGTAGTTTTGCAATGAGAACTGCACAAAGGTACCTGTTTTGGAAACGTGGCTGTACTTCACCATCCTGCTTCTCCACCCTGACCCTGATGCCAAAAGCCCTTGGTCACCTTTGGGTCCTCTTGCTCTCATGTCCCAAACCATCTGCAGTAGAAACTTTGGCCAGACTCCCATCTTCCACCCAGAACTTACCCATCTCCCTAAACACCACTCCTATAGTCTTCCATGGCCTTCTTTCATCTCCCTCTCTATAGCCATGTTACCACCTGCTTTGAATAGCTACCTCTGTTTCCTCCCTTTATGCTCAAGCACCCTTACCCCCTCAGAGGTTTTCTCCTCTGCATGCTTCTCTTCCACACTGTCCTCTGACTCATTTGCCCCACCAGTGCTGCTAACCTTGCCTGCAGATTTTTATTTTTTCTTTTACCAACCATACTTTAGATATGAAATCTACAGTTGATCTATAAGTAAAGTCATTTCCTGGCCCTGAAGACACTCCTTAACTCTGTTTTCTACATAGAATTACGCAGCTGAGAGACACTGGATGAGAGGAGTCAGCACTTAGTAATATTTTAGATATACAAATTGAAGCATTTGCTTATGTCTTTCTTACCATACCTTTGCATATTACTTTGGCAGACAGTGGTGAAATACTTAGATCACAAACTCCCCCAGGCAGAGAGCAGGTCCTCCTATCTGCTTTTTACTTGACACCAGTACTGTTATCAGATCAGCTTCTCATGATGGTAATTGGATCTGAAAATGGAGGGATTTTTTTCCTCACATAAAGTTTGTGAGGTTTCGATGAAGTACATTCCCTAACATCTAAATATACTGCTTCTGAAACACTGCCAGGGCACTTTATAGCTTTTATAGTTATGGATACTTAAGGCTTCCACTCTTCCCTTTATCCTGGTCAAGCCAATGGTTCCCATGTGGTAAAGAGACACAGCCCATCCCAGACCTGATGTGGGGTTTTGAGGCGTGCAGGATATGACCCCAAGGTGAGACCACATACAACACATGGAAATAGTTCCCCAGGTTTGCTGCAGCAGCATTTAATACCTCTGCTCTACAGGATTTAGTGTACTGACGTTTTTCAGTAGAAAACAGAAGTTTAGTAGAAAGTGTTCATTAAGCAGAAACCCAGTTTTTTGCATAATTGTTTTCCAGAGGAAAATTTTCTATCAGTTCTCATAATAACAGTAACTGAACCTTGATCTGCTGCATTTTATACCTCCAGGATATCTGGAGCCATTGTGGAAGGCTGTACATAGCTGAACAGCATTGAAGACCCTACATTTCTTACCGTACATAGTGGGGATGCAGAGCACTGTTTGGAGAAGATAAAGGTGGTCAGACTATCTGTGTAATTAGCAACAAAATCAAGGGAACTTTGGAAATTCATTCCATCAACATATTTCTAACCCATTTTTAAAGTGACCTGGGAAATACAAGCTCTCAGTGTTGGAGCCTACTGGCACAAACCACCTCTCATTCATATATCAGACACTGAGGGATGAGAGATGGTTTCATTTTTGAAAAATCAAATTAAAAAAACATTGAAAATATCTGTGTGTGCAACTGCCAGTGGGCAAATTTAAAGTAGTGGATTGCTCTTCAGTATTAATCATGTTAATTTATATCTAGATGTGATTCATTTATTACTTATGAAAATCAAAGCAGAGTGATTTTCTTTACTGTATGTAGGAAGAGGGCAAGTGCATGTGCATATGCGTGTGTGTGCATGTGTGTGCATTATCAAAAGAGGGAGTTACTTCACCAGACACATTTCTTTGCTGCTTTTCATCCCTGCAATCTATGAAACAAGAATTAATGTAAAATCAGTTTTCAGTGCTTTCATTTCTCATTTATTTATTTATTTATGCTAGATTGCCTATCCCAGTAGTTTGCTTCATTTGTTTCCTGGGGATTTCTCAAGTCAAGATGTCTGACAGAACTACAGGAGGTTTTTCATTCAGCATTTTGATGTTTCCCATGTTCTGTTCATGTTCAGAAATTATCACAATAATAGCTTGAACCAGTTTGACCTGTTTGTACATCTCATAGCACAATGGGGCTCTAATTGAGGCATCACACATTACTGAGCTGATGCCATTATTATTTAAAAGTAAGTAGATACCTATTAGGAATATTTATTCCCTGTCTTCTATCAAGAAAACAATCTTCTAAAGAGAGCTGTGTTTTTGTCTTATTTAGGGTATTGATTACCTACTCCTTTGAAATAAAAGGAGATTTATATGCTCTGCTGCTAGATAATCTGTGAAGGACTTTTATGGTAAGATTGAGCCCCCAGGCTGGGAGCCAAGAAGAGAGAGGATGTTTTGCAGCTTGGCTTTACCTTTCTCACATGATTCATTGGATGCTATTTACATCTCTTTGTACCTCTGCTGAGTTCTCAATTTCACAAGAAAGTTGTAATCGTTGTAATTGTCATGATGCTGAGTTCTCTGGCCTCCTGGGCCTGCAGGAATTCTTGCCGTGATAAGGAGAAAATGTGCAGATAGTTCTGCTTTGCTGGCAGGCCCAGGTGTGCAGAAGTCATGTCCAAGCCACCTGAGATTTGCAGAAAAAAGAAAAAAAAATCATCATTGTTATTTTAATTATAGGTCTTGAAACATTTTGAAATGTTTCAAGTCTTTTTCATTAATCTGCAGTGAGATTAGCTAGAAGAAATTTAGTTTTAAATCAAAACAGGGTTTCAGGCAATCAGGTGATACCAAGATCTGAAGCTTCTGGCAAACCAGCAGACACTGTAGTTAAAATGGCTAGGGTCAGTGTCTAGAACATTACAACTAGTACACAGTTCTGTAGGTCATAGAATTATTAAGGTTGGAAAAGATCTCTAGGATCACTGAATCCAACCATTAGGATGCTCTTCTCAGGAGAAGAAATGTGGAGCTGCAGGAGGAGCAGTGAAGGAACCTGCACGTTCCATAGTGACAGCAGTAGTTTCCTAAAGCTCCCCTCAGCTTTGATAAATGGAGATACTGTAGGAATTTGTAGGCAGAAAAAAAAAGCGGAGTTTGAAAAAAAAAAAGGCAGAGGAGTGAATCTTCCTGCTTTCAGACAGATGCAGAGTTAAGGGCTTGCAAAGATGCTGAAGAATGTAAAATTCCTATCAGTGTGTCAGTAGGCGTGTTTTGCCCTGCTTTGTACTGACTGCATCTGAAGGAAGCATTGAGTAACATGTTTCTGGTAGCAGAGGTGGAGGTAAAGGAGTCCTGTCTCCCAAGCTTTTCATGAAGTAGTAACACCATACTTTGTGTTGGCGTGAGCAGCTCTGAGTGCAGGCTGTGCATTCTCCACAGCCCGGAATTCCCTGCCTACTCCATGCTGCTCACAGATAGCTTTGCTGAAAAGATTGCTTTCCCTGCTAGCAGCATGTGCAGTCGAGACCTGGTCCTACCTATTTTTGTTTGGTTGTTTATTGTACACATCAGCTTTGACTCGGTGGAGGATGGGAACAGAACTTCCTTGCAAGGATTCAAAGCAGATTATAAATATAATGCTCTTCAAGGGCAGCATAAGAAACACAGATGGGGAGGATTTTCTGCTGCTGAATGTTTTCCCAGCCCCACTCACCTCAGGTGTCCAGTGGCACCAGTCAGGGTGCTGGCATGAGCCTTCCAGGCACCACAGCATGAGGGCAGGGCCCCTGACAGACTCACCCTTGCTCACATGTGGCCTGGCCGGCAGCACAGTCCTGATTTTTGGGGTAAAAAGATGAAAACTTCAAAAGCTGAAAGATTACATGAGTGTTTTCTTTCTCCAGGCTGCTGCAAAATTAATGTTTCCCCTCTGCACAGTGAGATATATTGCCAAAATCGCTGGTGCTGGCACATGAGGAGAGAGCTGCCACTGGCAGAACAACCTGCTGGACATCCGCCCTGCGGCCAGCGCCTGCGAGCTTGAAGCTGCTGTGCACTGAAAAACCCCATTTGGATTATAAAGCCCTGGCAGGAGAACATCCCAGCTTGTGGCAGCACCTGCAGGGACTTTTCCCTGCTTCCCCTCTAGGAATCACTTTTAGGAAATTCATGTGGTTGCTTTTTCTTTACTCTCTTTGCTCAAATGAATATTGTAGTGAGGCAGTGACAGGGCAGGAGGTGGTGTGGGGGTGGTTGGGAACCCCAGCCCCGGTGCTTGTCCGCAGTTCACTGCCACTGACAACACTTTGGACCTCCCAGCTTGTGCCCAGTGTCCACTGTAGGTTGCATTTTCACTAGGTAAATCACTTATGGAGGGTTATTGAGTCTGCAAAAACCCAGTCAGGGTCTGGGAGTGACATGTATTTAAAATGAAATAAATGAGGATGTCACTTGAGTTCAGCCTTTTCCAGAGCTGTCGGAGATTAATGGTTTATTTCAAATTCCTGACATAGTTCTCAGTCTTAGATTCTGGCTGCATCTGTTAATCCTCCTGGCTGTGTGAAAATCTGGCAAATAGGAATCCTAAAGTTTCAAAAGGCAGAACATGAATTAAGATCTTCTCAAGACAATTTTCCAAACTTTTTTTTTTCTTTTAATTGAGATTTGAAAATTACTCCCATTCTGGCTTGAAGTGTAAGTCACAATTTTTGCATTGCCTGGGGCAGACAGTGCTGCATAGTCTATGTGTTTGAAATTTCCAATCATTTGCTATATGTGTGCATGATTGTATTAATTGGATTATATTCTGAATGTACGTATACTGCACTATATTTATGGAAATGATAAAAGTAAAATATTGCTTATAATATTCCAATAGAGTAAAGCAGCTGGTAAGACAGGTTTAAATCATTTGCCCCCAAAGTGGTACTTAGAGATGGGGCTTGAACTGTTACTATTATCGTTCTTCAAAACCTCTTTCTAGATGGGATTGATCTTTCTCCTCCAAGGCTTTTATTGTGATCTGAAACTCCCATTTATTTTAATTTCCTTCCTTTTCCTGTAATTGAGTGTCTCCATTTGAAAGGGCTGTCATAATGTGTTGGGTGGAAACTCAGTTTTGCATAGTAATGATAAGATATCATTGTTCTCATAGGTTTTGTAGTGGATTTCTCTAAACTCCAGGTTAATTCTTGGCTGGGCTGATGAGGTTTCACGTTTGCTCTTCTACTCAGTGCATGGTATAGACCAGGTTTTTAAATATATTTTGCAACATACAAGTGGCCCCTGGCCTGCAACACTGTATCACCGTGTTTGCACCCAATAGAGTTCTGATTTCCACAATTTATAACCCACCAAAGTTTTCTGATTTGTAGCAAGCAGTTGCTGCTTAGCTGGGATCATCTTTGGAAGGGATGAGATAGGGAAGGCTAGAAAGGAAACTGTACTGCAAACAGCTTCAGTGTTACAAACCCAGCATTTTTGCCATCACAGCGTTGCTGCGTTTATGGTGTAGGTTTGGGTTCTGTTACACCAGATAAGGTCTTTGTTTTCTGTGTGTGCCAGTGCAAAGAAGAGCTGCTGGAAGAGGGCTGCAGGGTGTCATTTGCTCATCAGGGAGCAGCGTTGTGCCCCCTTCTGCATGCTCCTCTTGCAGAGCTTACCTGGCAGAAAACATGAAATGACTTCTTTGGGTCAGATTCCATGTTGTCTGTGGGGCAACAGGCACAAGGCAGGGACACTTGGAAACTCCTTCTGCCAACTGGCTTCCCTTCTGCTGTGTTTAATTTCCTTTCTGTAAGTGCCATAGCCTTCAAATAGGGATAAACCTCACAGCAGTAAGCCTAATAGTGATACTGGAGATGCTTAATAATTTTAGGTTTGAGCAGCACATGAAACAGGTCAAACGTGCAAAAGTAATTTTTCTCTCCAAATTTTTCAGCTCTATCATTTCCTAAAATTCTTCACTCAGTGACTAGGAAATTTCAGAGAGGAAAATGGCTCCTGTGCAGTGGAAGTATTTCCTCTGCTGCAATTGTGGCAACTCATGTGAGCTTGTAATTCCTTGAGCCTTGACCCACACTAGTCACAAAAAGAAACTGTCTGAGGATGAAAAAGCTGGTTTTTTTAAAAAAAGGTAATTTGATTTGTGTTTTTGCTTAAAGGACATTTGCCCTTTTTAGATCCAGTGCACTCATTATATGTTTCCATAGAGCAATTCTATCCTTTCAGTCAGGATGACCTTTATTTTATATTTAAATGCAAGTGCAAAACAAGGAGAAAAAAAGAAGTAACCTGAGTTCTTCTTCAGAGCTCCTTCGCTGCCTCACTCCCTGCACATGAATGCAAAATGGCAGCTGCCACTGCAGCGCAGTTGAGAGTTCCCATTTAAAAATGCAATGCTTACAAAAGAAGCTGAAACAGCCATAAGCTACAAAACCCAACATCTGATAAATGGAAAAGGACAAAATCAGGTCATGGAAGCAGCGCGTATCTTTTGCCCTTGTATCGCATCTTTCATCTGTGGATCTGGAGTCACCATGCAGGCATCATCCTTCCTCCTGCCTCCTGGGTGAAGTGGGAAGGGGTGGAGAGGACCTTGGATCCCAGGGAGATGGGGTATCTGTGTGTGTGAATACAGCACCATTTTTTTAAGAGGGGAAGTAAAGAATTTCAGGCCTGGCTGAAGCTGCAAATGGCATTTCGTTAGGCACAGGTAATTAACTGAACTGGAATTAATGCTCCCGTGTGCTACAAAAAGCGCCCTAGGATTTTAATCAAGGCATATTAGTCAGCATATTGGTAAAGTGACGCTGAATTCTGCAGCCCTCCTTATGCGGCAGTCTCAGTTGATTAAAAATTCACCAAGAGCCTTCATTTTATTTCAACTGCACCTCCGAAAGCACCATGTGGCAGAAACATTTTGCCAGGTCCCAGCAGTCTCAAGGAGCTTCCCTGTGAATGGGGAGCTGTTTACCTGAGGCCATTGCAGAGGGATTCCTTTCAGTCCAGGAGCCCCCAGGCTGGCTCAGGCCCTGCCTGCCCTGGACCCACCGATGAGGAGCTCCAGGCGAGCAGTGACGGGGGGGTGAGAAGCTGGGCTTTTACTCTTTCTGCTGATCTATCTAGTGCAGATAGACAAAGCATGTTTGCATTTAGGCAGTGCCACATTAGAAAGAGCCCTCATGGGTGAGTTCCTGGTTGCGCAAAAATGGATGGGAAGGAGAGTATGCCTACTGCTGGAAAAAGCAAATGGATGCCTTCCCCACTGGCTCCACTCCCTATGCATTTCAGAGGATTTCTGGCCCATTCATGCATGACTACTGATAGCCAGTGAAGTCCTAGCACCATAAGCCGGGAGTTACAATGTTAGGCATATTTTATATTTCTAAGTTAGTGGCAGTGATTGGCAGTTTATGATTTTGGCTATTTTGGCATTCAGCCTAAAGTATTAAGGTATTGCCCAAAATTAAATTTGAACATGTGCGTGCATGGAAATGTGTGCATGTGCATATGCACCATTTTCCATCCTGTATCTGAGTCTGTGCTGCATACAAGCTCTGATCTTTACTGACAGGTGGAGCAGAGCCCTGCTGCTTGGGATTACGAAGTTCATACCTGCCGAAGGAGACTGCCCAGTTCAAAACAGGAGTAGAGATCACCCCTAGGTTTGTGTTTTCAGGCTTAGATTTTTTAAGGAACAAGCTATGGCAACACCAGCTCCCTTCGCATAATACCTTTTGTGTACTCTTTTACTAAAAGAGCCTTGTGCCTTATCTGTATGGCAGGGAAGGACAGCACCCACAGACTTTCCTGCCAGCTGAAGACTGGTACCAACCCTGATAAGTCAGGAGACTGGCCTCGAGTGGATATTGTTGAGAGCTTTTAGAGTAAAGTCATTAGTTCTTTTTGTCTCTGAAATTCCCATTAATCTCTTCTCAGCTTCTCTCCATCCCTACTGCCACACCTGGCTTTTAGAAGCAAGACACCCTTGGTCTCCACGTAACATAAAGAAAGAAACATGAAACAGAAGCTATAATTGCTTTTCTAAGAGTAGCTCTTCTCCCTCACCTCCTTTTCCTGTTGTTTGGTCACCTTTATTTTTCTCTCTTTTCCAGAGGTTTGATGTCTTTGCTCATCATTTTAACTGTCAACAGTACACAGCAAGCTTTGTGGAGCAGGGACCTTGGGTCTGGTTTTGATCTCATTTTCACAGATGTAAAGAGAGTTACTCTAAGTTTCTGGTGGTGTAATTGAGAGCAGAATTGAACCCTCCGCTGAGATATCAGGAACATGGCATCCACACCTCTCATCACAGGAGTGCTCGTTAGTGCCATAGTGACTCTGCAGAGAGACTCAGAGTTAACGTGTCACGCATGTCTGCGTGTGTTGGTCTGTCTTTCCTCACTCTCTATTCTTTTTTCACTCCGTAGCATTTAATTTAGGATTAACTATCATTTATTTACACTACGTTGCAAACTAATTACCAGAAAATTCATTTTTCTATCCTCTTTCTTTTCTCCTTCCTTTTTTTGCTCTTTCATCTCTTCTTCCCTCATCCTTTGTTAAGGGTGAAGTTTACTGCAGTGACCTTCCTTGCAGAGGTCACCATGAACTGCTAGAGGTGCACATAAGGGTCTTAAACGCGTCCTTATCAGGGCAAATAAATATTTACTCCAGGGCAATTTTGGCTGGTATGGAGCCAGCCCAGCTTGATGCCAGTTCCCCTTGGTTTTCCCCGTTGCAGGAAGCATGTCAAGGCGAGGGATACTGCATTCCAGTGGCTGAAGAGCACAGCACTTGGATCTGCCTTCACAACATCATGGCTTCTGAGAAACCATTGCAAGTCAGTGCTCATTAACAGCCCCCAGTTTGCTCTGGTTTCTGCCAGCAACAGATTCAGTTCTGGGTTTGGTGAAAGCAACACAATGGCTTAGAGCTGAGCTGGGCACAAGCAGAGAGGCTTTGGAGTGAAGGAGACACTGCAGTCTTAATTAGGGGTGGGTCTACCTTGTTTCTGCTGTAATTCTTTGGTAGCCTACATGGCTATACCATAAATGAATGCTGTTCTAAATCGGAGGTGTCTGGAGAGGGAGATCAAAGGTTAATACAGGGAAAGTATTTCTTGTGACTGATTCTGGGGAGGCAGTGCTCATCTCAGTGTTCTTAAGGGCTATTTACAAATAGCACAAATGGGGAAAAAAGTGTTAAAATTCCTGCTGCTTTTTGCATTTGGAACATCAGTTTGAATTTGAAGAAATGGGACCAGCTCTAGTTCTTGATCAACACTTGCAGTGCTTAATTCTCTGTGGCGACTATGATGGATGCAAACGCACTGGAGCTGGCATTAAATCAGTGCTAACTGTGGAGCTGCATCAGCACAGAGCTAACTGCTTGAATATTTAGCCGCCTTGTCAAGCAGGCTCTGCTGCGTGTGCTGAGTTGGGTGCTTTCTTGTCTCCACTGCTAGCAAGCATCCAAGGTGCTGAGCTTAAAGTCCCCGTGTGCCTGTGGCCACATGAACCATTTTCCCTGCTATGGGATAGCATCTGCACTCACAGGTACGACATGACCCCGGGGGGACTGCTGCTGAGGGAGCTGATTTTACCCTTCCCATTGCCCTGGCTGCGCATTCCTGCCCCTGTGCTGTAATTCATTTTTGCAAGATTAGTTTCAGCCTGGATTAGTTCCCCTGGTCGGCCTCACCACAGAGCTGAGCAAATGCTTGTGCCAGCACAAGGCAGAGCAAAGGTAGGGATGAAGGAGCACAAAAGGATGTCTTGGACAAGCAGGGCTGGGGAAAAGCAACTGTGAATTTTTTGCCTTTTGCTCTCGCTTGCTTCTTCTTGTTTGATGAAGAGATATTGCTGTTGTGTCTCCTTGTTTGCTTTTAATTTCCTTCCTCAGCCTAATTACAGAAATGGAGGAATGGTGATAGGTATTATACCTAAAGGCCAACTTATCTCTGAATGAGGCCAACTACTTTTAGTAGCTGCATTTTGCTTCCAGGGCTTCATATAATTCACTATTGAATGGTTTCCCCAGTGTGCCTGGCAAGTTTGGCTGAGCATGTTTCCAGTGGTCCCTGTATGTACCTGCCACCCATCCGTGCCACGGGCCCCCTCTGAATCCCAGTGCTCAGCCTGCAGCCAGGGCCTCGTGCTGAGCTGCGCAGGAGCTGAAGAATGTCTTGGTGGTGATCTGTGAGTCTCTGAGAATCCCTTCTTTGTAGTTATTTCTCAGCAGCACTATTGCCTTTAAATGCATGCGCTGCCACGTGCTCTTGCCTTTGGAAGGCACTGCTGTGCAGGCCCAGGTGATGGACTGCTGTGTGTGAGGACTCCAGGGAGGCCTCCTTGCCGGTTTCCTCCACTGCAGCACAAGCTGAGGGTGGGTTTTATTTTTCCAAGCACATCAGGTCTTCTAGCACAGCGTGATGTTCTGCATACTGTCAGCTACTCTGGGCTCCTTGTCAAGGAGGGGTGCAGAGCAAGCTGAAATGCTGCTCTAATTTTTGCGTTATCTCTCTTGTTGCAAATGTCATTATTTAATTAGGCTGTGCAGTATTTTCAGGGGAAGTATTTTGAAGGGAAGGCACAGTGTTTCTGCATCTCGATGCCTCTATAACATCTGGGCTAGCTGAACACAACATGCAATAAAAAAGCAGAATTAGTGGCTTGGGTCCAAGAAAAGAAATGGCTTCAGCAACTTCAGACGGGCTCCATATTTGGCCATGATGTGTTGTTCCTCTTGCTGCAAGTGTAGCCATAAAAGGGATGCTGACCAGTTGGTTTCCAAGGAAAAGTGTGACCACCTTTCCTACAACATATGGACTAATCCCTGCAGGATCCTTAAGAAAACAAGTTTAGAGTTTTTAAATTACTCAGTGAGTGAGTCTTTGCATCACTGCACAGATAACTGCTGCTTTTCTGCTTTTTTTTTCATAGTGGGTCTTCTGGAAATATCAAGGAAAAGAGATTTAGTTCCATGTTATCCTTAAAAAATAGGTCATATTCAACTCCTTCCTTTTTCCAGAGGAAAGTCCCAACCAGTTATCAGATATCTGGAGTGTTGTAGAAAGAACTGTCAAATAAATCCCCACATTTTCCCTCTGTTGTTAGTTCATGCACTAACTACTTTCATTTTTTGCCTGGTGGACTTTCATTTCTATCAGCACCTTCCTTTCCCAGAACCCAAAATTACGCAAGACTTGTGGTGGTGTTGGAGATAGGAAAGTCCAGAATGCTTTGCTATGTTGGCTTTGCAGTAAGGATTTATTTATTTTACCTTTCAAAAGGTGACCCTAAAGTCACTATTATTTAAATAATACTGTCTGTAGCTGCTGGCTGTTGCTTTTTCATTG
Source organism: Platysteira castanea (assembly GCA_013397175.1). Classification (NCBI taxonomy): domain Eukaryota; kingdom Metazoa; phylum Chordata; class Aves; order Passeriformes; genus Platysteira; species Platysteira castanea. The sequence goes on along the minus strand of VYXC01007461.1, from coordinate 163,628 downwards.
CCAAAGTATTTTTCTTTTACTTAAAGGGCCTGTACTTGTTGGTAACAAGTATATGAAGTGCTCTGACATGCGAAGTACCTCCTGAAGGGAGGACTAGGCTGTTCATATTGTACTGTATTAAAATGAATATTTTCTAAGTTATTGCAGGGTTTAGAAGTTAAAATAACCAGAGACCTGTTGTTGCAAAGTTTTATGTGAGTAATATCTCATGTTTAGGTAAATAAGATTTAATAATGCTGCTCAGGTTTGGCGTAATCCCGCCGTGGTTGCTCAGGTTGTGTGGGACGTTCACCTGGAGGACAGCTGGTTGCTCTCAGTGGAGCTGTTGCTTTTGCTACCTTTGCCAAGACCAATTACTCAGATAGGTCTCAGCAGACTTGAACCTAGTGTTGATCTGACCTGACTTGTAACACTTCCCTGCAGAGCCCAGATGAAGAAAGAGGTCAACCTGAGCTCCATTGTTGGATTTCCCCTCACACCATCACTGGGACAGAGACAGAGACAGAGACACAGGTCTCTATTGGCATTCTGTGAAATAGCTCCCATAGGTTGCTAAAATTGAATGGTTTGAATCTGTCCCTCATTTCCAAGTGAGTAAGTGCATGCAGCTGATTTTTAGAAATTTACTTGTATGGACAGAGAAAGAATTTTTAAGGCTTGCAAGATGTTAATTGTTCACAGCCATCTATAGAAAAACATACATTTTTAGTTCTTTAACTCTGCTTTTCTCCTAAATAGTAAAGAAATAGCCAGCTATACTTCCTGAGAGGTTTATCTGTATCTGATAGCTTTTAACTGAATCTCTCCTACATTCATAGATGAGGGGCTTTTCTTTCAAACATGCCTCTGCTTGAGGATAGAGTCATCATATGAAGAAATTCTCCAGCATTAATAATAATTATTGTTATAAAAAAAAAAATGTGAAATTGCACTAAAGATACAATTTTTTTTTTTTATATGTAGCCAAACAATAAGCATAAAGAGACACTGAGGTGGATCTAGGAGGGTGGCAGAAAACTTCACTCCCTCTCACATAACTGTATTTTTGCAGATTTTCCAAATCTCTTTTCCAAATTCTGGAGCATCAGAGTAGAGTAGAGTTAAAGTGGGGGTTTTTTTGTTTGCCTTTGGCTTTCTTTTGTCCTGTGTTGTAACTCAAACCACTTAAGGACTTAATTTGATCCCTTATCTCTTCCCAAGTCTCTAATCTTTTAGAGAGTCCTGGAGGAATGCACCCACCCCCATGGTAGTCAGAGCAGGTACAGAGCAGGATACCCGCTGCTCTGCAGGACCGTGCATCCCAGGGTCCTCCTCACTCAACACTTAGGCAGCTTGCAGGGGGTCCTCCAACTTGCAAATGCTCAACAAAAGGAAAAGCAAAAGGCACTGCTTGGCAAGAGGGTGAGAGTAGGTGACAGCTGTTCTTCCGGTGTGTGATACAGCCAAAGGCTGGTGGGTGCTGTAGAACAACAGGGCACTGGTGAGCTGTGCTCCGCTGGCTGTGAAGGGAGAAGCGAGTCAATCAAAAGCAGAGCAAGCAAGAGCATTCAGAGCCGCAGCAAGAGAGGGCAATGGAAACTAGGGGCAAGAAGAAAAGACATTTGAGCTACTGGAGTGTACCCCACAGACAGACTGCATTTTTTCAGGCTGAAAAAACTGAAGAGCTGCATTGCAAGAATCTGTGCTTTTCCTCCCCCGCTGGTCATCCCCTTATCAGCAGCGATGTGCACAAATCCCAGAACTACGTTAGTCTGGACAGACGTGACTCTGGCATCTCTGGCACACACGTGCTTATGTGCCAGTGAGAACCTTCTACGCTAGTGCGTAATGATTGGAGTGACTTCTGCAGTGTTTTTTGGTAAATGCAGGCTGGAGAAGATCACAGAAAGAACATCAGAAGCTCTGATTGAGACTACTTTTTTTTCTTTATGTAAGGAAAGACTTCTCCTCTCCCTTCTGTCTGTGTCTCCAGCTCCTCCTCTCCTTCCCCAGCATCACCCTTTGCCAATATTTAACCCTCTTGGGGGATATAGATGTTAATGTAAGGACTTGGTTTTGTTTGTTGGCAGGCAGTAAGGAATGCCATGCTTGGTGGCACGTATTTCAGAGGCATTTGATAATTGTCAGTGTCCCCCGTTTTTGAGCAGAGTAGCTGTGAAATGCAGTAACAGCCTTTGTCCAATGCTATACCCCTGCTGATGAACCCAGCAGAGTTTCACAGCACCTGTGCCTGGATATGTGCCTCAGACACGTCCAAACTCCATGCTGGGGCATGACCAGAGCATGCACCTTTCTTTCCCATTCCCTGCTGTGCCAAGGTGTTGGAGTGTGGAGGCTGGATGGGACCACCACATCACTCTCATCCATGTCCCTTGAGACTTGCCCTGCCAGATAACCTTGACACAACCACTAGGGCACATAGGGGAGATGACAGAGATGGGATTTGTAACACTGTACCCAAGGGGACAGTGCTGAAGTATCAGCTTCATGCTGAGGTGCAGAGATGAAGGTGAGAGCAGGAACAAGGGATGCTCTCATGAATGGCTGTTTATATCCTACAGACTGCAGGATCTGGAAGTAGTGTACACCAGCTCAAGTATTTTGTTTGTCAGATGAAGAGCTGGGTGAGATGCCAGCACACTAGTTATGGCACATTGATGAAGGCAGGAACTGAGCAATTGGAATGAGGTAGGGCAAAGTCCCACAGTTTAAAATGCTATGCAATAGAGCGATGTAAATCATAATTGCTAAGAAAAGCCCTGCAGGTAAAGGATGTGGGCACAGGAAAAGTGCTGCAGCAGCTAAAAGCACCGTAAGGAACAATGACTTTGAAGCTGTGGTTTCCTCAAAGACTCAGTAAGCCATGCACAGAATGAATGCTGAGCATGGCCAGCCATCTGAATCTCAGTCATGGTTAGTGAGGAAGATAAGTGAGGATTTGGAAAGGGACATATGTAATGTGCTAACCTTATCTGCTGAAAGCATCTCTTCAATGAAATAGGTGGAAAAGACTTCAAAAATAATTTTTTTCAGGGGGAAGGTTGGAGAAAAAAAAAAATCATCCTACCCATAACACCTTTTTATTCTTGTCAGGTCTGAACTCTTGTAAGGGTTTATGGAACCAGTAATACAATACTACTGTCACATAAAGGCTTCCAGTGCTAAGATACTAATTCCTTCTAAGACAATACTGAACACATAGGCCAGGCAATCTCTCAAAAGTATGTGGACAGTTTCTGTGCATGTTCATGTTGTTATTTTCTGGTACAAATAGTTCTGCATGCATAACCATATACAAATTCAGTGTGATTAATTATTCAGACACCACTCGGAAGTGCTAAGAGCCTTAACGAGTAAAGAGCACAAGGTCCTTGCTCTACAGACTTTTTGCACAGAAAAGGGGAGGAGGGAAGGAAATGTGAAGGCCAGGTCTGATAATGCAGGTCTATAAATTTAGTGTAGGAAGGCTGCATTCTCTCCCTTTTAACATATTCTGAACTTTTGCATTTTCCAGCTTGTCAAAGGAAAAAGGGAATAGATGTTTATCTTCCCCAAATGATCTCTGGTTAGGCTTATCTTGACTACAGATTGAAAATCAAAATATAAATCATGAGCCTTTCTTATGCAAATCCCCATTGTTAACATTTGTCAGACACAGAGAGAAAACACTCAAAGTCCTCTCTCGTCTTCATGGAGGATGAAAACAAATCACACAAGTAAGTAATGCTGGAAGTGCTAATATTCTTTGAAGCCTTTGAGCAGCATTGAAACCTGAAGGTGAATTGTCTATAAAAATAAATAAAAAAACTGCTTGACATACTAATGACCCAAACCCACCATTTTGTAGGAATCTTCATACACTGAAAGGTTGTCAAGCACTGGAATAGGCTGACCAGGGAAATGGTGGAGTCACCAGCTCTGGAGGTATTTAAAAGACGAGTAGATGTGGCACTTAGGGATATGGTCTAGTGGTGGACTCGACAGTTCTGGGTTAGCAGTTGGACTGGATGATCTCAAAGGTCTTTTCTAACCTAAATGATTCTATGTTTCTAAAAGTGCCCCTGGCACAATGGCAACTGGAAATGTGGGATTTCATGTTTCTGTTGTAAGGCATGATCTCCAAGAGAAAAAAAAAAGCAGAAAATGGGAAAGTTTACATTGGCCACCTCAGGAGGAAGTCAGAGGAAAGCTAAATTAGGTAATTGAGGAAATATTTCAGACTATTCTCTACCCCCAGAGGGCTCTAAGTTTCTTTTTTGAAAGCTGTCACTTTGTAAATATGAGGTACTTGGAATTCTCAAGTTATTACTGTCACCGACTTGGAGAGGCTTTTCTGACTGGTATACTTGGCTGAGAAGGGTTAGTGAAGGGATTTTGTAATATTTTTTTTCCTCCTAATTTGGAGAATATTACCTAGCTCTCAATCACAGCTTCATAAATATAGCTGAACAGTATCATCACAATCTCAGTGACTATGCTGGGAGATATCACAGTGGAAGTTAACAACAATTCCCAGTCAAGAGCAGAAAAAGTCTAAGTAGGCATCTATAATATGGAACAAGTCTTTCCTACATCTTTCCTTCAGTGCTTCTCTCCTGTCTTCTCAAGTAAAAACCAGATCAATTTGGACAGTCAGAAATTTTAATCTCTTCTTTCTCTACATTTTTTTTTCACTTTTTGTCCTTAAAAAAGGAACCATAGTCTGCAAATAAGACCTTCAGTTCTGTCCCATGCTTCCATATTGATGAGAAGAAATGAAAGATGAGCATGCTGAGGTTGTGTGGCTGTGCTCTGATCCATCACTGCAGAGAATGCAAGGATGCACTTGCACAGAAATATTGCCTTTCCTGCATTGCTGTTTGTTGATTTTCAAGCTGAGACAGCCCAGAAGGGCTCTGCAGCTTTTGAGCTCTGCCAGCCTCTTGGTGGGTCCCAGCCTGGATCAGGAGGGACATTTAAGTGCACATGGGAGTGAGGATGCTCTTTGTTTCAGTGCTTATTTGACATGAGGTCAGCAACGTTGAACAAGTCATAAAGAGCGTGGCTGCGGAGAAAGTCCAAGTTCAGCTGCCTTTGCTGTGGGGGTGATGTCAGAAGGATTTACCCAGCTCTGGGGACTTTTGTTTGGAAAGACTGACTGCTTTTCCAGAGACAATGGCTGTGCTGGGGCCAGGGCTGGGAGCAGTGGGAGACAGGCACACGGCCACTGAATGGGCCCAGCCGCTGTGCAGATGGAGGGATCAGCCAGCAAAACAAAAGTAAAGCTGCTGCCAGCACATTGCTGAAAGGAGAGGGGCAGGACAATGCGCCCGGGCCAGCGTGGGAGCTGCCCGTGTGGGTGCCGTGGAGTCAGGGGGCTTTGCAGGGATGTTGGTTCCCTGAGAGGAAGAACGCAGCCCTCATTTCAAATGGGGAAATGAAAGCAGGCCTGCCTGCTGACTCTCAGCCTCAGAAGTGTCAGATCCCAGCGGGGACTGGCATCGCCCTCATACCTGCCCAGCCACTTCTGAAAGGTTTTTGCTTATAGTGTTCCAGTGAGATTGCTAGGATCCTCCTTCACTGAAGCAAATCCTGTGCCTCTGTGGGCATGCTATGGCTTCCAAGGAATTTGTGATTTTGTTCCCAAGGATAAAATGGTATTTGTGAATCACAGATTCACAGAGTTAGTTGAAGAAGGTATCTTTGCAGGTAGAGTGTTTGGTTTCTCGCTGTTCCAAGTGAGGGCCACAGTCACTACAAGCCAAGCACTGAGTGCACGTGGGGAGCAAATCTGTGCCTCTTGTTGGCAAATCACACAGGTCTGGGGCAGAGTCATGTGAGCCAGGCAAGGCCCTGACACGGCTGCCCTCTTGGAGGGGCAAGGTACCAAACACTATGGAGGGGTGCCTTGTTAACAGTCTGGCCAGCCCAGTCATTCATAAACATGCTTTTTCATAGAATCATAGAGTGTTTGGGGTTGGAAGGGACCTGAAAGGTTATTTAGTTCCAACTACCCTGCCATGGGCAGGGACATTTTCTGCTAGACCAGGTTGCTCAGAGCCCCATCTGACCTGGCCTTGGTTGAATTGCTGTTCTTGCTCTTGGAAAAAAATCCTCCCTTTTGAAGACATGAAAATACCTTCTTTTGCCCTGGTGGTGTAGGTCATATGTGTCACTAGAGTTTTAGCTCTGACAATGGAAGGGTTGGCCAATACATTGCCAGGAGATGACTTTGAGGGAAACAGCAACGATGTAGGCAGTCTTCTGAGTTGCTTTGAAGAATTTCCAGGATTTCACTACCCTAAAACTTACAGGACTTCTAATTTTTAGCCTTAGTTAATTTTGGCCAGATTATCACCATTTGTTCTTGAACCAACTACTGTAGTCTGCCTTTATTTTTGGCCTTTATCTCCACAGTGAATTTAGAGAAGGTACCAATATAATCCCTCAGCCTTCATTTTGGAGGACTAAAGCTGAAGACTTCTAGCCTGCTCTCGTAACAGAGGTTCACAAATTCCCAGTTCCTGGTAGTTTTTTTGTTCCAGAGCTTAGCTTAAGAAGATTCTTGTAAATCTTAGCCCAAAAGGACTGTGGGATTTTGTGTGATACATCCCTGTATGTTTTGTCACTTCTACTAGGCTAATGTAAATGTGTTTATGAATATGTAGAGTGCATGCACATGTGCACACTGCAGACGTGATGTCTGGGAACTGTTATACATTTCACATTTTTATACTTACCTATATTTTCTTCAACAGTTTGATTTATGTTTAACTCCTTACTATATCAAAGAACACAAGTGACTTTGTAATTCTGGAGAGTCCCAAATCAAAATTACATATCACAGTTCATATAAAAAAGGCACCAAATACAGCCTTGGAAATCCCATTAATCTCTGGTTTTCATCTCTTAGAAAGAAATACTTGTTGAAGTAATTTTACCCCTGTCAGAGAAGCAAGAGATAGAAAGTGTTTCCAGAGAAGTTGGTATTTTAGCAATATAGAGTTTCAGAAGAATTAAAAAAGGTTACTTTTAATTGCAGAGAGTATTACTGGCTTGAATGGTGGGGCATTTGAAAGTGTTTTTTTTAAAGCAATGTTGGAAAAGGAGAGCAGATAGAATAGAAATATGTTCATGAGCAAAGGGTAGCAGCCACTGGAAATGCTCCTGCATTCCATCATGGTCCTTTGAGGTGAGCGCTTCCCAGCTGATCCGTGGTGCTCAGAACGACTGCCACGCTGCCCAGTGGGGGAATCCTTTCATCTTGGTTTCCATAGGCATTTGACATGCTTCTTCTTAATACTGCTTCCATTTGGAAGCTGAATATCATCTCGCTGAACTCCAAAGGCCATTTTCTTCTAACACTAGTCTCCAGGGTCGCCTAGTGTTATTCAGTGTGTAAAAATGCTGCATTTTCTATCTCTCTTTTTACAATGCAATGATTTAACTGGTGGCAAGTATACTGAACCCAGCCTGTGGCACACTTCAGTTGCCCAGAGAGATACTGGAAAAATATATGGGTTCCTGTTATGTACTGACTTAGAGGTGACCAAGATCTTGCTTGTCTTGCCTCAGTTTCACTCTGCCATTTGCTGTCTACCCACAAGTTCACTTGGTAATTATGTCAAGGAGAGGGGACTTTGCCAAGTGGAAGGATGCTTGGGCTGTGTGCTGTTTCCCCAAATATGTTTATGACAGCTTTGCACTGCCAGACTATTTATCTGTGACTTTAGTCCCAAATCTTCTTATAAACAGAATGATAGTCATCTGAGATAACTAATCTCAGCAGTAAGGCAAAGGCTGCTTTCTAAAGTTGTGCATCACGAGGGAGGTCCATCTGCTTCTATAAAACAAAAGTGAAGGCTTGTAATATGCCAATATAACTCTCTTGATGATTATACCAAATAAGGAGCTCTCCTCAGAGACCTTGCTACTTTACTGTGATATGATTCCCTAGAACTCTCCAGCAAACTTCCAAACCTGTCATATTGCCAAAAGTTCAATAGCTATTAGATTGGGAAGGAGGGCATCCCAACTGATTGATACTGATGTGCTTATTTCAACTGATTATGGTGGGTCTTCACAGCCAAAGGTGTTAATGTGACCTTGACTTGGTGTGGTGTTTAATGGTCAAGTGTGGTTTCAGAGTTTGAGCACAGAAATCTCTGACTGCTTGGGCATGTTGCCAACAACTTCCATTAAAGTCTCTGACTTATAAAGACTTCACATTATCATGTAATACTCACTTTACCATACTACATTGTTAAAGATACAGATGAAAAAGCAGGGGAGCAACTGAAGGCATATGAATGGTGTTTTATGGACAAGTCTCATTTTGCTTCTGAAGTACATTCTGTTTTCCTTTAGCTATGGAGGTTTACAAGGAAAATCCAGTTTCAGAACTTAGAATTAGCATTAAATATAGCATTAAAGATCATCTTGTTGGAAGGCAAAGTCACCCAAGATAAGCTGGAGTAGTTACTGCTGCTTTTTTTAGAGAACAGTGTATTTTTGCTTGAAAGATAAAGAAAGGAAAAAAGGCAGATAGGAATTATAAAAAAATGCTACTTCCATTGCTTTTTCTGAGAATCTTGGCAGGCTCAGCACGGGAAGAAGGCTGCACACAGCCTTATCACTCACTCCAAGACTTGGCAAATTAGGACCAGCATTAAGCTGTTCATGACTGCTTTTAGCTGTCTTTTTGGTTATGAGCTCACTACAAAATTGCCAATGAAATGCTGTTGACAGCTGGCTGGGCTTCCTTAGACAAAAGGAAAAAAAAGAGAATTAAGAAGTGGAAGAAGTCTTTCATTTTTGCTCAGAGCTAGGACTAGCATTCATAGTGCAAATTTTTATTTTCATAAATAGTTGCACTTAACAAGTGAAGCTCCATTGGTTTCCCTGAAAGTTTTTGTGTGTCAGGAGCTGGGAGAGAGAAGGACATTTTGGTCTGGCCTAGACATGGGCTGAAAACAGGAAGTGGGGAGCATCTTCAGATGCACAACTTCTTTGCTGCATTTACTAACACTCTATCATTGAAAGAGGGGCCTGGTCTCAATTCAGCCTCAAGCCTTAGGGGAAACACTTGGGGAAGCCTGTCTTGTGTCACCAATGCATGGTCAATAATTCATCCATTTGTGTGACATAGTCACGGTGTGGGCAAGAGTCACAGTCTCAGGAGCTGAGGCTGGGGGAGGCCTACCCTGGCACTGGAAGAGGAACAGATTCAGTCCCTTCCCAGAAACTGCAGCCAGAAGATTTGTGGCATCTTTTAATTCATTAGAAAATGTTCATATTAGAAGGTCTTTCATTTTGTCCATGTATTGTTGAACTGATCTAGCTTTCAGTTTACAGTTGGCAAACAAGACTTGCCTACCTGGTCCAGGTTGAAATTGCATGGATTTCCTGGAGGTGGATGAGCAGGGAGGGCATTGTGGCAGGTGGCTGCCACATTGCAAAGGCAACCTTTTTTATAACCATTAGAATAGATTTTTCCTTGGCGCCCTGCCTCTGCTCTTCTTAAATCACCACTATTAGGAGGCAAGCACCGCACATCCGTCACACTTACAGCCATGAGAGCTTGACCTCATGTGCATTTTAAATTCCTCTTTGTTGAAAGATGTTTTCAGGCACCTACTGGATTTCCTTCTCTTCAGAAAGTGGCTTTTAGATTGTAATTGGGAGAAACAGGGCTGAAGATGCACACACACAATTTAATTTGATCGAACCATGACTTGTCAAAGGAGGAATGGATATAGACATAAACTTTGATGACACTCAAATAAGAAAATAAAAATTAAAAATTTGTGCCCAATGGTGCACCACAGTTTCATACCTGCACCATCTCATGTATCTCTGCATACACATTTTCAATGCCAATGTGAATATCACAGTGTGCATTTACGAAGTCAGTTTGAACGTTAGGTTTCATTTACACAGGACTAAATATAAAAATGACTGTCTAGCTGTCATCTTTCTCTCTCCCTCTGTGCACACATATCGATGAAATGAATTGCAGAAATTTACGAGCAAAAATCTCGTGAAAATTGGAATAGGTTATGCAATAAACATTTAACTGCATACATAGAAGTTTACTGGTGCATCATCAAGTCTTTCAACAGAGAATTTGAGGTTATGAAACAGGAATAAACATTGTAATTGTGAAGTTTATAAATACAAGCAGTTGGAGATTGGTAGTGACGCTTGAGAAAATGGCTATTTGACTTTTTCCTGGAAATAAATAGGCTAGTAAGAAAAATCTGATGGGATGTATAAATTTAGGAATTACTGATCACTAGAACAAATGAGTATATTCCTACATTTAAAAAGCAATTGCTCGACTTAATCTGACTACTGGTGTACTGACTATCAGAAGAAGATGGATCCAGACTCTTCTCATTGGTATCTTGTGACAGGACAAACTCAAATGACAGGAAATTTCATCTGAAAACAAGAAAAAGCTTTTCTATGGTGAGTGTAATCAAACAGTGGAGCAGGTTGCCCACTGAGGTTGTGTAGTCTCCATCCATGCAGATATTCAAAACCCAACTGAACATGGCTGTGAGAAACTCTGAGGGCTGCAGCTGCCACTGCCCTGAACAAGGGTGGGCCTGGATGTGCTCCAGATGTGCTTTCCAGCCTCTGTCTGAGCCTGATCCAGAGAGCTTCTGTCCCCTGTGGGTTGTCAACACTGTACCAGAAAACATTTCTTCTGTGAGACAATCTGAAAGCATTCTGGCTTCTGCTGTATGTTTAGAAGTTAGACATTTAAATTTCAGCTGGTTATCTGGCTTCTGTTATAGTCAGTATCAGTTTATAGAAGAGCCACCTCTTCTGTGTTCTGGGTGTTTAAGGTGGACAAGATATGTGTTATCTTGTGAAGGTCTCTGTTCCTCTTCCTTCACCAACTCAGACACAGAGGTCTAGCTTTTAGATTTCCCCAGTTGGGTGATTCCTACCACGAGTTTCTCTTAATGCCTGCCCAGCTATGATGTGTGCAAAATTAGCAAGCACCTGGGAAAATACCAATCATAAATGCACAGTGCCAGCTGCACTTTCTCCCTGTGCAAAATGGGAATGGTGTCACTGAGACAGGTTTGTAAAGCATGTCAAGAGCTGAGAACAGACATTCCCTGGGGGACTCTGGCTCTGTCTGCACAGCAGTAGTTCAGGGCAGCAGGGGTAGGCACACAAATTAAAAGTCAGGGCTGAGATCTTGTCCCTACACTGTGCCCATTGCAGGGGCTCGCCAGATCCAGCCTTGCAAACTGAACACCCTTCAGCAGCTGGATTATGTTAGATGTGTTCGTCGAGCATATCCTGCAGTTTGGTTTCGTATGAAAGTAATCCAGTTTGCATGCTCCCAAAGCACTCTGATGTTAACCAAGACATGGTGTGTGAGAACAGGAAGGAAATTCACTCTCAAAGCACATTTGTGATCAGGCCACAAAAATGCAGGCATACCTTATAAAAGTTAAAGATCAAAATAATTAAAAATAAAAAAGAGCAAAAATGGACAAAGTGCATTGCTGTTATATTATTAAAAGAATCATCTTAAGAAAGGTGATAATAGAGTAGGGGATGAGTTTATCAGTATGTCATAGAATCATAGAATCACAGAATGGTTTGAGTTGGAAGGGGCCTTAAAGATCACCTGGTTCCAAACCCCGCTGCCGCAGGCTGGAACAACTTCCAATAGACCCATCCAGCCTTGCCTGGAATACTTCCAGGGAAGGGGCATCCACAGCTTCTCTGGGCAATCTGTTCCAGTGCCTCATCACCCTCACAGTAAAGAATTTCTTTCTAATGTCTAATCTAAACTTACTCTCTTCTGGTTTAAAGCCATTCCCTCTTGTCCTATCCCTACATGCCCTTGTCAAAGGTCCCTTTCCAGCTCACCTGTAGGCCCCTACCTCCCAGCCTGTTCTTATAGGAGAGGTGCTCCATCCCTATAATCATCTTGGTGGCCTCCTCTGGACTTCCTCCAACACGTTGATGTCCTTCTTGTGCAGAGAACCCCAGAGCTGGATGCAGCATTCAATCTTTTTTGATGCAGCCCAAGACACATTTGACTTTCTGAGCTGCCAGTGCACATTGCCAGGCCATGTCCAGCCTCTCACCCACCAGCACCCCAGGTCCTTCTTGACTGGGCTGGTCTTGATCTGTTCACTCCCCACCCTGGATTGATACCAGGGGTTGCCCTGACCCAGGTGCAGTACCCTGCACTTGATTTTCTCAAACCACATAAGACTGCCATGCACTCACTTCTTGTCCAGGTCCCTTTGGATGGCATCCCATCCTCCAGGAGTGTCAATACATGGTTCATTCTGCCTAAAATGTACTTTCAGAGGTACTGAAATTGTTCAAGAAAAGAGATGAGATTTGATTAGTATTTTTGACAGAAAAGAGGAGGCAGTGAGACTTAACAAAGTCAAAACATTTCATTGCAGCAATTTTCTGAACACAAAAATATGTCATTTTCAGATTTGATAAATGAAACTTTTCAACCTTTAATTCTGAAACAGTGTGTTCATTTAAATATATGATCTGAATTTTGGAAAATCATAGAAGAAGTATACCAAGTATAAGTATACCAAACCAGAAGCAAGGATTTGGTTTTAGTCTAATGCTATATAATTTGTGTCTTTTTGTGGTATATGAAATATTCTTTTTTGGCTGGGCCTGTAAGGAAAGAATTTTGGATGAATAACAGGTGTTTAGGTTGATCACTGAATGAATTTCCTATCCATACTGCCTGACAATTGTATGTGGCATTTATTCAGCTCTTTAAAATGCAACTGTGAGTTTTGCAGACAAGAAGATAATTTGCTTTACATAATTTTATCAATAATTTTCTATCTTTATTTCTGAAAAAAATAATGAAAAAGCCCCAGAGTATATGAAATGGGAAATTCTGCCTAGTTTTGTGGCACCGATTTTGACCACATAGGCTTATATAGATAATTGTGGCTTCTCTGCTCTTGTACAGCAGGAGTTTCCAGGAGTGTCACTGCATTTAGTTGTGCCCTGTGGGTATTCTCATGTTATGACTTTCACTAGGATTAGTTTCCTTCCATACTTTTCATAGATGTTGCCATTAATTTTTTTGTGGCTAAAAACTTCACCTGTGAACAGATCCACATCCTGGATCAGTCTGCAGGTAGGTTGGTTAGCACCTGGCAGAGGAGTTTCTGTGTGTAGGAGCTTTCCCCCCATTTAAATGTTGCTTTCACCATTGTTCACATTCCCTACCAGTTACACAAAAATGGTGTGCAAGCACTTTCTTACTAAGAGTGCCATGCTGTGAATCCATCCCAGTGCAAGGGGCCCTGCTGGTAGCGACCTGGTGCCATTGCCTTTGTCTGCAGTGACACCCAAAGCAGGCACTCCCTGGCACTGGGAAAGTGAAGGTAGGAGGTGGAGTGGAGCTACTGACAGTTACACTCTTCCCTTACAGTGAAACAGATAGATTCACACATTGGTGCATGTGTGACCCCTCTTGGTCACACATGATGTTTTCAAAAATACACAGAAGAGGAGATTTCCTTAAAAATGCAAACAAGGTATCAGAGAAATTCACATGTGCATTTTGCATGGCCTCTGCTTCTCTCTTGAATCACCCAGCTTATCCAGAATTGGAGGGCCTGGATCTCTCTGGGTGGCATGTTCCATCCTGCCACGGAGGAGAAAACGCTGGCACTCACCTGGCATTGTAATGTAGGTCATGCATGTTGCAGCACAGCAGCTGAGCAAATGTGAGCACTGCCAAATGGGTCTGTGGATGGTCCTGAGAGAAACAGCAGTTTGCTTTATTGCCACCTCTCTATCTCCCCCTTTTTTCATTTCCCCCCCTCTCCAAATCCAATGAGGTATAAAACAAATGCCATGGTTGTCAAAAAATGTGCTGGTTCTCTTTTCTGTAGGTGCCTACTCACTTCAGAGCCTACAGAGTTTAGATACGTGCAGCATGCACAAAGTTCAGACTCTGGCTCTTTGAAATATGCCCTGCTTCAATTTCTGCCCTTACCTCTGTATGTTCTTGATGTACACACAGCTGTTGATGAGTTGGAGGGAGGAGATGCTCTGCCCTGTTTTAGGTTGGCAATATATGAGACTGAATTTTAAGACACTGAATACTTGGGGCACACTTGTGAGTGTTCATATGTGAATGTGTGTTTGTGTGGGTCCAAGCAGGGATTTTATTGAGGTTTTTGAAGGCTTTTGAGTGCGGCTGACTCTGCATCAGAGCAGAACCAGAATGCGGGCATTGCAGATCTCTTGAAAGCCTGGGGAGATGAAGCCCCAAGCGATGGTTCCCCTTAGTGGTAGGAATTGAGGAAACAGCCATATTAGTCAGGTGACACTGTCGACATGAAAGGTGTATGGTAGAGGGGCCTTTGCTATGTATATGTTTCAGTGACTTAATAGCCTGTGGGACTCTCAGGACAGATGACCTGTGAACAAGACATCACTGAGATGTCTTGGAGGAAAATGTAGAGATGAAAGCCAAATTCCTCACTGGTACTCTGTGGGAACTAGGAAAAATGTTCATATTGCAAGAAACCAAGTTGATAACTCTGTCTCCAAGTTGCTCTTCCTCTGCTGTTCAGAAAGAAGCTGGAAGAAAGGCAGAGAGATGTAGTGCTCGTCCTCAGCACTCACATGGCATTGTGAGGACCTGGGAATACGTGCCATGGATTGGTCTGTCATGAAGGCTTATCTTCACAGCACACAGATACTTCTCCCGGGGTGCAGCAGAAGTACAAGCCAGCCCTGATAAAGGGGAAAAAAAGCAGAAGTTAGCATCAAATGTCCTTTTTCATTTCAATTGCTTTCCAGGTTGCCATGCACCAAATTGTCTGTTTATTTGCCCCTGGAGCACTTAGTTCTAGTGTGTATGATTATATACTACTTTTTTGGCCCTGTTTGGAGACAATGAGTGGGTGTGTTTGTTCTGGTAGCTTTAGGGTAAGAAATAGCAAAAGAGTACCATCTCCTCTGTAGCTGGGAGGAAGGTGAGCACTGATGCTGTTATTACAACAGACTCCATCCTGGGGTTTGCTGACTCCATGCATGGACACGCACAAATAAGAGGAAGAGCAGGGAAATGAATAAATGGAAACAGAACAGCAGTACTGTGCACATTTAAATGTTTAATGTTATTTTTCAGGGCAGCCTCTTTCATTTCACAAAGGACACGGCTGCTTGCATGTTCAAGGGTAATTCACCCATAAAATTTAGCCCATTGCCAGGATGAGATATGGGTTTCACTTCCCACTACACTGCTTTACAAATTATTGTGTCTTTTTAGGAAAAGAAGGGAAAAGGTTGTGAGTTGGGTGCTTAAAATTGAGAAATGTACTTTCAGTGAGAGGATAATCTTCTGACTCTCAGATAACAGCAGATGTGAACCCAGCCACTGAACTTGCTCCCGGAGTGTTCTGGGCCACAATGGAACTATTTCCGTTAAAACTGTAAGACCATAATGTTTCCAGATCTTGTTGGAAACAGCAGAGAGGAAGGATTAATTTTCATACTTGGCTAGGGCAGTTTTAGTTAGGTTTCTCGTGGCAGTTTCCTCACCTCACCCATTATTCCCACAGAGGGGACTTGGAAGGCATGCAGTGCAAAAGATGTTTATAATTCACTGCTGAGCCCCACAGAAATATCCATAGATTGGCACAATCTAAAATCCAGGGGCACAGCCGTGTTCTCCTCCTGTCTCATGCTGTCTCTTTGCCAAGACTGAGTCTTTCAAATCCTGTCACTTGAGATCGTATCATTTTCTCTGCTGACTTTCCCTTGAAAGGAGGGGTACTTCCTCTCCAAGTCCCCAGAAGCCAGAGGAGAAAGACAAGAAAAACTGGAAAAAATAAGCCATGTCCCTAGATTTGCCCTCAAACCTGAAACAGGCCTATAAACCACAAAGTTGGTGTCTTCGGAGATGGAGGGGCCCCTCAGGCAGAAGCCATTGCCAGCAGCCAGGGATGAGTGTGCTGGAGGGGTGCAGGAGAGTTCCCATGGGCAAATCCTGTGTGCAGAGGACAGAGGGAGCTGCCTGGCACCCACAGCTGCCCCCAGCTCTGCTTTTGGTGCAAGAGGAAGCAGCGGCCAGCCCAGCTCCTGGGAAACCCACACCCTGGATTGCTGCCTGTCTATTGCTATCTATTGCTGCCCTCCCAGCTGACTGCAGCCTGTGCCCCGAGGAACGGCACAGTTCCCCCTACGTTTTGTGATCTTATCTGGGGGATTCTGAATGTTTTCTTTCTCTGGGCTGAGTTGGTTTGTTTAGGTTTGTTTTCTAGGACAGCACACTTCCTGAGAGGATCACATTAAGCAGCATCACTAACTGCATTTTTTGTTCCTTCATTGTTTTCTTCCAGTCCTCATTTTCTCATTCTCCTTCTTTGTGGATAGATTTTAGGCGTGATACTCAGTGACACTGAAAGCAATTTATGAGCTGGAAGAACCAGTAAACCACAGGAAACTTACTGCAATTTAGAAAAGACTGAGAAAGCAGGGAGGCAAAGAGCAGCTGTTATCACAACTGAAATAGGCTGCAGGACACAGCTGATGGTTTCTGTGGGAGAAGCAGGACTGTGCACAGATAAGCTTCCATAATCATCAAAAAACTAAAGGGAAAAAAATCTTGAGTCCATAGGCGGTATTCAAGAGGATTGCATCGTTGCCTCTTGGCTCACCCATGCTTGGGTTCAGTAAGTCTGGGATGAGACAGAAGAATGTGCCACAGGGACACGCTTTGATTCTTTTCCACTATAACCAGTCTGCAAGGTCTTGCAGATTTTTTTCCTATATGAGGAGAAAAATAAATATTCAAGAGTGAATGGATCAACAGATACCAAGTCCTTAAAATGGCTGACTTGTTTTATGTCTCTGGTTGTAAGGAGTTTATACTCATCTGTGCTTCTCTGTGTGTACTTGTTACACATCAAAATAAACCTCTTCGCCCTGGTTCACCAAGGTATAGATAATTCATTCCAATGGAGTTGGTCAAAATACTAATTTTCTTACAGTTAGTCATGTTCTTGAATACCTTCTTGAAACAAGACTAATGTTTCACCATTAGCACAGAAAATACATTGGAGGGAAAAAATTAAGGTCTTTTCCTCAGTTTTTGGAGAGCAGATAGGAAAAGCTTCTTTCCTGACAAATAAAAATAATTTTATATATTTAAAGAAGATCCATACCCATATGCAAAATACAAGATAAAGAAGACTAACTTGAGGGCAGTAACAAGGCTGCTGGCATGGTCACGTGTGTTAGAGAAATTCTGTGGTAGGCAGTGTCATCCAGGTGCAATGTCAATCACAGAAAAATTAACAGTTTCATGACTTTTGGGCTTGGCGCTACAAATACCAGATTTCATGTTGTGTCATAGGGCAATGAAAAAACAGGGAGCAAAGCACTCCTGCATTTTCAAGAGTATCAAGGGCTCTTGTGTTTCATATGGAAGAGGAAAAGGTACACAGTTAGGGGTTTGACATGGTTTAATTGCAGGTGTAATTTGGTAACCCCAGCCTATGGACACTTTCATGGCCTTCCTCCTCCTGTGGTGCACAGGAGATGAGATACAATAACCTAAGGATCTCCACTGGGTTACTGAAACCACTTGAGCTGAGTTTGCACCAATGGGAGTTTCAAACTGTGAGCTGAGGAAACCTTTGTCCCATGTTTCTGGGGGTAGTATCTAATTTTTTGTGTTACCTAACTTTATTATTTATCTAGAGAGATTTCACACTTTTGAGTCTTTATGTTCTTCTTGTATCCCATTAATCTTTTCAGGACTTCCATCTCTTCCATTATTTTTGGTTTTCATACTAAAATCATGGGTTTTTTCTATATGGTCTTTCAACTTCTGTGATGCTGCTTGCCCATCTCCTCAGCCCTGTGAGGTTCACGCTCAAACTATAGAGTTCCTGTGGAGCTTTTCTACAAGTCCAGATCCTTTTCTACAAATAGTTTTGTTTCAAGGTATGGTGATCTACCAGTGGGGTAACCTAGAGGGTGACTATTACGTATTTGAGCCTTTAGCTCTTTGTGAAAGAAGCACCTCACTTGTAGAATGTCTGAGTTAATGAACAAGAAGTGGCTTGGGTTTTTTCTTTATCTAGGAACCGCTTCTTTTTATTCACACTGGCTTAGTATTGCCTCTCTTCCCCTCTATACTAAAATGAGCAACAAGGAGCTTAACAGTCAGAGAGGGAACGGGATCAGTTTGGTGTCTCCTGTAAAACCCCAGCTTTTTATAGTGGGGTAGTTTACAGTGCTAGTGATTTTCTGGGGAGAGTTTGGATACTGTAGTCTCCATTCATGAAGCAGCTGCTCCTGTTCATGTTCACACATTGGACACATCATCATGAATGACAAAATGGTGCAGAGCCCTTCTGTAGAGTCCTGAAGTGCCGGCGTCCCCTTTCTCAGCCAGCACTGCAGAGATGTCTGCAGCAGCCACGCTGCCATGACACACCACAGCTGCTCCTCTGAGAGTCCTCTTCCAACTGCTAGTTCTTCATCCTTTGTTGCAGACAAAACCTACCCATGGAAGCCTTCAAGGCACAGCATTTTCTTAATTTCTGGTCTGTTGCTCTTTTTCTTCCTCACTTTCCCAAACAAATAAACTCTAAATCCCTGAATGTATTGACTTGATGATATGTCTGGGCAATTATGTCACTAGTGATGTCACTGGTACAATACAGATATATAAATGCATACAGCATGCTTTTCTGGCCAATTGCCTTGAGGAGTATGCTGTGCAGATTGACACATCTAAAGGATGTATCAATTAAAGAAACATTGGACCTAAACAACCTGATGATGGAGGGATGAAGTTAATATGAATCTGGTTTAGCTTACACTGGCCTTACTGAATTTTCCATCTGTTTTTTCATACAAGCACAGTAACAAAGAATGTTAAGGATTCGACTGGACCTTAAAGATCATCTCATCCCAACCCCCACTGCCCTGGGCAGGGACACCTCCCACTATACCAGGTTGCTCAAAGCCTTATCCAGTATGGCCTAGTACACTGTCAGGGTTGGGTCATTCACAGCCTCTCTGGGCAACCTGTTCCAGTATCTCACCACCTTCACAGTAAAGAATTTCTTCCCAAAATCTAGCCTAAATTTCCTGTATTTCAGTTTCTACCCATTACTCCTTGTCCTATCATTACAGTTCCTGATGAGGAGTCCCTCTCCAGCTTTTCTGTAGGCCCCCTTCAGATACTGGAGGGTTTCTGTGGGTTCTCCATGCAACTTTCTCTGTAAGCCTGGAAAGGGAGAGAGATGAAATGATATAGTCCTTTGGGATATATGGTCATGAGAGAACGGAGAAAAGACCCAAAGCAACACAAGCTGGAGACTTCACCTCAACACTGGTTAGAGGGTTGTCATCCTCAATTTATTGTCTCATTTCTTCACCAAGCTCTTTGTCCATCTTTGGGTGCCATTTTGGCTCAGGCTAGGTGTGTTTGGCCACCTTCCTTCACTGATGTTCTCTGCCCATACTTCTTCCCTGTGTGAATAGAAGAGCATCTCTGCCTGTTCTAAGTCTCCTTTACTGGATCACCTCTCAGACTGGGGTTAAGCCAGGCAATACAAGAGCCCCGGTGCTCTACTATAACCACAGGTTCCCCTCCCGTACAACTGCTGTTGGCCCAGATGGTTCTCTGTCAACTACTAGTGCAGCTAATTCTCCCAGTCTTCATGTAGAAGTGTTCCTTATCCAAACTGAATTATAGTATGTTATTTTCAGACTGTTTTTCCAACCTGAATTGTACTCCTGTCCTCTGGGGCATGGGCAGCCTCCTCTAGTGTGGTATTACCAGGAAATCTTGCTTCTCTCCCTTTTAAAGCAAAGATTCATGCTTACCCCTTTCCAGCCTCTTCAACTATCTACAAGTTCTCAGGGATGACCACTAATGAGCCTGTTAATAACTGCTTCTGTTAGCTCTCTAAGTACTTTTGGATTAATTTCCTCAGACTTGTGTGATTTAAGAGGATCTGTCCATTTAAGTACTTTCTAACCTGATCTTTCCATGACCTAAGCTGAGGTCATTCCCTTTCCTAGGTACTAGTTGTTATAGAGACATTATTGCTACTGACCTTTTTTTGGTAAACATTAATACAAGGAAGAAATTAAACACTTTTAACAAGTTCATTCCTCTTCAGACATAAGCTTGTCTCCAAAAGAGGAGGCTGTCCTGAAACCCATGGCTGGCAGAGGGCAAGGTCTTGGGCAAGACTTTCAAGCAGATTTTTCACAGCGAGCAAGCCTTTCAGTTAAATGCTCTGGCCCAGCTGACAGGACAAGCACTGAGATGTGTGCCCCATTCCCCTTCTCACATGGCCAGTGTTCTTGGAGCAGGAGCAGGGAGCAGACGGAGAACTGCTGTCTTCCCACTCGCTGTGGTATGGACTGCCCGGCAGACTGTTTGTTCAGGTGGTGCTGGATTATCATTATCAGACCTCACACTGTAAAAAACTGAGTTTCTATGCTTTGAATTAAAAGAGTGTTGACACAACAGATTAACTTTTTCCTATTTCACCTCCTGCATGTGCCTATGCTCTTTTCCACAACCTCCATCTAATAACAATAATAATAACAACAACAGAAAACAAAACAAATTCACAGCCTATGCAGAAAACTGCTCATGAGCTGCACACTCGGTGTTATTTTTTATGTTGTGCCTGCCAAAACCAACATGAGTCTGCCTCAGGGATGTGAAACCGTCTCGAAATTATTTGAAATGAGTATTTTCTGTGGCTCCTACCTCCTCTTCCCATACTATTTTGATGACCAGCCAGTCCATAAAAGCTTTCTGGCAAACTCTTCTCTGAGGGAACAATATGTAACAGCTTCAGCTTTGCACAGAAAGGCAAAGGGTTGCCTTGAAAACCACTGCTATTGTTGACCAATTTCTGGATAACAGCACTCATTAGTGTGCTCCGTAGAAACAAGAAAGGTCCTTTCTGCAGTGGCTGTTTCTTGGCCAACTGAAATATCTGTGTGTGTGTGTGTGTGTGTGTATCACATCCTCAGTTCCTGGGAATCCAAGTGGCAGCCCTAAAGTAAGTGACAAGTAGAGAAACACAAAGTCCTGTTCCTGTGTGGTCCTTGCTGAGCTGGGGATGCAGGTGTTTGAAGGACAGGCTCTGGCCACTGTGATGTCAAATATGGCTTTGTACAAACTGAGTGTTGGACCTGTGAGATTTTTCTGTGCTCTTTTCAGCACTGTGCCTACTCCCACTGTGGTGTTTTAAACATGGCAGGTGGATTTTCTTTGCCAATGGACAATTGGGGAGCAGAATCTCACTGGAAGTGCATGGTGGGCATTGACAGGCTAATTTATCACTTCAGCCTTTGATGGCCATAGGTGTTTCATGAAGGTCATCATAGAAGTCAGAGTTCTTGCACCAATTCTCAGCAGGTTGGCTGCATCCATGTTTTTGCCAATACAGTCAGTCAAGGACTAGAAATTTACCATGGTTATTACCTACTTTTCATAAAACAATTTCCTTTCTAATTTCTTAGCTTCATTTGGTGTAAACTGTTTCCTGCAACCAAGAAAGCTAATAGTATTGTGATGATTAATGAAATTCACTTGACTTGAGAAATTAATGGTTTCAGTGACTGAATGCATCCTAAGAGAAAGGCACAGTAGGCCCAACATGATTTGTTAACATGGTGGTCATCCTTTACCTCAGAATAAGAGCAGCTGTCACAGCAAAAGTGTGGGGTTTGCCCTTTGTGATTTATCTTTAAAATCACATCATTCTGAGTAGTTTTATATTTGCTGATTCTTCTTTTCACATCAGTGTGAATGCAGTTGCCACTCACCAGACCCACTGTGAAGATACCTTGTGAAGTTCTGAATATAGCAAGTGGACTTAGAATGCAAAAGCCTTTATGTGCTTCTCTGTCAGCTCCCAATATGGGAGAATGGAGGTGAGGGCGTGCTTTTCCTCATCAGCTGACAGGATCTGAAAACCTGGGACAGCAGTGCAGTGCTCCTGGAGTAGCCAGCTTTTATAAGCCCTTCTCATGCACTGATGGCCAGAAGAAAAATGGGAGCATCCCCTTATGCGACAAAGAGCATGAGCTTCAACTCAAGTTCAGGGGGACACAAATGTTAGGTGTTTATACAATAAGTTACAAATATATAAAATGCAATGTTTTTTTAAAAAAAAGGATGTGGACATCAGTTTGGACAAAGAGATGACCTGTCCCATTTGCCACTTTTACAACAGACAGACATTTTTGGGAGCTGCAGTCAGGACTGATGTACAGTCTGTGTTGGTTGGAAAATAAATGGGTTTGTGAGCATAGGGTTGGGGTGGGTTTTGTTCCACAAAGCCTTCTTGAAGTAAGATAGCTATGACAGTGATTTATGTCAACGTAGAGGTAACTGCTGAGGGTACATTAAACTCAAGATCTGAGAGGACAGGGAAGGTTGCTGAACCTGGCAAAACTGGAGGCTGGAGTTTTTTACCCCATTCAGACTAAGTGAGCTCAAATGTGAGCTCAAAATACAGTATTGCAGATTTCTATTACAACAATGATGTAAGCTGTAGACACCTACAGATGTACATGTGAGAGAAGAAAAGGTGGATTTCTGCAAAACACGTGTTGCAGTCCACATTTAGGACTTCTGCATGTGATCTGAATCCTTTTGGGTTGGGCTCACCCTATTTCAGTCATTCTGCCTTTGATCACTCCTTGTCATTACTGAAACATGCCTATCTGAACCACATTCTCTGCTGATGCTGTCTCAGAGATCTGGCTTCCTGGACAAAGGAGTACCTGCCTTTTGGTCCCCTTTTAGCAGTGGAGATGATTCCTTGACAGGGTGAGTGGATGTTGTGGCTGCCCAGCTGGCTCTTTGAGGGAGTTGTGGGGCCATGTGGACAAGTCTCAACCTCCCTACAAACTTCTGTGTTTAGTTACCCATGCACAAGGCAAAGAAGCGGGCCAGTAATGGGTACCAGATGGGGGTTTATGTCTTTAAACAAAGACACATTCTGGACAATTAGAAACAACTGAGTGGCAGTTTATACATTAAACTCCAATCTAACAGCAGTGCTTGTTCACTGACCTAGAAGAAACAGGGCAGAGAACCCTTTGTGTTGCCCTGATCAAACAATTCCCCCGTCGTCCCTGCTTCTGACAGGGGACATGTGTACATAAGGTGAGGGTGTATACAGGAGTATCACTTCCACAGCTTGTGGAAAGCCTTCCTTCAATGGGACATGGCCATGGTCAACTAGTTTTAGCATCAAGCCACATTTTTGGCCACTATCATGTTCTTGAATGTGCATCTCCCTAGACTGTGAGAGGAGGTGTTATTACATTAATTCCCACTGGTGGGTCTCTGCTGCAGAGTGTAGGTGTGTGTTTTGAACCGAACCCTTGGCAGTACGTGAGTGGTTGTTATGGATCCTGCCACAGAAGACAGCATGAGTTTAGCTGTAGCTAAGCACTGCTCATCTATATTTCTGTAAACTAAGTTGACTGAATGAATGGAGGATCTATCCTGTGCTACTGGGTGGATGTCTGTTGAATACAAAAAAGAAACTGTCAGAATCTCCAGAGGCTGTAACATCACCCCCTTGTGTATACTGAGTATCTTGTTTGACCGCATGTACTGATGCACTCTACAGTTAGACACTTGATACAAATTAAAAAAATGAAGGGAATGGTAAATTCCTTAACTTAGTCTCTCAAAAGCCAAACACTAGCATTTACCCTGAACTCTATCCAGTTGGATTATGGTAAAATAAACTTCCTCATATGTTATTCTCTAATAATATAACCTGTCAGCACATGTATCAGTCAGAAAAGATAGTGTATTTAAAAAAAAACAGCTCTGTCAGTAGGAATTGGACATGCTTATCACTTTGCAGGAATATCTCTTCTTTAATGAGTGGAAACCCCCATTTTTTCCCCCAAATGCCCATAAAGAACCTATGCATTTCTAAAGGGGAAAAGAAGGAAAAAAGAGTGGTCTCTTGTTAGCATGCTAAAGTTTGCTTAGCTTGAAAGGGAGTCACCAGAATGGTAGAGTAAGCTCCCAGCTTCTCTGTGCTTCATCATCAGTAGAACAAATTCCTTCAGACCAGGAAGGAATGCCTTGCCCCTTCAGTGGTTTGTGTGTTATTTGTTTTTACAGGGTTTGTCACACAGGATTTTGTATGTGGCTACACAATAAAAGTGTTTTCTCCACTGTAACTGTACCAGACCACAGTGATCTGTTTTTCTGCTCAACCTAACTCTCTTCATTATTTTGTTGCATTTGTGTTGGAGAAGAGATGAAATGGATAGGCTTCCTTAGTGGCTCATTCCTGATGGATGTTAGCCTCTGTCTTGATGGTGTTAAGCAAAGGTGTTTCTTTGTTTCCTCAGAGACTGAAAAGAACTGGAGGGAAAGGATGCTCATTCCTGAAGTGTACGTCTATTGGTGTCGGAGCTGCAGTTCCCAGGCAGCGGCATCTGTAGGGACGAATAAGGAGAAAACATTCCTTTGAAATAAGTTCTCTGTAAGGGAAGGAAAAGGAAAACCCCACTCAGTCTGCATCCGTTAACTGTATGGGGCCAGCTATATATAGAGTGTGATTATAATTGGCCATGTGTTACTGTGTCCTAGGGATGGGCCAACCAGAGAAAATACCATTGCAGCATTAGCAGGATAGTCTTCCTGAAGTGTGCTCCAATGGGCTGGAGCAAATAAACCACTGGTGGAGCATCTCACATAGATGTCAGGTCCCCAGCCTTGTGAGCATGAAAAACAGGTGGGTAGCTCGTTCCTCTTCTGTGCTTGTTTTTGTGAACACCATGTTCCTCACAAGACAAAATGCCCAAGTTATGACAGGGTTTGAGAGAGAGAGGTTGTGATATTTCTGGTCGAGTGAGAAGCAGGAAATCTTAGTTTCCTGTTTCCTCAGCAGTAGAAACCTTCTCTTTTTCATGTGGCTTCTTGCCATCTGTTTGTTTTTTTTTTTTCCCTGACAATTATTCTTCTGCTTCATCTGTTCTTATTGTAGCCACCTACAAATAAACTATAAATCCCTTTTCTTGCATGGACCAAGAGCCTTTTGAGCTCAGCACTTGCAGTTGGGATACTGTTGCAAATCCTGTGATATTTGACAAACGTCTGTGCGCTCTAGCTTGTGCATTTATGATAAAGTTATGTGACAAAGTTAGACTTCCAGCTTTTATGTGGAAATATGGACCATGCATGTTGCAGCCCTCCAGAATGCAGATAAAACGTAGAACCTACAGTGCTTTCCAGCTCTGTACAAGTGCTTTCCAGCTCTGTACAGTGCTTTCCAGCTCTGTTACAGTGCAACTTACAGTTGCAGGTTTTCTGGCAGTGTAGTTAAGATGCTCACAATACTGTCATTCCTCTCTGCTGGACCATTTGCTCTCTCCCTGTTGCAAACTGAGTCCCTAATGAGTGTGGACTTTTAGTGGATTTTCTGGTGTGATCATGCTTTTCATCTGACTCAGAGCCACAGAGGCAGCTGGCCATGAGCAAACTGTCCCTCTCTATTGCCAGCCTGTCTGTGGGTCCAGAAAAGTACACGCATTGCCCTGGTTGTTACCTTCACTGTTTTTCCAAGACCCATAGATGTCACCTGCCTTCTTGCAGTCATGGTGTTGCTGCAGTGTCAAGAGACTATTTTGGAGAGAGCCTGGGCTGAGCCCCTTGTTTGTATTGCTTCTACAGGCAGTGATGGCACCTCTAGAAATCCCAGACCCCCCCAGCCCTTTCCTTCTCTAGGAAAAGATAAGGAAAAAGATAAAGAAGATAAAGGCCTGGATAAAGAACTGAGTTTGACCCTTCCCAGAAGTCGGTGGCATTCCAAATGAGATTTTGCACAAGGTGGATAACAGGTTTGAGGTGTTGCATTTTATCCACTTAACT
Source organism: Platysteira castanea (assembly GCA_013397175.1). NCBI lineage: Eukaryota > Metazoa > Chordata > Aves > Passeriformes > Platysteira > Platysteira castanea. The sequence goes on along the minus strand of VYXC01007461.1, from coordinate 137,710 downwards.
CCCAGGACGACAGAGCCACTGCAAGGCTGAAACATGCACCACAATCAAGCATCACACTTGGCTGAGTTCCGTTTCAGGGTTAGTCGCAGGCCACAGTGAGCTTTGACCCACCAAGGGAGGTCTGGTTTAAAACAAAACAAAACAACTTTTTGGATCGCTTATGAATTAGGATCATGTGGAAGGGGGCAATGTAATAACAGGGTAGAACAACTTGTCAGCTCTGCAGTTAACATCACTACATGCTACTTACCTCTCTTTATAGACATATAAACACATTTCAATCAGCCAACTCATTAGAAAAATCATGACTCCTATATATACAGCATAAAGATTTCAGGCTGCTTAATACTGCTCACCATTATTCTTAGTTTATGAAAATAAAAGTCTTAATTATGCTGCCAATAACAACAGCATCATTAGCAGCCAGATGTTTTCCCCTTAAATTAAAACATACACAAAATAGATTGTTTGGGGGCTTATATGAAACAGAGGTACACTTAAGGACGTTGGCACTGAAATATCAGGCTCTTTACAGGTCAGGATGAGATTGGGAAGACTTTGAGGAGTTCTGCAAACCTGGCATCCCAGCCACATGCTGTCCATAGCTGTTTCTCAGCATTGCTTGGAATAAGAGAGTCATCTGACAGACAGAATCTTATGTCATCTCCCAGGACACCTCCACATGAGTGCAATTATCCAGAGCCAGGGCATGGGGCCGATGACTTTCACACCATCCCGTGGTGTCACACTGTTGGTATAGTTAATTAGTCCTGTATCAGCTCCAGTCACAGTGTCCTGGTCTGGGACTGGGGTTGCAACACTGTCCTGGGCCCTGGGGCAAACTGCTCATCATGAGCGGCTGTCCCTAGAATTTCTGGACATCAGGAACTCCTGGAAAACATCCACTGCACACAGAATGATGCTGGGTACTTCTACCTCCACATGCAGGACATTTTCCACGTGCCTCTTCCAAATCTGCCCATACTATCATGTGGCTATTTGGGGGAGGGATGTTTTAGCTCATCCAAGAGCCTAGCAGTGGACCTTCAAAACCTGGAAGATGGATCCTTGTTGTGCATTGAACTGCCAGAAGGCAGGCACAAGCTCCATCCTTTCTGCCTCCTCTCCATTCCCCATGGTTGCTCCTCTGTGCAGTATGCTTCTTGCCCGAAAGTGCCATGTTGCAGTCCCAGAGACCAGCTGCCCCCACGTTCTTCTGCCCACCCCTGCCCTGAGGGGCCCCACCTCACTCCAAAGCCACCCTCCCTGGGTTGGCAAGGGCAAGGGAAGGGAGCTGAAGCATAGCTAGTTGGACCCTGGCAGGGCCCTGCACTGCCACAGGTGTGGAGGGCTTGGCTGGGGGCTGGCAGTGTGGGTGGACAAGGGTGTGTGCTCTCCTCTTCCTGATTTATCACTCCTGGCAGAATGGTCACAGTTGCTGTGCTGGAGGAGCCGATATCTTGATTAACAGAGCAGGCAAGAGCAAGTGACAGACCTCCCATGCCCCCTTTCCCTGCATCTCCCCAGCTTTTCCTCCCCCAGATTAGGGACAAGTGTGTCCTCCGGCTGTGCTGTCCCTGTCCCCCAGGGCAGACACACATTGCACAGCTAGAACTGTCCCACACCCCTCTGAACAGGGGACCCTCACCCTGCCATGGCATGGTGGCAGGCGACCAATTATTTGCACTGACTCTACTTCTCCTCCGTGTTTTCCCTCAGAAGCTAACGCGGTGTGGATGGTTGGTGGAAAGGCCACTGCGTTATTCCTGAAAGCGCCCCGAGCAAGGGATGGCTCCAGCAGTGCTGTTTAGCACACTGCAGGCGGACTTTCTCGCCCGTGCGATGGAAACACGCAGCACACGCTCCCACTAAGCTGGCTAGCTCAGGCGTCACCAGAGGCAAAGAGTCAGGAGGCGGCTCTTCGTATAGAATTCCAGAGGGTTTATTGCCAAACCACCACCAAGGAGTCCACGGACGAAAGAGGCCGACCCGAGAGCCGTGACAAACTTATAGGGGTACAGAGAAGAGGTGGGCAGAGCACCAGTAACCAATGGTCTGAGGGTACAGGGGCAGAGAGGAGGCGGGCTAACAAAACAACAACCTTTTAAGGGATACAAGGGGCATGTGGCCAATGGGCCAACCTAGACAGACCAAATCTGCATAGAACCTCAAGGCCTGATGGCAGAGGCTTTTCTCACCCTTAATCCAGGGGTGATCTTAGACTTCAGAGCTGGCCCACCAGCAGGCCCTTCCTGCACCGGAGGTCCGTGGCCCCTCAGCCATCCCAGCTGCTGGCTCAGCTGCTGCAATTGTTTACTTGGCTCCATTTACTTGCATGGTCCAGACTTCAAAGTAAGGCTGCACAGAACAATTTTTGTGTCTGATCCTTGTGGTTCAGCCTATTTTTCAGACTTGTACATTACAGCACTTGCAATTTGAAGATTTATCTTTACACCATTTCTGCAGCAGACATGGTATTTCTCCTGGTCTTTTCACTTAAGCCTATTACTGGCTCATTTTGGTATTTACCAAATTTCTTCTATTTTGACGACATCTTTCTGGCGTTGCACAACCCATGTGAAAATTGCAAGTACTGTAAGAGCATCCCTTCCTGCTTCTTGCTAGGATGCCTTTTAACACTCAGCCTCCTTTTTCATGCTGCCATATCAAAATATTTACAACCCATGTTTTGCCATCATCAGACTGTATGTTTTTTAATTCAGTTTCAAAATTAAGGGCAGGGAAAATTATGATCATTTCCACATTAGTCATTCCATCCAGTTTCTTTGGAGTGATGAGTGAATCAACACCCATTCTGACTTACTGTAGGGGTAAATATGTGTAATTTGAGTGATTTTTGGTTGCTTGATAAAATTGTTTGCTGCTGTGCTGCAATGCAAAATGTGGGCATGTGTGAGGAAATACTTGCAGTAGGCACATGCTTCTTGCCTTTGGTCCCCGCCAGTTTCAGTTTTGCAGTGCCAAGTTTGCTGACAGCCTGCCTTAGGATGTAAACGGGCTTAGTAAAAGGACCTGGTAGACAGTTTCCAATGCACTATCTCTGCATCATGTAGGGCTGCATGTTATAGACAGGATTTATTTTGCACCCCCCTGTTCTGTTTGCTGAGGTGTGGCTCAGTGAGAGGATAGGATCCACGGGCAGCAAATGCCACACTTCAACAGAACTCCTCAACTCCCTGCAGAGGGAGGGGTCCCCTTCTGTTTGGCAGCATGAGTGTGGCAGTGGTGTGGGTGCCAGCTGTCCTTGGTGCAGCTGGGGCTGGCAAGTCATGGCCATGGAATATCCAGGGAGCATGGTGCACATGGTGACACCCCCAGGACAGGCATTGCTGCCGTCAGGATGCCTGACTCTGAGCAAGCAGAGAAGTGTGAAATATTTGAGTCCTGGCATGAGTTAGAGCTTGTATGGCAACAAAAGATAAGCTCCCTGGAGCAGATGGGCCAAAAATGAAAATAAATTTCACTGGGTGTTTCTGTGCTGTCAGGTTGGTTCACTCCCTGCTTTGCCCTTGGGCACAGCTCCTCTCTTCACCTACGCTGTAGGTATGAGTGTTTGCGTTCAGAGCTCCAGTCAGAAACAAGCCAAATATTTCTCTTGGCGGAGAAATCTCTGGACCCCACATTGAGAGCAGTCATGAACCAGCACACATTGTTTGGCCCTGGGGTGAGGGCTGACTCATGGCAAGGAGGATTGACTAGGACTGAACTTGCCACTGATCATCAGGGCTTTTGCGCAAGGCTGGGGCACAACAGCATCATTGAAGACGTTAAAAATTTGGCACAACTCTGTTGCAGCAGGTCTGCTAAAGCGACGGGTTCATTATTCAGTCGCCAGCACGAAAGCTGTGGCTGCTGCTCTGCCACTACTTGCTCATCTGCTTTCTGGGAAAAAGCCTCTTCCAGTGGCTGAGGATGCAATCAGACAAGGCAGATGAGTCAGGCTGATTTTATATTTGCGTTCCAGGTAGACCAAGGGGCTGAAACCATGCCAAATTAGCAGCCCTGTCTTTTGAGAGAGGTCGCAAAAGACCTGGACTTCAAGGCATGGATTTCATATCTGAGGGCTTTTCTAATGACTTCTTAACTAATTGACTTGACTTTGGCAGGGAGGCAGCTAGTGGCTGAAAAGGATTAAAACTGTTAGAAATGAACAGCTTTGAAGTGGCTCAAACCCTATGAAAATTTGGATGGCAGATTTCTTTCTAATGGTATTTTTTAACTGCTACAACCTGGTAGGGTGAGCTCTTCATGCAAAACTTTATGGATAAAAAGGAAAGTCTAGGTAAGTGAAACAGAGTCTCAGGTCTGCTGCTGCTCAGTTATTTGATAGCTGTTGGATACCATGTGTAACCCACATATCCCACAGATTTTGTTTTCAAGACAGTATTTTGTGTTATGGGAATATTTTCCCTTTATCATATTTCTGATCTGACATAGCATGACTCCACTGTGGTGGAGCTAAATACTGTATCATTTTCCATGGCCAAATGAAGCTTGCTTGGAGAAACAATCTGCTGTAGAAATTACTCCAATTAGGACTTTCTGCAGCAAGCAAACGGTGATCCAATTCTGTAAGGCTCTAAGCGAGACTGTGGCAGATGAAAGCCTTTAAGTAGAGGTTACGGGAATTTTCCAAAAGAGTGATTTTATCTTAGAATATGCTGATTTTTTTAGATGTAAAACATAATATGGAAACATGCTCCTTTCAGCTGATTTTCTGTCAATCACCCCAAGCTCCAACATGACCTTGCCTGTCAGGCAGGTTTCAAAACCTTCCTGCCAGCCAGGTTTCCTCAGAAACCTCACAGGCATACTGCAAGCTTACCTCCCCAGGGACTTAAAAAGCTATCTGAAAGATGGCATCAAAGTAAAGACTGCTGGGGCTTTCGGGGACCTCAGCTCAAGAAAATCCCTACTGAATAATCTACCCTAAGGAAGCGGACTTTATCATTTCCAGACTCCCAAGCCAGCTGGCTCCTCTGGCATCTTCATTGTCACTATGGAAGGAGACTTGCTGTCAGACCTAGCTCTTCAAACAGGTCTGCAAGGGCTCTGGAGTTTCCTTCTTGGTTTGAGTCCCCCATCCAATTCATGGTCTCGAAGTCTTGTGTCCATGGTCCTGGTGTGGTTTCCACTGTGATGCTGCCAGACCTGTGACTCTCCAGGGTCCTTAGCGTTCACGCAGTTAGCTTGGCTGTTGCTGGAAATCGGGGAGAGATGTTGTGCATCATTAATGAAATTATTCTGGATTTTTAGTCCCCTGAAAATGTCTGTCATTTGCCTTTTTGCCTATGTTAAAATTTTGAAAAAGCCTTGGGCTGTCTGAAAGTGTTCACAGAGCATGGATTTGGTTTCTCATGCTGCTCCACTATTAGCTCTGGGTTCAGCTAGTATGTGCAGGAGCACAGCTTTAAGTTCATGAGTAGCTCTGCTGAGACAAGTCAGCATATCCACTAACTTAAAACCAGGCTTGTGCTGAACACTGCCCTGGACTGGGCCTGTGGGAGTAAAGTGTGTTTTCTACAGATCACGGAGTAGGTCATAGTTTCCTCGAGGGCATTTCAAACCAAGACCTGATGGCTAATGAAAGGCAAATTGTATTATTCTAATTTACATGAGCACTCAGCTGCAGACCTCTGACACATGTTCAAGGAGATCATGTCTGGAACTACTTTTAATCAATCATTACTCCTGCTGGCATGAATCTCTAACAGGAACAACTTAATTAATTCAGTGCAAATGAACTTTACAGCTACCATGTAATGAGAGCAGACATTATATAGCCATTCTTCACATAGCTGTGTAGACTCTCATGTAAAAGCATCGTCATGCTTACACAATGCACTATGTGCTTGTGTACAGTCATAATTTCAGTCAGCCAGAAAATGACAGTGCTCTGGTCTGTGCTGAATGTGTGTCTGTACCTCAGTACCACATGTGCATATTTTATGTAGTTCTCCATCATAGCTATACATTAAAACCTCTTCCTATTCTAAACAAGTCGAAGTTACTCCCATAAATAAGATGGATTTTGTGGTTTTCTCATCTTCTTTCACAACACTGTGCGTTCTCAATGTGAAAGAAACTTGTACCAAGCTCCAGAAAGCCTCCATAGGTAAGGATTGGTGAGGGGTTCTACAGTGATGGCCTATGGATATGTCTTTTACACAACAGTTTTACCTGACTGTGGAAAAAGGAAGGAAGGCAGGAAGGCAGGAAGGAAGGCAGGAAGGAAGGAAGGAAGGAAGGAAGGAAGGAAGGAAGGAAGGAAGGAACTAAAAAGTGAAATTCAAACCTTAAAAATGTATAATAGTAGATGGCAAGCTCTCACATTTCACCACCATTTCCAAGGTGGATGGGACTGGCACTTAGCCAGTCCCTTCCCACAGTCCCTGTGCCACTAATTAACCCAGCTGCCAAGCAGAAAGGGCTTGTGTAGCCTTTCTGGCAGTATTTTTTCAAAGGTGGTTTCCAATCTTACTATGAATAATCTAGAGGACATGGTAGTGCATTTTGTCTTGCTCTCTCTGTGTTAACACTGTACTGGCTTTGGTCACAAACACTGGCAGAGCCATTTCGGAGTGGCCCTTGGCACAGAAGCAGAGCTGTTGCCTTCCTTTACACAGGAAGGTTTGTTCTGCTCTGAGGGCATGGGAAGCCTAGGGCTGTCAACATCCTGTTCTTGTCAGCCATTTCTCATGGAAACATTCCTGCTGAAGCACACAGGGTATTTCTACCACGAAGGGTTCTTAACAGGTTTGCCAGTGCTGTGCAGGCTCATGGTAATTACCTAGACATCACTCAGTGTTCAGAACATTATGCAAAACGTCAGCCATACGAGTTCACTTGATTTTAGGGAGCAAAATCCTGTGAAAATTACTTTCAGAGTCCGGGTGTTCCAAGCATAAGGAGGGCTCCATGTTTTTCTGTGATTAATTGCATGTTTACAGTTTTACTGAACAAAACCTGGCTTAACTTTGTGATAGGAAAAATGTCTGCTGAACAAAAGCGTCCAATTAACATGGCCCAATTAAAACTTTGAAAGAAATAATCTTCAGCTAACAAACACCAGATGTACTTGTCAGGGTTATCTCACTGCTGTTATATTAATCATTTATAAGCTCTGTTCATTTGAGCACTTACTTGGTAGAGAGTACTATTGCAAGATTGTCTTTCTAAATATTAAGCCAAAAATAACCACTTCCCTGATCTTGAAACTGTTAAAATATCAGATTAAAAAAAAGGGAGAGATATTGGGAAGAAAAGCATACTTCATATTTCTTTAATACAAAATGACCATTTAACCTATTAAACAGGTTGAATAAAAGACATTTTGCTGCTTAGAAAAATCATAAATGTGCATTGTACAGCATTTTACTGCTTTGGGGGGAAAATTAAGTTACTCATCTGCTAAAGCAGCACATGTGTGATAAGTGTAGAATTGATCTGCCAACAGAGAGATGGAGGAATCTTCTAAGAAATGTAGACCGTAGCCAAGAAGATCAAATCAAGGGACAAAAACTTCATAGATTTACTGTAGCCTTTTTGCACCCTGAGCATTCATGTCAGGTGGGTGCAGAGTTGCAATTTCCCCTTCCAGGATTTTCCAGTCCTCTGAGCTTCAAAAGGTACTGCTAGACAAAGAGACATGTCACCCAGACCTCTATTCTTCCCACCTCACACAAGGTCCCAAATGAGCAGTGCAGTCACCCTTGGCTTAAGACATCAGCTGCTTTCTGAGGGAAGGGGAGTACCCATGTGACTGTGTTTCTCAACTCAGCCCAGGAGGTGGATGTCCAGCGTTAGGTCAGATAGATTTGAATATATATCCCCAGCTCACAAAACTGGGTCTTCAGTCAGTTGCTGAATGTTTCTTCAAATGTGCAGGGTGGCACTAGATGTCAGTGGCTGTCTTTTCTTTTAGAGACTGAGGGTCCCCTCCGCAGTGGGCCAGTGTATTTTGATGGGATTTGGTGTGTAACAAGGCTCTGAACACACCCTGCCCCAGTCACCCCCACCACTTTGGCCACAACTCATCAGGACCCCCACTGCTCTGGCTGGGGGGACATTTGTGGAAACCTGAGCGAGGATGAAGAATTGTTTCTGGAGTGATATTGGAAAACGAAACCTACAAGGTCTCTGTGGTCAGAGAAAACATGTTCTTGATTTTTCTTATCTTGTGCCATGCCAGCTGTGCTGCACAAATCCAGAGCAGACCTCTTCAAGTGACGCCTCCTCATGCTCTTAGTTTGGGCTCCATGCCATTTCCAGCAGTTTCACTTAACTGCTCATCAGCCTGAAATCTTCTTCAAAGATGAGAAATACTAGATTATCTCACCTCTGCAGGAAACTGCTATACGAACAAAAAGCAGTGATTTCTAGAGTGTGCTGGGTTTGTTTTTCCTGTGTATTGTCTGAGTTCCTGCCTGCTACCACTGTGCCTTGCATGGGTCCTTTACTCTGTTTTGTCCCACTCCCTGCTGCCTCCACTTCATGGAGCCCACCCCCATGAGCGGGAACGAGACCAACTTTTGGCAAGAAATGGTTCAAGGTACAGATGTCATTTTCCTCATCTACGTCTCAATTGTCATTCTGCTTCCCACAGTAACAGAGTAGTATTTTATCCATATGCACTTTGTCCTTTAGGGGGAAGATGACAATGGTTTAAAAATTATTTTATGTTTTTACATCAAGGCAGGGTTTCATGTGACAGTGTCTTTTGGTGATGCATGCCATAATCACTTGATTTTTTTTCCAGAGTATGAAATTACATTATCTGTCAAGATCAGGAGAAAAGTGTATTTGCCTTAGTGGTTAATACTGATCCTTGTAGGATGAGGGACAAAGAGACTCAGCTCAGGTCATAGGTATTTTCATGCAGCATCTCATCAGCAAGACAAGCCTTACTCCAACCAAATATATTGAAAGGCATTTTACATCCTTCCAAGAGGCTAAAAAAATACCTTGGATGACTCTTGCTTTAAAAAATAGCCACAGTACCTTGTACTGAACCAAGGACAGCAGATTGAACAGTAGCCTGAATCTGGCAATTGGTTTCCCTTTTTGGCAGAAATGGAAGTGTTGAAAATTTTTCTGATCTCAAACAGTAAGTTGAGAGGAAAATCTGGTAGAGAGTCCAGGAGAGAAATCAGGGCCTTGAAGTTGGTGGGAGGCTGCTGAATGGGAGGGAATTTCATCCAAGAAGCCTGGCTTGCCTGTACCTCAGCCTTTTCCCACCCTTCTGCATTTTGTGGTTGTGTTTAAGTAATTTTCTAGTGTAAGCTTATGATAATTTAATTCCTCATATTATTAACTAATTATAGCCTGTTATTTTAGATGACTGATGGATTAATTTGAGTTCAAATATGGAGAGTGGTGGTGTTCTTTATTCTACATGGTACTTTTCCAAAAGGTCATGGACAGATATATTTGTTCCTGATGTTCTCTCTCCTCTAATTTTTCAGTATTTCTAGTTGCTTCACATAAACTGAATTTTTTATAAACAACAAATGGCAATGGTAGAAAGCACTGCCTCATGCATTATGGCACAGAGAGAAATACATTCTTTTTCTCACTGAACTCATGCCAGTTTTAGTGGAAGTCATACATATGCAGGCAAGGAATTGGCAGAGGTGTATTCAGGAGCTCTGTTGAATCTGTGGGAGTATTTGTGTATGTACTTGTGTGCAAAAGATAGAGAGAATTTTGAAAACTGGGAACAGTATCATCTGACAGCTCTGCAGTGACTTGTATAGCCCTAATTTAACAATTTACTTTAAAAGACACTGTGGGATCCTGTTTTGGGATCCCGTGGGACCTCCATTTGTGCACAGCACACTGTTGTTTCCTCTGTCTTCTCTAATAAGCTGTAATGTACCAAAGTTAGCATTACCTGGGCTGTTCATTTTCAAATTAATTTTGAAGTGAATATAGTGTTAATACAAATTACAAGTGGGCAGCACAGAAACTAAAGTGTTCTGATTTTTGGTGTTACAGAAATGGCTGTGGTAGTACACACTGCCCTGCTGTATTCATGCCTGAACGCTGTAGGCTGAGCTGGAGAAGCCACACCTAAATTGCTATCACAAGTCATGGATTAATTAAAACATTGGGAACTGTCCTGTACCTCACATGGAACCCTTATGCCCCAGCTCCTTTCCTGACCCCACACTTGAGGCATGGTTGGGGTTAAGATGGACAGGAACTGCTTACACCTGGTGAAACAGTTTCTTGCAGGCTTCCTACAGAGGGAAGCAGACACTTGTTCTTTGGCTCATTTGTGAGTATTTCCTTTATAACAGTGGTGAATAGGAATATATTTTTTGCAAAATGAAGGTTATAATCTCACCAAGTGAAGGAGCTTAGATCTTTGACATGCCCCTATGATTACCATGGCAAACTGATCCTGGTTGCTGCACACTACTTGCTGTTCTCCTCACAGTCCTACAAGGCCAGAATTGCTGAAGTCTGTGAATTATTTAGACCTATTGGATAGTCATATTTTCTTTTTGGGAACCAATTTGATGTAAAAAGAGGAAGTGTTCTTGTAGCTCATGCTGTGTTAAAGCCGAGTCAAAGGTGACTCCAGGGCAAGTGGTCCTACCTCACTACCTTCTCATTTTTTCTGCTACATTCTTGCTACTTGAGGAGCAATTGAGACTCTAGTTCGGCATAGAAATCAGAATAAACCTGTGTGATCAGTTCTTTGACAATCTCATTGTGAGAGGTCACTTCCCTTTAGATGCCAGGGAAGACTTGGTGTCTCTGTGTTCTGCCCTCTCTTTCTTCTACTGTACTCATTCATCATTTCTTCTCTACATGCTGTAACACCACTGAGCAGGGATACTGAAAGAACATGTGCTTCAACAGTGCCCTAGAAACCTAGAGTGAGTTTTACTAATCAAAGAGCAACAGAAAAATGTTGGGAATTCAATAAAGCAAAGCCTCAGCAAGAACATGAAGACTATGAATAAGAATTCACTTGCTAAGCCACCCTGAACCCAAATCTTGATTTGTTTTTACTTTTCCAAGAGATGTTTCCATTCTTTGGTTGCTTGCAGTTATCACAAAGGGATCTGTACAGCCGTAAGCAATAAGGCAATGTTAAGAAAGAAAGCAAAACTACTGAGACAGCCAACTTACAGTCAGACATCTAAGGGATAATTAAAATGCAGTCCTTCTAGATAGACAGTGTGTAAGAACATTCCATTATCATACCAGTGGAATAAAATCTTCTAGGGATATAAGAACTGTGACAGTGAGTAGTGCATGTGGTCTGCTTCCCTGTTTCTGGCAACAACTGATATCAGTGGGTTTTCAATACAGCACAGAGCATGAGATGAACACAGCACAAATCATTGCATGCAACAGCATTTCCCATTGGTAGCAAGAGTAAAGTCACTGTTTAACCAAAGGTTTTATATTAGTTTTTCTGAGGTTTTTTAAGCTATAAATTGTAGCCTCATATATTTTTTCTAGTCTCTATTTTTTTTCTTTCCCCCCCGCCCCCCAAGCTGAAAGCTTTTTCTGCTTGTAAAAGTATTAACTGCATAGGACAATGGAAAGCTTCCAATAAAAGAAAAAGTATATACATTTTGCAGACAAATAAAATGAACAGATGAAACCAATCTAAGTAGCAGATTGTGACTGTACCTTTGGCATCACCAATTTGTGTATCTATAGGTAACCAATTCCTTTTATTCCCCATTATAAGCATAACTGTTCTGATCAGCAAAACAACTTTTATCTAAAACCAGAAAGATAAAAATAAAGCTTTTAGCTGTGCACATTGTAAGAAATTTAAAAGACCTTTTTAAAAGTACTTTTTATCCAGCTGTATTGCATGAATAAAAGGAAAATTATTTATAACTTTCTCTTTTTTAATCATTGCCTTTTCCTCTTTTTAGTATATCAAAAGCACAGGCTTCTTCTTACATTTTGGTTTTCATTTGCTAAGATTAAGTGTTTGATTTTTTTTTCTTTTTTTGTTAATGTTATTTCTGAAGTTCTGTGCTGTGTCCATGTGCTCCTAAACTTTTTCATTCACTTTTCAGACATACAGGTCCATTGGCACATGCAAGTGTTAGTCTTAAAAAACAAGGCTTACTGTGCACAGCATCAAAGCGTTTCCATAAAAAGATTAACCAGGACCCTGGGTGTGAGCAGGGACATACAGGTCTGCCCTGTCTCTGGCCAGCTGTCACCAGGTCTCTTCATTTCTTCTTCCCCTTCCCCAAGTACCTCCCTGTCAATACAATGTGATGCTTTCTTGATGTAAGAGAAGTTGGAAGCTGCTGCCTTGGGAAAAGAATGAGGCAAGCAGGGCCCCACATGATCAATGATGGCACAGGCAACCATCACGTTAGATTTCAGACTTACTTGGTCCATTGAAATAAAAGTGTACTTCACAAAGCCAATATTGCTGACACAGCAGAACACAACTATATCAACTTGCTCCTTTTAAGTTCTCAGTTTCCTAAATCATTTCAAGGTGTAGAAACAGCATTCTTCTTTGTTTTCTTTTAAATTGGTTCTGTGAGAAGGTCTGGATTTTACAGGAAACTATGAGGCACCATGGCATGACAGGGTCGGGGGGCCCAGGTTGTTGCCTCTCCACTTTGGATAAAAGAGATTTGAAACTGTTTTTTCAAAAGGATTGCTTTATGAAAATGATGGGAGGCTCTCCTGGACTGCAGGGCCTTTTCCGGGAGGCAGGCATGCATCTGATCTGTTTTTCCATCCCTCTGTCAATCGACAGCAGTGCTTTGCTGCTCGGCACCATTAAATTCCTGGCAGCAGAGACAGAGATAGCTGCAGGTTTCCCTTGAAGTCTGTCCAAGCCCCCTTTGGCCAGACCCATGAGCTATGCACAGAGAGATCTCTGGGTCCCTTGGAAACAGAGTAAGCCTGAAACATTCCTCCAGAATTTATTAACTTTTTCTACAGCTTGACATTTCTTTAGTGGCTTGGCCCTCCTGGATTTCACACTGCTATCTTTACAGGCTGCTCAGAACCTTTATAGTTTTGTGGTTAACATTAATAACAGAATATAGAAATACCTGGGTTATATTTGAAGTCTGTGAGTAAATCAAGACGACATCTGTGGGTACCCAATCCCCTCCCTGGCACCAGCACATGCTGCTCTTGGGTGGCTGCTCCACCTCTCTCTGTCCTGCCCCAGAATCTTGGCACAGATGCTTGAGCGCACACCTGACTCCGGGCCCTCAGACTGTACACATGCACCACAGTTCTTGTCATCTTCTCATTCTCGTGTGAGCTGCAGGGCTTTGTCCTCTCTCACGTGGATGAGGGTGTGATAGCTCACACCCCCACGGTGTTTGCAGAACAGGATTCTCACCTGCTGGGCGCTGCCGGGACCTCACCTCCTTTCACACACAAACCTGGGCTGCCCCTGTCTGATGGAGTGGGCACGGTGTGAGTGGTCTCGCCATGGGGCCACCTCTCTGGTAGGAACTGGGAACACAGTATTCTCCCACATAAACTTCCCTGCTGCTTTTTTTGCTTATTGCTCTTTCCTGCTGTGTGACTAAGCAGGACATGTTTGCTCCATGTCAGTAGGAAAGAACACTGACCACAGAATGAGTGAGTTTATCAGGGAATGTATCTGACCAAGTCCTTGGAGCCCAGATGATGAGAAAGTTCATAGAAATATCTCAGCTCCACGCTTCCTATTTTCCATAACGATTATTTATCAGTTAGTCTTCCCCTGAATAGTAGAGGAATTATAAAGGATGCTTTTTTGGTTAAAAAGAAAAGCTCAGTCTTGCAATTTTTCAGCATAAGCCAGATTTACGAAAATTATAATTACAGCATTAAATTCTGTCATTCCAATCCTATATTAACTCTGTTGGAAAAATTGTATCCAAGAAACTCATAGGAAACTAATATTAAACTGTTAATCTCCATTCATTTCAAAGAGTAGCAAATCTGTTTATGTATCATATCCTGAAGAGATGCTGGTTTCCATAGCAGTTTCTCTCCCAGAACACTGACCAAGTTTAGGAGAACTGATTTTTTTCCAGAGAAGGAAATAAAATTAAGTCAAATCTTTGCAACAAACTTACTGCAAGTTTGGATCAAATCATGTATATCCCCTAATGATGTTTTGTACCTCATATTGGAATAGTCTGTTTTCTGCTCTGGCTTTTGTGATCCAGTCCTCTCCCCGAAAGGCAATGTTTCGATGTAATAGCCAAAGAATGAGTTGAAGAGGGCAAAGGGTTCCTTGATGCCAGTGAGATAAATGGAAGGCAATATGCTTCAAGGGAGGTCCTGCAGTGATTTACAGCAGACAGCAATTGTTAATAGGCCAACATTAGCTTTCTACTTCTCCAATAAATGTGTCGGGTTGGAATGCAAGTGTGCAGCCCCACTGTCAGCTTTATGGCCCAAGGAACTTACGTTATTGAAAGCACAACAGCTTTCTCAGCCCACTTGTGTTGGCTGCCAAACTTTCTCCTTGATCAATCTCTTCCCTTGATGACCCTTCCGAGGCTTGTTATTTTCTGTGCTATCTCTGTTCTGAGGTCTGTGCATTGGTTGTGCTCAGGCCAGAGGGTCTGTGGCAGAGAGAAATATTTGGAAGAGGTCTGTGTAACAGCTTTCGTGTCTGCAAACAAAGGTCAGGGATTGCCACAGCTTGGAGCTTTCTTCAGGTGGTGTGTGTGCATGCATGTGTGTTTGTGTGTCTATGCTACTGTTTGCTTAGTTTGAGTAAGAAATTACCACAAGTGTTTATGAAAACGCCTAACAGGCAGCAGAGATTATGCTGAGAGTCAGAGACTCCTTCTTTTGAGAAGTAGGTAAAATCCTTTAAAATCTTTCAGCAGTGTTCTCTTTTTTCATGGTCCAGTGGCCTGTGGTACTATTTATTGTCCTGTGGTACTGCTTTCAGGTAGGGCATGTGAATTTGTGTTGTGTCTCCGGTGTCCTCCTGTACCCTGCCAGTGGCTGCAGCTGCTGAAGAGGGAACCCCCTTGAAATGATCACTTCTCCCATGTCTGGGCTTTCTTTGCTACTGGATTCCAATCTGATTAAGGCTCATATCAGTGGAGATGGGCCATGCTGAGCTGGACCTCATACATTAGCAGAACATGGGAAGAAATATAAAAGGAATTAGAACACAATGGACACATGTTAGAGAAGGAAATTTTTTTTCTAGTAGTTCATCAGTGATGTGAGAGCACAGAATCTGAGAACAACAGCAATAAAAGTCAGCTAAAGCAAAATAAATGCTTAAGGAAGTTCAATCTGCAAGCAAAGGTGCTGTAAAAACATCATGTACGTGACAAGGTTGTTGACTGTTCCCAAGAACAGTGTCACAGCTAGTTGTCTGGGCTGGTTCCCACATACCAGTGAATTCTCCACTGCCCATCCCAGCTCTGCCCAGGTGTAATCTAATCTAACCTGGGAGATCTGATTTGTGTAGAGACTGAAAATCTGAAAATGTGAATAATCCCCCCAAACAAAACCCTACTAAACCACCTCACTGCAATACCCAGCTTTCCCTTTTGAGAGCAGGTAAGGTGCAGGATGGAGCACATGTACCAGATGGCAGGTGCACTGCTGGGGGTTTTGTTCACGTTTTCTGTTGATGGGACAGGGCTGGGAGTGGTGGGCAAGTGAGGGAATGCAGAAAAGATATGAAAGACAGCCAGTACTTTTGAAGATGGTTGTTCGTCTTTCTGCACCAGTAAAAGCTCTGTATTTGACTGTCTTGAGGGTTTTGATATTGGGGGAAGAGATGTTTTCCTTTGGGGAGGAGGAGCAGATGGATTTGACAGCTGCCTAAAGTGGAGCATGCATTAATTTTTAAAATGTTTCATAATTCATTATTTTTAGTCTATTAAAAAAAAAAGTTGTGCCCACAGGTACACTGAAGTTGTTGTATTGATCATAGATGATGAATTACCAGAAAAAAAATATAGTATCTCTTATTTCCTGAAACTCATTGTCACTGAAATTGATGCTAGAAGTAAGGAAGGGGGAAAAGAGATAAAAATATTGTTCAGTGTATTAATGAGATGGGATTTTCTGTTGGGAAGAATTCACAGGGTGGAGGAGGGAATACAAGCTTCATTTTTGTGTTAGTAATCTATTCACTACATAAAATTGTTTAGGAGAGGTGTTTGGTGGTGATAGCAGAGATCCTTTCTTGTTCTCCCCTTGTATCCCCCTCCCTTGTCACGCCCAAAGCGCTACATTCCTGCATGCTGTTTGGTGTAGCCTCTGAGGAGACCAGGTTTTCCTGCCCGAAGGAAAAAGGGAATTCCCTGCCTCAAGTGCATTTGCACTCAGAAATGACCATGCCAAGCAGACGTGTGCCTCTGTAGGCACAATTCATTCAGAAATATTTTTCTGAATAATGACTTTCAGAAAGTGTTTACTCCCATCCTTGGTGCAGCTCAGCAGTGACTCGAGCAGGATTCTGCTTGCAGCAGAGACACTGCAGTTCTGGGAGATCTCTTGGAAGATGACTGGTAATTGAGCAAAACCCAGAGAGAGAGGGAACCTCTCCTTTCCTCATGAGGAATTTTCTAGGCTTCAGTGTTCGCTTGCTGGTACTGCAATGCCCTGAGGACATGCAGTAGCTAGGAGTTAATGTGGAGTTGTATGGATTAATAACTGTTCAGTTTTCTAATGTGGCAATGTGAAAAAAAAAATCCTTAATGGGTATTATTGTCTTGGTTGTGTAAATATGTAGTTAGCTATACTTAAAATGCATTTTATCATCCTCTTTGGAATCATTGCATTCTCTCATGTAAATATGTATTTAGGGCATTTTTAAAATGCAGGTTTTTGCCCTGATTATGTAAATATGCTTGTACACTAAAAATGGCAATTTCTTCTTTGCCCTCCAAGCCCCCCCTTTTTTCTTCTTTAGAATATGTAAGTCAATTTCATGCTTAAGAAAGTGAGAAGTGCTAGTACATAATGGCTGCGAATATTTAGGGCAGGTCCTACACAGCCCTTCTCAAAGAGCCTGTCAGTCCACCTAATAGAGCTATCTCTGCATTCCAGTCCTTGTTTTTTGCTGAGCCCGTTCATTAAGACTGTCAAAACTACCAGACTGGAAATTACTAGGTTGGCATTTTGGGCACAATCGACACATTTTCTGTACCTCATGAACTGGAATACAAAGCTTTCTTTATAGAAATATAATGTTCTGCTAATGACAGTACCGATAGCAACCATAAATTTCATTCCTTTACGTCAGAGACAACTTGGATTCCTTTATCTTGTCTTCACTCCNTTCCTCCCTTCCTCCCTTCCTTTCCTTCCTTCCTTCCTTCCTGCTTGCCTGCCTGCTTTCCTGCCTTGTTAGGTAGAGTTTGCCATTATTTCACTCCAGGGTGCAGTGAGAACATTTCCAGGGGTTTGGGAATTGCTCTGAGTCCCACTGCTGACAAGACAGCAGCTGGTTTGGGTTGGCACTACCCTGCAGAGAGAGAGGACTGTTTGCACAGTNAGATCTCTTGAAAGATGACTGGTAATTGAGCAAAACCCAGAGAGAGAGGGAACCTCTCCTTTCCTCATGAGGAATTTTCTAGGCTTCAGTGTTCGCTTGCTGGTACTGCAATGCCCTGAGGACATGCAGTAGCTAGGAGTTAATGTGGAGTTGTATGGATTAATAACTGTTCAGTTTTCTAATGTGGCAATGTGAAAAAAAAAATCCTTAATGGGTATTATTGTCTTGGTTGTGTAAATATGTAGTTAGCTATACTTAAAATGCATTTTATCATCCTCTTTGGAATCATTGCATTCTCTCATGTAAATATGTATTTAGGGCATTTTTAAAATGCAGGTTTTTGCCCTGATTATGTAAATATGCTTGTACACTAAAAATGGCAATTTCTTCTTTGCC
The DNA here is from genome assembly GCA_013397175.1 of Platysteira castanea. NCBI lineage: Eukaryota > Metazoa > Chordata > Aves > Passeriformes > Platysteira > Platysteira castanea. Next base: position 119,805 of record VYXC01007461.1, on the reverse strand, counting down.
CTCCAAGCCCCCCCTTTTTTCTTCTTTAGAATATGTAAGTCAATTTCATGCTTAAGAAAGTGAGAAGTGCTAGTACATAATGGCTGCGAATATTTAGGGCAGGTCCTACACAGCCCTTCTCAAAGAGCCTGTCAGTCCACCTAATAGAGCTATCTCTGCATTCCAGTCCTTGTTTTTTGCTGAGCCCGTTCATTAAGACTGTCAAAACTACCAGACTGGAAATTACTAGGTTGGCATTTTGGGCACAATCGACACATTTTCTGTACCTCATGAACTGGAATACAAAGCTTTCTTTATAGAAATATAATGTTCTGCTAATGACAGTACCGATAGCAACCATAAATTTCATTCCTTTACGTCAGAGACAACTTGGATTCCTTTATCTTGTCTTCACTCCTATTAATTCCTTTTTTTCAATATTATCATGAGTCAGTTCATTCTGATTAATCTTATTAGTCAAATTTCAGGAACAAAAGGAGCCAGTTTTGACACCTGGGTGGAAATAATTTCATTTTTCTCAGCTGTCTAAAAGTATGTAAGATATCCTCTAGAGACAGGGGAGAAAGACTGGTACCTCTAAAGAGTGAGCCAGCCCATCCTAAAATAGGTGAGATGAACTCTGCTGGGGAGGTGATTGTTTCTTTTGACTATGGAAAGAACCTAGGCCAAACTTTTAGGCAGGTGAAGTAAATCCTGTCATTTCTGCTCACTCAGCTTTATGGTGCCTAAACTCTGTACTAGGGGCAAGGACTCCTCATGGCTGCCACATGGGACGGATTCCTTTGGTGGTACATCCAAAGGTCCTGGTTTCTGATGACCCAGAGTAGGAATGATGTTAGATTGTAAAGTGTCACCCATGTACACGTGGGTTTCCTTCCTTCCTTCCTTCCTTCCTTNGAGTTTGCTACACTGGTTGGAGACTTTATAACCTCTCCTGATGTGCGAGGAACTTTTGGTATAGCATATCAGCTCCATTTCAGTGCTAACCAGGTGATCCACAAATTAAACAATGAGACACTCATCCCATCCATCCCATAGCCTGTTCTGTGCACCTGCATGCTTCTTCAGTTGTATTTGGCCTGGTTGCTAACATTCCATCTCCCCTTCGAACACATGGGGCCTATGGGGGGGTGGGGGAGAAACTTATGGAGAGAAGAGAAAAAGCCAAACACAGGAAACTAAGAAAATGTTTATTAAGGAAAAGCAACAACCAAATTCTTATTCTAAAAAAA